>CM021104.1:207705771-207798795 GCA_007115665.2 Sequoiadendron giganteum | reverse complement strand
TCTTAATCCGTCAACCCTCAACTCTCAACCCTCAACCCTTAAATTCTAATACCTGAAACCCTATACCCTCTTAATCCCTCAACCCTCAAACCCTAATCCCTCAACCCTCAACCCTCAACCCATATACCCTCTTAATCCCTCAACCCTCAACCCCTATACCCTCTTAATCCCTCAACCCTCAACCCTTAACCCCTAATCCGTCAACCCATATAACATCTTCATCCGTCAAACCTTAAACCCTAATCCCTCACCCCTCAACCCTTAAATGCTAATCCCCCAACCCCAATAGCCTCTTAATCCCTCAACCCTCAACCCTTTAACCCTAATCCCTCAACCCCTATACCCTCTTATTGCCTCAACCCTTAAACCCTAGTCCCTCAACCCCTATACGCTCTTAATCCCTCAACCCTCAACCCTTAAACCCTCAATCCTTAAACCCTAATCCCTCAACCCGTATACCCTCTTAATCCCTAAACCCTCAACCCTCAACCTTATACCCTCTTAAACCCTTAAACACTAATCCCTCAACCCCTATACCCTCTTAATTCCTCAACTCTAAACCCTTAAATCCTAATCCCTCAACCGCTATACCCTCTTCATCCCTCAACCCTTAAACCCTAATCCCTCAACCCTCAACCCTTAAACCCTAATCCCTCAACCCCTACACCCTCTTAATCCCTCAACCCTCAACCCTTAAACCCTAATACCTAACCCCTTACCCTCTTAATCCCTCAAACCTCAACCTTCAACCTTAATCCCTCTACCCCTATACCCTCTTAATCCTTGAACCCTCAACCCTCAACCCTTAAACCCTAATCCCTCAACCCCTATACCTTTTTAATCCCTCAACCCTCAACCCTCAACCCTCAACCCTCAACCCTTAAACCCTAATCCCTCAACCCATATACCCTCTTAATCCCTCAACGCATATACCCTCTTAATCCATCAACCCTCAACCCTTAAACGCTAATCCCTCAACCCCTATACCGTCTTAATCCCTCAACCCTCAACCCTCAACCCTTAAGATCTAATCCCTCAAAACCTATACCTTCTTAATCCCTCAACCCTTAAACCCTAATCCCTCAACCCCTATACCCTCTTAATCCTTGAACCCTCAACCCTTGACCATTAAACCCTAATCCCTCAACCACTATACCCTCTTAATCCCTCAACCCTCAACCCCTATACCCTCTGAATCCCGAAACCCTCAATCCTTAAACCCTAATCCCTCAACTCCTATAACCTATTAATCCCTCATCCCTAAACCCTAAAGCCTTAAACCCTAACCCATAAATCCTCTACCCTCTACCACCAATCCTCTACCCTCAACCCTCAACCCTAATCCCCCAACCCTTAAACCCACTTAGTAAACTCTCTACCCTAATCCCTCAACCCTCTTGACCCTTAAACCCTCACCCCTTAAACCCTTAAACAATTAACCCTAAATCCTCGACCCTCAACCCTAACCCCTTAAACCCTAAACTGTTAAACCCTTTACCCTCTACACTCTACCCTCTAAACATTACCCTCAAACCAATACTCTATAGACTAAAGCCTAGTCCCTCAACCCTTAATCTCTCAACCCCTATAACCTCTACCCTATATATTGGACCCTCAACCCTATACCTTAAACCCTCAATCTTCAACCCTCAACCCTTAAAACCTCTACCCTTTACCCTATACATTAAACACTCAACCCTCAATTCTCAATCCTCAACCCTTAATCCCTCAACCCTCAATCCTTAAATCCTAAAAACTCTACCCCTTACATTGGACCCTGAACCTAATCCTTCAACCATATACCCTCAAACCTATACCCTAAATCCTCTACCCTCAACCAAGTAAACCCTTAACCCTAAACCCTTAGCCCCAAACCTTTCAACCCTAAACGCTTAAACCTTAAACCTTCTACCCTATACCCTCTACCATCAAACCTATTCCCTAAACCCTCAAACCTTAAACCCTAATACCCTAGAAAACATCAACCCTATAGGTCCTCCACCCTAATCCCTCAACCCTATATCCTCAACTCCTATCACTTTCTCTCTATCTATACATATCACCTCTCCCTCCTTCCCTCCCTCCCACCTTCTCTAATTTTCTCTATCTATCATCTCCCTCTTTCTGCGTACCTTTCATTCAATCAATCCCTACCACCCTCTCTCACTCCCTCTATCCATCTCTCTTTATGTCCCTTCCACTCCATCCCACTCTCTCCCACTACCTCTCTTTCCCTCTCTCTCATGTCTCTTCCTCCTACCCCCTCTCTCTCTAAGGTCTCTCCATCTGGCAACCTACCTAGGTAACTCTCTCTTTGTCTCTCTGCCCTCCCTCTATCTATTCCTCCAACCCTACCTAGATAAGTCCCTCTCACTCCACCCCCCTCTTTCTCTACCTCTATCAAGTCAATCCCTCTCACACCCTCTCCCTCTCTCAGGTCTCTCACTCACACTCCCTCTCTCTCCCACTCCCTCTCTCTCACAATCCATCTCTCACACTCCCTCTCTCTCACACTCCCTCTCACTACCTATCTCTCAAGTCTCTCCCTCTCACCCCCCTCACACTCTCAAGTCGCTCCCTTTCGCACCCTACCTACATAACTCTCTCTTTCTCTTTCTCTTTATCTTTGTCTCTCTCTCTCTCTCTCCCTCTCCCTCAATTCTCTCTCTCCCGCCCCCCCTCTCTCTTTCTCCCTCCCTCTATCCCTCCCACCCTACCTAGCTAAGTCTCCCTCAATCCAACCCCTTCTCTCCCACTCCCTCTCTCTTAAACTCTCACTTCGACCCCCTCTCCATCTCTCTAGACTCTCTCTAAATTCTCCCTCCATCTAAAGACATACATAAATGCATACATACAAGCATAATACATATGTACATATAATCTTACATCCATACAAGAATACATACATACATGTACATAAAAATATATCAGCATACAATAATATATTAGCATTTAACATAAAGTAAGACATAACGAGAGCACGTTATAATGCGTTTGCGTTATGTGCTAGTAGACATGTTCCCCGTAGAAGCAAAAACCATGTCAAAAGTGAGATATAATGCGAGCATGTTATAACGCACTCATGTTATATCTTGCTTTGGGAATTCCTGAGCTTTAAGCTTGGTATTTGCCTTGGAATATGAACCCAAAGGCTTGGAGGGTATTCCCAATGACTAGAGACGTGTTTTTAAAAAATCCACCATATTTCTCATAATTGATTTTGTGCTCACTGTCAGGATTGCATGTGGTTCAATATCAAAAAAATCAAGCACATGGGTAATGTTGGGTTATCTCTTAGCTATCCAACGATGTAATTTTTTTCACTTTCTGAAAATGTTAATTCTTTCATCCATAATTTATTTTATCTGTATGTCATTTTTTTGCCAAAAAGCAGTGTTTGGTATTTTTTCATTATAAATTAACCATTCATCAATATTTCAAATAAATTACATTTTTAGAAACTAGACTCCATTCTACAAAATTTTTTAAAAAAAAAAAAAAAATCAATTAGTTTCCAAAATTTGTAGGGGTAGCATGGCCAAAATTCTATTTTCAGGATATGTCCACTTCGCAAATTAGTAAAAAATCAAATATTCATTAAAAAATTATCAGAAAAATCATGCATCAACTACATACTGTTAGCTAACTTCTATCCATTGCGATTTTAAAAATACTAAAAAGAAGTTCACCGTACGAGGGTCATAGAAGAGTTGCTATGTTATGTTTTTCTAACAAAAACAACACCAATTTGTGTATGTCCCTCGTTTGAACCCCTTAATCTCAACCATTTTCAAAATAAATTAGTATTTTAGAAAGTAGACTAGGAGCACTTGAATCCTTCTTTTTGTTCCATCTCAAAATTTTGAGTCTAAGTATCCTCAATTTCACGTCCAAGGTCAGTATTTCCTAATTTTAGAAAAAAGCTGTCCACTTAAGTCCCCTTTTTGGGAACCATCTTGGTGCACTTACCCTAACCTATTTTTTCCTAGTTTTAATGTTGTAATGTGTTGTACACATTCACATTCAATCTTGGGCCCCTTTTTAATAAAATGTACTTAATGTGTACTTTATTTATGGTGTTATAAAGTGTTGTAACACACTTTCAAAATTATCTAGGGTCCTCTTAAATAATTGTGGTTAATTAGAGTTAATTATCCCCTTTAATTCAAATTTAAGCCTTATTTGTGTCACCTTTTCAGGATCCATCCCGAAACCCACAATTCAAATTTTAAAACATTTAATTAGGAAAATTTGAGGTCCTAGAAATTGGTGCTAGGACGCATTTTCCCTAGGTTGTGAATGGGTCCTCCCTCTATAGGATGCCCCTTTCTTTGTAGATTCTACATGGGTTTTTGATGTTCTTTCACCCCACGAAGGCATGGTCTTGGAAAATTGTGCTAGGACCCATTCGCCCTAGGTGGCAAATGGGTCCTCCCTTAATGAGTACCCCTTTTTTGAATTTACTTTTGGTGGGATTTTAATAACATTCTTTTCCAAATTTGGTGTCATCTTGAATTATTTTAATTTTAGGGTTAATCTCTTGATTTAGTATAAATAAGGGGTTAATTCACATAGTTTCATCCTAAGAAATCCTAGATCTTCATGAGTACTCAATATTACACTTACAAGAGTATTATAGAGTTTAAAAGAGCATTTTCAAAGGCATTTCAAGGTAGATTATCAAGGTTTTATTGCAACAATTCAAAATCATTTCATCATGTCTAAGGTATAGTGCATTCCTACATATTGTTGAGCTGAGATAGTTGATGTAACATCGAGGATCTACTTGCAAGAATTATTTCACATCTTATTCAAGGATCAAGATCTACATTCTTTATGGCCACTACATGTTAGATTTCAGATTTACACTCCAAGACAACATCTAGGGTATCAACATTGCATGTTTCCTATTTTGTGCTTTTGTTTCATTACTTCATCATAAACCCCTATTCACTAACAATCAACATGTTTTTCTTCCCTTGAATGTGTGTTTGAAGATTTACAGGCTAAAGATCAAGTGGAGAAAGAGTGAAGCAAAATTGTCAAAGTTGTCAAGTTGCAAAGATTGACCTTTATAGTGCAAGAAAAAAGAATTGAAGATACAAAATTTGTTACAAGTTTTTGGGAGCTAACAACTAAGGATCTGAGAGTGTGAAAATCAAGGAAAATAACACATATCTTAGTTTTAGAAACCCTAATAGAGACCCATTCGCCACTAAAGGTGAATGAGTCCTTTGTGCCATAAAAATAGGCTTCTTGCAACAAGGTACACAACATTTTAAAGTCTAAAAAATCCCTTTGTAGGTGCTATAACAGTTAGTGTTAGTTTCTTATTGTTATTAGCATCTTATCACACACATAATTGAATGTTTAACGGTGGAAAATTCTAGGGGTTTATCATATTGATCCATTCACCTTGATTAAACCCTGCACCCCTTTTCTATTATAAAGTTGAATATCTATGTCCTTAGATTTTTTTGAAATATTTGGTTGTCTCTCCACAATGTTTGACTTCTTTTCCTTTGTAAATTTTTTTAATTTAATGTCAAATTTCTTACATGAGACTAGTCTATTACCAATCCTCTTAACATAGAAAAATCAAGACATTCATGCTAGATGAGAACATGTTTAGTGGGATTATTCCAAATTGGTTTAGTACCATTCTAAGGTTAGATTTGTTTAGCTAGAAGAATAAGAATCTAAGTTTCTATGTGCCACATTCTCTTAGTAGCATGTAATAACTTGGAATTTTATCTCTATCATATAATAAACCCTATGGGAACATGTTTGTATTCAAATCCATGATAGGTCTACAAATTTTAGATGTACAACGCAATACACTATGAAAAATATCCCAATGCTTGGAAAATGATTGATTAAATTCTCCCTAAGGAAAAATAGTTTCATATGTCATATACCTTTGTATGTACAATATTAAATAAATTGAAATAAATTAAGGTATATTTTAATGATCTAGCAAGGCCAAAACCCTCATTATTATTTTTTGTCTATGAACAATTGCCCACATAAATTTTGCAAGAAATTCATCAAGTCAAATTATTCCTCAAAACTTTTCTTACAATCATAGTCTCATGTATGTTGACCTTTCTACAAAAAAATGATAGGATAGTTACTTCATGTCTACTAGTTATTTCTAATGAAAAATTATTATCATTGAAGGAAATTATTTAGTTATAAATATGTAACCCCCAAATAGTGTATTACAAAAAATTGTACTCCTTTCTAAGAGAAAGTACAATTTCACACTTAATTTGGACATATTTTAGTGAAATTTCATTTATGTATTTTTAAACCTTATTAATAGGCACCTAATACTATTTATTATGTATCCAAAGTCCTATTTTATTTATTTCCTGACACTATCTCCCACATTGAATAAACACCATTCATTAACTTGATGCCCCAACATTATTGGGATCCTGAACTTTTAGGTCATGACCCATTCACCCATGGGTGAACAGGTCCCCTTTAAGTTCATAATTTAAAATTAGAACATGATTTTTGCAGCATTTCAAAGGTCCTAAATTTAAAGTTCAATTGTTAGCTTTCAAGATATAATTTTTGAGAAATTAGAAAGGATGCCTATAAAACTAATTCTTTCAATCATTTTTCACTGGAGGTTGAAATAACAAGATTCACATGAGATCAAAAGTATTCACATTCAAGGGAAAGGATGAATTAATCAAGAATTCAAAAGTTAAGTATTGGAGCAACATTCTACTTGTGTTTTGCAGGTCTTCAAGCTCATTTTGTCAACAAGATTACACATTGTCAAAGATTGATGATAGATCCCTATGGAGGGTCATGATGGATTCTAGGTTTTGGGAGGTGCACTAAGACATTCACCCAATCCTTAGTGAATTTTTTCCTAAGTGGTTCCATATTCTATTATCACTCTACTTTCTACATAAAGGAAGGTATATTCAAATTTGTGACTTATTAGGCTGATTTGTAATCTCCCAAAGTAAGTCTTCCTCATTATTAATATTCATTTAGGAATCCTATTCTAAAACACTTGAATAGGGGTTTATTGAATTGTTATCTCTCTTAATCTTAGACTCACTTAAGATTAAGGCTTTCACACACTTTTCATTTTTCAGATCTATAATTCTCATCAATTTTTAATTACCAAACTCAGGGTTTGACTAAGGAAAACCCCCATCCACCACCAAACAACAATTTTTTTTGCAAATTTATCACAGGTTTAGATATAAGAGTGAAAGTTTAGAGTTATAGGGAAGAAGTGAAGGTTTTAGATTCAGATATCAAATCTAGAATTTTCCAAAAAAGACTACTTGGACCCATTTTCCCTTTGACGAATGATTCCCTATCAAGCTTATTGAAACAACATTTTGTTATAGGTGCACAATATTTACCTCTCCCAAATTTTCCAGAATGTTTGTTGTTTCTCTCTATTTTATGCTTCATCTAATAAATCCAAGTGATAGATTTCATTTTGGAATTGATTTTCTATTTTTAGTCTTTCTCCCCAAAGTGTTGTTTGACCTTTACCCCCATCCTCAAGAATAAAAGGAAATTTGAAGATTCTCACAAAAAGTTGATTCACCTTTAAGGGTTGTTAGTCAATTCTTATTGGGGATCTCATTTTCTAATGAAATTATAAAACTAGGGTCTATTTTCCCCTTTTGGATCCACCTTTCCATTTTGGGAAACCCTACCTTTTTCTATGTTTCACTTTTGTAGGGACACTTTGCAACCAAGATGGATGCTTTGTGACAAAGGGGGACACTTTGCAACTTTCTTCTCCAAGGTTCGAAAAATTCTAAAAATGCATAAAAAAATATATTAAATATATTCAATGTGAAGATAAAGTAGAGAAGAATCCACTTATTATATACTGGAGCATGCTCATTGCCACCTTGTCATGAAGAATCTCGAGTCTGAGAGGCCTGTATGCTCGTATGCTCAACATTTTCAATCAATCTACAACAAGGTAAATTACAAAAAGGTAAATGTCAAAATAATAAGTAAAAGTGCCATTTTCAATCATATATACTTAATTTCATTCAAAGAAGCATATTTTATTTTAAGTATATTTCATTCAAATCACCATATTGGGGGGTAGGAAACTATGTTTTCAACATTGTTTGTTGCGTTGGATTTGTAATTCCATCCCTTATCTAATCCAATTATTATCACTATGTGGTATTGTACTTGGAATAACCTATGATATGACCTAAGAAATTTGATGTGGTTCAATGGATACCCTGATTCCACCTCCATAAAGCAAAAAAAATCTAGGGGGCATACATCTACCCTTGAATTTAGTTCTTAGTAGAAGTTTGATAAAAGGATTTTAAATGAATAATGAATTAGTGTTGCAGGATGTGGTTCCTAACATTGTGCTTTTATGGATGACTACACTTGGGGGCTTCATTATCCCTAATGAATCCATATGAGTATCCTTTTTATAAATTTTATGGTTTGAATTCATTTAGCTTGCATATACACATAGTGTTGTATGGCCACTAAAGTGGGGGCTAAATGTAGTGTATAAAATTGTACTCATTTCTAAGAGAAAGTACAATTTCACACTTAATTTGGACATATTTTAGTAACATTTCATTTATGCATTTCTAAACCTCATTAATAGGCCCTTAATAACCTTTATCATGTATCCCAAGGCCTATTTTACTTATTTCCTAACACTATCTCCCGCATTGAATAAATGTCATTCATTAACTTGATGCCCCAACATTTTTGGGAAATTGGAAAGGAAGCCTAGATAAAACTAAGTCTTCTAATAATTTTTCACTAGAGCTTATAAGAAAAAGATTCACATGATATCACAAGTATTCACATCAAGAGCAAGGATAAATCAGTCAAGAATTCAAAAGTGAAGTCTTGGAGTAGCATTATACTTGATTTTTGTAGGTCTTCAAGCTCATTTTGTCAACAAGATCACACATTGTCATTTAGATTGATGATAGATGCCTATGGAGGGTCATGATGGATTCTAGGTTTTGGGAGGTACACTAAGACATTCAACCAAGCCTAATCACTTGTTTCCTAAGTGGTTCCATCTTCTATTATCATTCTACTTTCTGCCTAAAGGAAGGTATATTCAGATTTGTGACTTATTAGGGTGATTTGAGATCTCCCAAAGTAGGCCATCATCATTATTCATATTCATTTAGCAATCCTATTATAACACACTTGAATAGGGTTTTATTGCATCTTAGCTCTCTTAATCTTAGACACACTTAATATTAGGGCTTGCATACACTTTTCATGTTTTAGATCTATACTTTTCATAAAGGCTTAGTTACCAAACTTGGGGTTTGACTGAGGAAAACCCCCATCTACCACCAAACAACAATTTTGTTTTTGAGATTTATCACAAGTTCATACTCAAGAGTGAAAGTTTAGAGTTATAGGGAAGAAGTGTATGTTTCGAACTTAGATCTTAGATCAATAATTTTCCAAAAAAGGCTACCTATACCCATTTTCCCTTGGGCGAATGAGTCCCTACGAAGCTTGTAGAAATAACATTTTGTGACAAGTGCACAATATTTACCTCTCCTATATTTTATAGAAAGTTTGTTGTTTCTCTTAGTTTTATGCTTCATCTACTAAATCCAAGTGATAGATTACATTTTGGAATTGATTTGCTATTCTTAGTCTTTCTCCCGAATTTTTTGTTTGACCTTGACCCCCATCCTTGAGAACAAAATGAAATATTAAGATTCTCACAAAGAGTTGATTCACCTAAGGGTTGTTAGTCAATTCTTTGTGGGGATCGAATTTCCTAATGAAATTAAAAAAGTAGTTTCTATTTTGCCCCTTTGTATCCACCTTTCCATTTTGGGAAACACTACCTTTTCCAATCTTTCATATAGTTACTCATATTATCAAGTTGTTTATTTGTCTATGAATAGTCAAATAATGTAAAAATATATTAATGTGATTATTTTGTTGTGGTGGTTCATGGAATTTTTATAACTTTATTGTTGGTAGATTTGTTGGTTTGTGTGTTCAACATATAAGGATTTTCTAATCATTGATTGTTCATTGTTTAGTCTATAGATATAAAAAATATCGGAACTTCCCATAATTTATTTTTCTCATAGATTCCTAAGATTATGTTGCAACAAATAAAACCATATTTCATTTTTATTTTTTTATAAAGATATTACACTATTCTTGATATATTTGTGGGTTTGTTCTATGAAACTAGACTAATTATGTCTATATGATTGAATTTGTGGTGTGAAATTGCTAACATTATAACCATATATTTTGAATTTTTTATGTCAAATCATAGTAATTATGTCCATATCGAAAAAAAATTCATGCAAAAATAATAGCATTATACTTGTGTGCTTATATTTTTTCTATAGACTTGTTTTTTAATTTGTGTCATGCAGCTATGGAAATTTTACCTATAGCACTCTAATTTGTTAAAATAAATTAACTTGAATTCTATCAACACAAACCAACCATCCATGCCACTCAATAGTGCTCTAGTCAATATCCATAATAAATTCTTTACCAACTACAATACTATGTACTCTATAAATTCATCATGCATATTCCTATAAATTGAATATGAAAGTCGATATCCATGTGCTCCAACGAGTATATAATGATAAACTCTATATTATTTCTCTCTATTTTTTCCTTTTTATTCTCATGGTATTAGAGACTTCTAAAATTCTTGGGCTATGGATTTGAGTGTTAGCTATGTGTGCTATGATTGAGATGACATTTTTTAATTTGGATTACAAACTTGATAGTGTCAACTAGTTGTTGTAAGCTCAAAATATTGTGTTTTTATGGACTAAGTGAGTTGTATGGGACATGTAGTACATGTGAATGAGTTGTTTGGCTACCTCGATTTGTAATAATTATGTTGTCATTGTGCGATTTAATTACTTAAGCTATAACATGTTTATATAGGAGCTACTATTTTGGTGAAGCCTTGCCATTAACATAAAAGGTAACCATCATGAAGTTGAATGTAACCAAATATTTGCTAGAAAAATTAAAGAAAGAGGGAGATATTGATTTGGACAACTCTTGTGATGATTGTGATGAATTAAGTCATATAAAAGAAATATATAATTTCCATTATTTTTTAGTTATATAATTGTTCTTCCATGTTATCTACTACAAACAATCAAAGAGAGATACTCCTAGGTTATGATGAATATTGGTGGATATGTGCAGGATCAGGATGGGTCAAAAAGTAGTGATATGTAAGTGATATGATGGTCCATGTGGCTGATGACTTTTTTTTAACCCAAAATTGATGAAGCGAAGAGGGTTTTTAAAGGAGATTCCTAGCTTTCCACCAATATAAATTATGCTTTACTTTGAATTTAATAAATAATTATTATTTATTTTCTATTTGAATTATGACTAAAGTCCTGATTGATAGGCTGATTGAAAAACATCTATAGCTTTCAAATGGTATCACATTTTTTGAGTCCAAACTATGCATTGCATTCTATGCTTCGCATACTATAGGATTAAAAAAAATGAATTTCATGAAGTTTTGACCAAGTTAAGGTGGTTAGACATACAAGTTTTTTATATTTTTAAAAATTTGTAATAAAAAATTCATAATTAATTATTTACTTAGAAAAAAATTACAAAAAAATATGCATCACATTAGGACATGAGTCCTCTACTTATATCTAAAATATTATAAAGAATTATTATCATTTTATTGTGGTTAGGGTGGTCAGATAGACACCTACTTATTTTTTCTCTAAAATTTAAGTACTATTCCATTGAAATTTCAAAGTTTCACCAAATAGATTTGTTTTTCAAATAAACCTAGTAGTTTAGAAACTACCTTTAATTTTCTATAGATTATATTCTTACATATTTTTGAAATAATATAGATAAATTATTCAAAATTTTATGTCAAGTTGCCTAACTCTGATTTTTTTAATTTTCATTGCCACTTAAGGGCCTATTTTTTCCATAATGATCCTGCACATACCCTGGTTTGGGATGGGAGGAAGAAACTATGGTTTGGGAGATTGAGAGATAGGGTGAGAGGGAGAGGGAGAGAGAGGGAGAAGTAGAGAGTGAAGGAGAGAGAGAGCTAATAGAGAGAGAAGTACAAAGAAAAGGAGGAAAGTGGAGAGATTGAGAGAGAGAGATAGAGAGGGAAGGTGTTTGGGAGGAAGGAAGAGAGATACATGGGAAGATATAGAATATTAGAGAGGGAAGGAGATAGGGAGAGAGAGAATGGTTCTTGATAAAGAGTAGATAGGGACTGAGAGAGTGAGAGAGAAATATGGGAGATAGAGGAGGTGGAAGGTGAGGATATTAAGAGAGGGAGAGAGAGGGAAGGAGGGATGGAGAGGTAAAGATGGAGGGAGGGAGATATAGAGAAGTATATAGGGAAGGAGAGATAGAGAGGGAGAAGTAGAGAGGAAAGGATAGAGTGAGAGAAAGATGAAGAGAGAGAGGAGGAAGGTTGGAAGATTGAGAGAGAGGAATATTGGGAGAGAGGAAAGGAGGGAGGGAGATGTAGATATTGGGATAAAGACATAGAGATAAGTATATATAGGGAAGGAGAGATAGAGAAGGGGAGGAGGGAGAGATAAGTATAAAGATAGAGAGAGAGAGAGGGAGAGGTAGGGAGGGGGGAGAGGTGATAGATATAGGTGATACAAAGATTGCGAGGAGGGATGGAAGTGAGATAAATATAATGAGAGAGGGTGGAAATATTGAGAGAGGAGGGAGGGAGAGAGAGAGAGAGAGGGAAAGAAGGATAGGTTAGATAGAGATAATTAGAGACGGAAGGTGGGTGGAAGGAAGAGAGAGAGGTGAGATAAATAGAGAGGTGATATATAGACAAAGAGAGGAGGGAGTGAATGAGAGATAGTGGTGATTTAGAGAGAAGTATAGAGGGAAGGAGAGAGAGAGAGAGGAGGAAAGTGGGGAGATTAAGAGAGAGGGATGGAGAGATGGAGAGAGAAGTATATAGGGAATGAGAGATAGATAATGAGAAGTAGAGAGAGGGATAGAGAGAGGGAGAGGGATAGATGGAGAGAGTGGTGAGATAGAGAGTAAAGAGGGAAGGAGAGAGTGGGAGATAAATATGGGAGAGGGAGAGAGTGTGTGTGAGAGAAACACAAAGGGAAGGAGGAAGGTTGGGAGATTGAGAGAGAGGGAGGGAGGGAGAGAGAGAGGGGGGAATGAGGGGGGAGAGGTAGAGATAGAGAGAGATAGAGAGAAGTATATAGGGAAGGAGAGATCGAGATGGGGTAGGAGGGAGGGAGAATTAGAGAGAGAGGGAGACCTATAGGGAGGGAGAGAGAGGTGAGATAGAGAGAGAGGAGGGAGGGAGAGAGATAGAGAGAAGTAGAGAGGGAAGGATGAAGGGACAAAGGGAGAGAGAACTGTGATAGAGAGAATGAGAGAGGGGGAAAGGAGGAAGGTGGATAGATTGAGAGAGAGAGAAAGGAGTGTGAGAGATAGGTAGAGAGTTATAGGTTAGATAAAGAGAAGTAGAGAGTGAAGGTGGGTGGGGTGAAGGATGAGAGAGATAGGGAAGGAGGAAGGAGGATAAATTGAGAGAGAGAGAGGAGGGAGGGAGAGAGAGAGAGGTAGATAGGAATAGGTTAGATAGAGTTAATTATATATGGAAGGTGGGTGGGAGGAAGCAAGAGAGAGAGGGGGGAGGTAAAGAGAGAGGGGAGACAAATAAAATTAGAGAGGGAAGGAGGAAAGGAGGGAGGAATGGAGGGAGAGAGAGAGGTGATTTAGAAAGAAGTAAAGAGGGAAGGAGAGAGTGTGAGATAGAGTTCTAGAGAATAAGGGATAAACAATGAGTGAGATAGAGAGAGAGAGAGAGAGAGAGAGAAAGATTATACAACTTATTGATTACTAAAATTTGATTACTAAAATTTGACATGTTGGTTACTCAAATTTGATCAAGTCTAAAAAATTGTAAGATCTTCCAAAAGCTAGAATTTAAATTATAACTCCTATAGATCTGAAACCACTCTCAAACATCCTAAAACTATAAACATGAAATATAACTTGAAGTATAAGAGGAAAATGTCCATATGCAAATGCCAATTTATATTTCATGTACATAGTTCCCCTCAAAGATAACAAGAAGAAAGAGAAAAAAAGAGAAAACAAAAATCGATATAGACTAAAACATGAGTGCATTATAACACACTCACATTTTGTCATTGCATTCACAAAATGTGAGCACATTATAATGCACTCACATTTTGGAAATGCTTTGTTCAATTCAAAAAATGCATTTTTTTGAAATTCAAACCATAACGCTAGCACAGTATAAGGTGCTTGTATTTTGGCTTGGTAATGACTAAGCCTAGGTTCAATTACTACCAACCCATAATGCGACCATGCTTTACTATAATGCACTCGTGTTTTTGCTATTTTGGGATGAAAAAGTGAATTGGTCACTTTTTGGCCCCCCATCTTTCTGCACTTATCCAAATGTTCCTCCTCATCCTTAGAATATATAAAATTGACATCTAGAAATACCAGAACAAATCTATTCAAACAATCTTTGAAAACACTTCATCAATTTGATGAATGCTACTAGGGAATTTGCAAGTCCAAAAGGAAAGACTATGAATTCATAGTGTCCATACCTTATTCTAAAGGTTTTTTTGTGAATGTCTTCATCATTCAGTCTTAGCTAGTGATACCTAGATTGTAAATCAATCTTTGAGAATACTTATGCTCCATATATTTGATCAGAAAAATCATCAATACATGTTAAAGGATATTTATTCTTTATTGTTTCCTTATTAAGCATATGTTAATCTATGCATAAGTGTAAAGTACCATCCTTGTTCTTGAAAAATATCAATGGAACTCCCCATGGTGAAACATTAGGTCTAATTAATCATTTTGATAATAGTCCTTGCAAATGAGCCTTTAATTTCATCAACTCTGTAGTATTCCTATGATATGGTGATTTATATGTTAGTTCTAAACCATGAATTGTATCAATGGAGAAATAAAAATCTTGTTTCAAGGTTAATCCAAGGAGTTCATTAGGAAAAAAATATTGAAAATCTTGAAGAAAAGGGTAATTCTCCATTACAAGTTCTCCTTGATCATTAATATATCTTCTTTAATCCCTTAAATTTTTTGAGACTCATAATACATTAGGTTATATTGAAAGATCAACTCTTTGAGTTCTTCTAGCTCCTCCATCTTGATCACGAAGAGTTGACGCCCTTTTTGATTGACCCTTTTGAGATCTACTTTATGTTGACTTCTCTTGGAGGTCCTTGAAGGAAGACCTCATTTCCTAAGTCATCAAACACTCTACTATTTTTGTAAAATAGTCCATCTTGTCCCTATGCCTCCATAACCAATTTATTCCTAAGACAATATCGATTGAGAAACATAGAAGGTTAACTCTAGCTTCAAATAATAATTTCTCTACCTAAGCTTTTGTCTGGTTAGTATATTCAACTGGCCAAGGTTTTTCCATAAGTCCAACTTTCATAGGAAATTTATTTAACATTCTTGGTGCAATAAAAATTTCAATTGCACAATAAATTGTCTTTATAGGAGTAATCTTGTACTTTTCTTGATAGTTATCCAAGGTTGCATGGATCCTTTTTTGGAAGGCTTCTTATTGGGGAGGTAATGGATTTCCTCATTGATAAGATCCCTTAGTCTTGTTTGGACACTAATTCGCATAGTGATCACCTCCAAAAGAGAAACATCCTCTGGGAGGTCCTCACCTTTTGAAAGGTTTTCCCAAATTATCTACATTCCTCTTGTTATTTTTGTTATTTGTATTCACATTTTTGAACTCATTTCTATTATTCTTGAATCCCTTATCATTTTTCCTCCTATCTTCCTTCTTATAATTCCTCTTCTTAAAATATTGAGAAGACTATGACCAATTGTACTTCTTATGTTTCTTCTCATAATAAGAAAAGATGTATTTCAATTTTTGCTCTTGCTTAATAGATTTCTCAAATATGTGATCCCTTGTTGTTGGACCATGAAAATAAACTTCTCCTCCTATCTAGGTATTAAGCCCCATGATGATTTTTTTAATTTTGAATCTCAAGCATGTGCAAGAGTTGGGTCCACAAAAATGTTCAAAAAGTGGTCATTTTTTCCCCTAAGTTTCAATATTTGTCATAGTTGGACTAAACATTTGGAGCACTTACACATTAAATCTTAAAAGGGTTTAGTAATATGAAATTTAGTATTTTGAGTTTATTTTCTAAATATGTAATTTATTCAAATATCCAAATGATACAAATTAATTTTTAATAGGCGGGTATAACAAAAATAAAATAAAACACCTTTTTAGGACCATACCATTCACATGTACATACACCATTATTTGACCTAAATAAAAGTATTTTTCTAATTCCTTTTAGGGAAAGATGTGTAACAAACTAAAGATTGATGAGGATTGTTTTATATTTTTTTTAAATATATATTTTTATTAGCCCTAATTGTTGTTTTTGAAAACCCTCATGTATGAACACCATAATTTGACCTAAACCAAATATTTTAACAATAAAATAGTTATGTAGAGAATTGTTTATAGATTGATGCCATATACTTTTTTTAACAAACTAAAATTTATTAAAAAATAAAAAAGCCTAAAATTTCATGTTTATGAATCAGCTTCCTTAAAAACTAATTAAAAAATAGAAAAATGAATATAATCATAAAAATATATTACATATTTGAAAGCTAGACATCATGATCTATAATGGGTTTTAATTTCATAAACCAATTTTGAGAAAAAAATACTCGCCGGCTATATTACCAAAGTCTATTATCTCTCTTAAAGTTGTATTAGTATTTTAGTGTCAGGTCCAAGGATAAGGGTTAGTTTACCAAGCCTTTGCTAAGCCTAAAACAAAATCAAAAAATGGGTTTGGATTTCAATTATTTTAAAAGTGGGTACTTGTTCCTATCAACACTTTTTTGGCCAAAATTTCTCTTTGTGGATCCAATTTCTTGTGTAACATCCCATTACGTAACCTCGAAGGTTAAGAGCCAAAAGAGGAAAAATATATATTTTTTTAAAACAACAGGAATAACATACACATAAATTAATTACGAATTCAATAAAACAACAACAAACATGGTCAAATATGACCTAAAGGACATCCCAAGGGAGAGGACTAATCCACTCTCCGGAGAAAATCCAAATAGGAGCAAACTAGACAACTCCAGAAATTTACTCCGAAACTTGTTGCTCTGCTTCGGAACCTGCGGCTCCAGAACTTGTAGTTCTCGAGCCCGATGCTCCAGAACCTACTGTTCTGGAGCCCGATGCTTTGGAACCCTTGTAGACCAAAGAATGAAGGGAAAAACACAACCAAAGCTCTGATTTTTGCATCAAACCTTTTAGAAAGAAAGTCATAATGATTATCAAAATACTTGAGCGAGTCTGATACCAACACCAGAACCCATAAGACAAATATAAAACATCACATTTCCTTACATTAAACAATATGATTACAACTTCTTTCATAAGAGAGTACAATATAAATAAATGAGCATACATAAGTACAATGGCATTACCAAGAATAAGAAACATCAACTGATAAAAGATAGTGAAAGAGAGGAAGCAACTCCAACTGGTGCTCCAATAAACCTATACACTGGTCCCCAATGGCGGTGGCAATGCCTCCCTACCATGTGGACTCCAAAGAGACCACCCCACTGTGCTCGGAGGTAGTCACAAGGCCCAACAAGAATTAACAAGGCAAGGGTAACATATGGCCAACACTCACGTCAGACATGGAGCAAACACATCATACAATGCATAAAACAAATATCACATGGAGATACTCATACATTATCATGTTAGGTATTGCCCAAGACTACTAAGATACAAGATGCAAGATTACAGACTTGATGAGGAGACTCAACCATGCCCAAATCAATGCCCTAGAAATGGATAGCTCAACATCCTATAGGTGGATAGGTCTTCTCGAGTGCATCCTTAGCCCTTTTCAAAAGCTCAAGGCTATGCATGAGGACTCGTTATCATATTAGCTTTTACTCTATAAGGCTGCTCTAATGGCCTTGACTTAAGCTCATCTCATTTATCCAAACGAGGAATTACAAGAAAAACATGAAATAGTGAAAAGTCACTAAAAACCATCATTAAAACCTTTTAAAACAGCCAAGCAACATTGCTGCAAAAATCATTTAAATAACTAATCACATATGCCAACAAGTAGATCATCTACCATTCAAGCATTCACCATCAATTCGTAAAATAGAAACCAATCATAAAATTGATATAACCTCATAAAATAATCTCATAGAACCACTCTTAAAATAGTGAAAACTACTAAGTGGTGGTGCCACAAAACATGCTTCTAGTTGTTCAAACGAATGGGAAAGAGGCATAGAAATTTCATTAAAATACAAAGTGCTTGGATTAACATTCTAAGCTTGACCCAGTTCATATTTTGATGTTTGCAGTTGGAATACACCTTTGATTTTTGGGTTTAAAATTGAAAATGAGGTGTTGTTATGAAAAAAGTCATCTTGACAAGTTGGGCAAGAAAATACATGCAAAAATGAAAGTGCCGAGAATTTAAATCGGACAAAGATCCAGTTGAGATATGGGCATTTCAAAATGGAATACACTATTATTTTATAATTTTATGACCAAGAATAGGGTGTTGTTCAAAGACATCATTCGGCCAAGCTAAGCAAAATACCTCAAAATGAAAGTACCCGGATTGAAAATCGGACAACAACCCATTTGAGATATGGGTGTTTCTATATGAAATACATTTTTGTTTTGAAATTTTAGCAAGTAGATTATGAGCAGAAAAGAAAAAAATATTTCAGCAAATTGGGAAAAACATCAAAAAAAGCTGGAAGTGCCCGAAACTCAAATTTAACATAGACCCATTTTAGATCTACTAGAAATCACAAAGATCTTCCATTAAAACAACTATACAATATCAAAAGAATCCAACACAACCATTATCTAATCCCATGAATTCACAAAAAAAGAATGGAGGTGTTCCTCCAAATATTCTCAAAATATAAATACCCAGAATTGAAGATGTAATTCAAAGCACAAATCTAGCATAAGGGAATGTACAAATCATCAATCATACCAAGATTCAAGAACAACAATAAGAATACCTCAATTTTTTCCCAAATTGAGGTGGAGAAGTGCTCAACTTGCAAGGCATGGCCAACTTTCAACTCCGGACAGCAAGGAAGAAAGCTTCCCATAATTTTCTTCTCAGATTAACTCCCACAAATCTACTACTCAAATCTTGGGGTTTTCTCCTCTTTCTCCAAGCAGCAAATTTATTCTTCTTCCCAAAAGAATGATCCCTCAAAATGTTTCAAAATAAAGAATAAATATCCAATACCAAGTTGTCCATTTTTATTTGATTTCTTTTTCCTTTTTAACTAACTCCTCAACACAATAAAATGAAATAAATCATTTTATTAAACAAACTATTAATTCTCTTCAAAGAAATTAATTAAAATCTCTATTATACAACATTCTCCATTTCCACATAAAAATAATAATAATAATTTAAATCCAACATTGAAATACGTGAACTCCCCCAAATAGGATTTAAATAAGACTATAAGAGCTCACCAAAAGGAATTGATGGAATCATTTAAAATTATTAAATAAAAATAAATAATTCTCTCGAATGATCAATAAAATCACTTAAAAACAACATATTTAAAATCTCGAGGATAAAACACTCCAAATCAATAAAACACCATAAAATTCCATATATGAAATCACGAAGAGATGCCAATGAAAACACATCATAGCACTAATAACCAAAAAATATAACCACATAGAAGATTCATGAAACCCATAACAAAACACCTCAACAAGGCATACTAGTAAACCACATATAACTGAAGGGTGCTCTGGACGTTACCATTAGGTAACCAGATGGTAAGACAACACAACAACACTGCACTAATGAGGTATAGTGGGCTAGGGTAGGGAAAATTTGGCCTACATGACTACCTCTAGTTACCACTATTGGGGATTAAAAGTATGCTTAGGCCTGTAAATCTAGGCGGAGTCGATAGTTAGTACTTGCATCACTCCAATTACATGTCAAAGTACATGTACATATAACATATATCATATAGCTGAAACACATCAATCATTGAGAATCAGGTCATGATATCGTAAGCCTCTCGAATACGAGTGTTACGACAATATCCCTTTCCTATCTCTAATCATACAAAAGCAATGATAACATTATATAAGCATATAAACATGTAATCTAGCATAATAAATAATTATGATAACCTATCGCATAATCATCAATGTCTAATTTCATCATGATAACATTTATAATGCTAAATCAAAATTAAAATACTATCTTACCCAAGCTAAGGTTGGAGAGGTGTTACTTCCTCCCCACCTAAGATTTGACTTACTCCTGAAAGTCATGTAAACTCAATATGCAGCCATGTCACACATTAGTACTCAAAATATAATAATCATCATTAATTGATTTTACTTCATTCCAAAGATGAGGAATATAATATGCATCATTCATCACTGAACAAAATAGACAAGACATCCATATAGCATTCACCCTTCTAAGAATCATTATCAATAAATTGACATATATATACCTTACTCATAAGGTCTCAACATCAAAAAAAATAACATGTTTAATCTTGATAGCATCAAATGTAACACAAGTCTCAAAATAAGAATTTATTTTAACATCCACATTCATTCAACGATAGGTTAAAATACACATTAATTTCCACTAAGAATATGGTAAAGAAGATGCATAAGCACTCAATTCTTTCCAAAACACCATTGTTTGCATCAACTTTTGTTTTCCACACACTTCAAATCTCACACATTAGAATATATTTGGCATCATTTTCAACAAAATATAACAATTTCCACTTTCTAAAGCACAATAAGCCAACTTTTAAACTTTTCATATGAAATCATATCCAATATGAAACATGCATTTATACATATATACATACTTACATCATTGGGAATCAAATCACAAGGCTACACAGGGGTCCATCTGCACACCGAGAAGCAACATACTAATCCATGATACATAATCCATGAGCCAAGAGCCAATATCCATCTCACATAATCCATATCGCACACTCAATGGCTTGATGGTGTTAGGCCACACACACATAGTGAGACCATCCAAACAAGACCACAATTACCTATCTCTTGTATATAAGGTGGTTAGCCTCCAAGAAATGGTCATCACACATAGGTGGGTAGTGGGTCCTAGCTATATAACAGCCTCACGTACCCCCATCCTCAAGGTTCCCTATGTCTACTTCCTTGTATACACTCACCTAGTCCACCTCATTCCTTGGAGAGGAATCACAATACAACACATGATCGACATTTGAAAACAACAAATAGAAAACTAGTTTAGCCACCAAAGGTAATACATAAATATCAAATAAAAATTCAATTTCAGCAATAAAGTGAGAAATGCACGCAATTTCAACACTAAATCAAATGTAACTACGAGAGTTACATGCAAATGAAGATCACAAGGTGGGGCTAAACCATTAGAATCAATTATAAATAAAGTGTCGGTCTTCACAATCAATAGAAGGTCATTAATAACCATAAAGAAAGTTCACAATATTTGAAATTGCACTGTACAACACTGTGTGACTAGATACTAGCCACCAAACGAGGAAGGAGGGAACAACGTCTAACTATCACAATAGCCCCTCATTTAGTGCGGAGTGAGCACACCAACCACATGGAATGGGGTGTACTCCTAGGCTACACCCCACATCACATTGTCATGCGGCATGGGCTCACCAAGTGGCCCATGCACTCCTTGGCTGCCCACATGGGATGTGCACCTTGACCCCATCCTGCATCACGTCTCAGTGCAACATGGCCATACACTAGCCAAAGAAGGCATGTACTGGTCGTATGCCACATGGTAGTGTGTCTGTGGCTCTATAGAAGTAGGCATGCACAAAACACACCCCGCATAACAATACCTCATGGAGAAGGCACACGCAGGTACTCACCGTAGCCAGAGGTATACATGGCTAGGACATACCCATATGCTAACCGACCCACACACTGTCGAAAGCAAACATGAGTGTCCCTCTACAAGTGTGCAAGGCCCCATTACTCTCATCACACAAGTAGGCTATCATAACACAACCTAATAGTGCACCTTCATGTGTCTATGCACGTACATCATATCTATTGTATCATGTTGAGACACGTGCAGATACAGTATATATAATGCATATATTTGTATAAAAAAAAAATATGGGGCTGCTCGAGTCTTATCTCTCAAATGGATGAGGTAGACTCACTAATTCCAGCTCAACGCCCCTATAGGCAGCTAGGAAAAACTAACAAACCAATGCTGCTATACTAAAATCTGGGAAAAAGGCTAGCACATATGGATCAAGTACCTTGACCCATCATAAGGGGAAGTAGTGAGTACTTTCCTCAAGATCGGTTAAGCTCAGACTGCTATGTGTCGCAATATGCATATGCTGCACACCCCGCCCAAGGAACTTTGTGGCTGCTACTACACCTTCACGGACTGAGGGACTAGAGAACCAAAAGAAGAGAATCTAAGAAACTAACTTTTGGCTACTCTTATGTATATATATAAAAATTTCAACCACACATGGGTTGGCCCTCAATCAGGTAACAAAATACAATCACACATAATGGTATGGTTAATCCCACACCTATGATACAAAATATTCCCCATGGATGGGTACACAATATCACCATCCCATGGGCACACAAAGCAAGTACGGGGTAGTCACAACACTCAACCAATGTACAGTTACTGGTTTATCACATTTACAAGGGGGGTTACATTTACATACTCAATTCCATTACTTTTCAAAAGATCACATACCATAAATACATATATTTTCATAGGAAATGTGATTCCCTTTCCAAAATCATATCATCCATGGATGGGTACCTTGTACCACAATCCCAAGGAAACACAACTCAAGCACATGATATCCACAACACTCAACATGAGCACTAATACATGATGTTCACATAGCAGGGGGTACTTTTTCCAATTTCCTCTTACCAAAATAAAACTATTATCCACTTCTAATTATGCAAGATCAAAACAAACTTCCAAGAACATGTACTCCTAACATCCATACAATCTTCTCTTTTCAAGACAATAATGTCATCAAACATGATTTTATAATCACAACCTTAATCACATACAATATATCACAGTTCTACATGGAGTAAATCAATAGTGTCATATAAATCTCACATTCATAATTATTAAGTGGTAAATCACCTTACTACTCACATAGGATAACCACATTTATTTCCCATACATAGAGCAATATCATTACAATGTTTACTCAAGGCCAACTATGCAACATTGTCACTTCAACATACATTAATCATTTGCATTTTGAATTCAAGGTACAATAGTTGAACATCTACATGATTTCGTAAGACTCAACAATGTAGCTGGGGACTATAGATCTCACCAACAAGATGCACCTATTATGCAATTATCATTAACATGCAAATGGTTTCACTATTCCATTTTTCTCTAAAATTTTACTTAATGCAGAATAATCTTCTATTCATATTTATACATGTTCCATCATTATGAATGTAACCTTGGGACTTAGGTCCTTTACCCAAGGTTTGATCTAATAAAATATCCTTCATCAATGCATAGAAATTTTCTCATAAGAGACAAGCATACAATAGATTTCAATACACCATACACACAAAGATAGACATCTTCATTAAACCAATGGGAAGAGAGAGAAGGAGAGGGAGATTTACAATTCTAACACAGGCACAAATGCAAACATGGTTTCATTATCACATAATCACTTTCACACAAATGCATCAATCATAAGAGAACATGCAATAATCTCTATGAACTAACAACATGATCATTCATTTCTATATTTATAATCTGAATATAGCATGCAAAAGCAACTCTAGAACCACATGGGCTACAAACACACTCAAGGTCCAGTCAAGGGTCACAACCCTTACACAATGAAAGAGCCACACATCAAAAAGGAGACCAATTAGAACACACTTCTTGGTAGCCTCAAGGGTCTAACTAACCCTCACAAAAGCATTCCTCAACAAGACATGCAAGGGGCAGGAAAAAAAAAACACTTATTGCTATCCACCACACACCAAGAAAATATAAACCATAAGCAAGGATCCTAGTGCTACAACATGGGCTCTACCTCTAACTCTTCCTCTAGCTCTACCTCTAGGGGAATCCTAAAGGAAACAAGGAACACATCAAAATAGATCATCACAAGGACAATCCATTCACCATCTTAAGGCATAAAAGAAAATCAACAAGACTATAAAAACAATATAACAAGCTCATACCACACATGCCAAACACAACATAGAAGGCTCATGTACACCAGAGCTCCCACTGTGTGAACATGGGCTCTGATACTAGATGTAACATCTCGTTATGTAACCCTGAAGGTTAAGAGCCAAAAGAGGAAAAATATAATTTTGTTTAAAACAACAGGAATAACATACACATAAATTAATTACGAATTCGATAAAACAACAAAAAACATGGTGAAATATGACCTAAAGGACATCCCAAGGGAGAGAACTAATCCACTCTCTAGAGAAAATCCAAACAGGAGCAAACCGGACAACTCCAAAAATTTGCTTCGGAATTTGCTGCTCTGCTCCGGAACCTGTGGCTCTGGAACTTGCAGTTCTGGAGCTCGATGCTCCAGAACCTACTGCTCTGGATCCCAATGCTCTGGAACCCTTGTAGACCAAAGAATGAAGGGAGAAACACAACCAAAGCTCTGAATTTTACATGAAACCTTTTAGAAAGAAAGTCATAATGATTATCAAAATACTTGAGTGAGTCCGATACCAACACCGGAACTCGTAAGACAAATATCAAACATCACATTTCCTTACATTAAACAATATGATTACAACTTCTTTCATAAGAGAGTAAAATATACATAAATGAGCATGCATAAGTACAATGGCATTACCAAGAATAAGAATCATCAACTGATAAAAGATAGTGAAAGAGAGGAAGCAACTCCAACTGGTGCTCCGATAAACCTGTACACTAGTCCCCAATGGCGGTGGCATCGCCTCCCTACCATGAGGACTGTAGAGAGACCACCCCACCATGCTCGAAGGTAGTCACAAGGCCCAAGAAGAAGTAACAAGGCAATGGTAACATATGGCCAACACTCACGTCAGACATGAAGCAAACACATCATACAATGCATAAAACAAATATCACAACATGGAGATACTCATACATTATCATGTCAGGTACTACCCAAGACTACTAAGATACAAGATGCAAGATTACAGACCAGATGAGGAGACTCAACCATGCCCAAATCAACACCCTGGAAATGGATAACTCAATGTCCTACAGGAAAATAGGCCTTCTCGAGTGCATCCTTAGCCCTTTTCAAGAGCTCAAGGCCATGCATGCAAACTCATTATCATATTAGCTTTTACTCTATAAGGCTGCTCTAATGACCTTGACTTAAACTCATCTCGTTTAGCCAAATGAGGAATCCATAAGAAAAACATGAAATAGTGAAAAGTCACTAAAAACCATCATTAAAACCTTTTAAAACAGCCAAGCAACATTGCTGCAAAAATCATTTAAATAATTGATCACATATGCCAACAAGTAGATCATCTACCATTCAAGCATTCACCATCAATTTGTAAAATAGAAGCCAATCATAAAATTGATATAACCTCATAAAATAATCGCGTAAAACCACTCTTAAAATAGTGAAAACCACTAAGTGGTGGTGCCACAAAACATGGTTCCAGTTGCTATTCAAATGAATGGGAAAGAGGCATAGAAATTTCAATAAAATACAAAGTGCTCAGATTAACATTCTAAGCTTGACCCAATTTAGATTTTGATGTTTCCAGTTGGAATACACCTTTGATTTTTGGGTTTAAAACTAAAAACGAGGTGCTATTATGAAAAGCGTCATCTTGACAAGTTGGGCAAGAAAATACATGCAAAAATGAAAGTGCCCAGAATTTAAATCGGACAAAGAGCCAGTTCAGATATGGGCATTTCAAAATGAAATACACTATTATTTTATAATTTTATTACCAAGAATAGGGTGCTGTTCAAAAATGTCATTCAACCAAGCTAAGCAAAATACCTCAAAATGAAAGTGCCTGGATTGAAAATCGGACAACAACCCATTTGAAATATGGGTGTTTTTATATGAAATCCATTTTTATTTTGAAATTTTAGTGGGTAGATTATGAGTAGAAAAGAAAAACATCTTTCAAAAAATTGGGAAAAACATCAAAAAAAGATGGAAGTGCCCGAAACTCAAATTTAACACAAACCCATTTTAGATCTACTGGAAAGCACAAAGATCTTCCATTCAAACAATTATACAATGAAAAAAGAATCCAACACAACCATTATCTAATCCCATGAATTCACAAAAAAGGAATGGAGTTGTTCCTCCAAATATTCTCAAAATATAAATACCCAGAATTGAAGATGTAATTCAAAGCACATATCTAGCAATGTACAAATCATCAATCATACCAAGATTCAAGAACAAAAAGAAGAATACCTCAATTTTTTCCCAAATTGAGGTGGAGAAACGCTCAGCTTGCAAGGCATGGCCAGCTTTCAACTCCGGACAACAAGGAAGAAATAACATCTTGCAAACAATGATCAGCTTCCCATAATTTTCTTCTCAGATAAACTCCCACAAATCTATTGCTCAAATCTTGGGGTTTTCTCCTCTTTCTCCAAGCGGAAAATTTATTCTTCTTCCCAAAAGAATGATCCCCCAAAATGGTTCAAAATAAAGAATAAATATCCAATACCAATCTGTCCATTTTTATTTGATTTCTTTTTCCTTTTTAACTAACTCCTCAACACAATAAAATGAAATAAATCATTTTATTAAACAAACTATTAATGCTCTTCAAAGAAATTAATTAAAATCTCTATTATACAACATTCTCCATTTCCACATAATAATAATAATAATAATAATTTAAATCCAACATTGAAATACATGAACTCCCCCAAATAGGATTTAAATAAGACTATAAGAGCTCACCAAAAGGAATTGATGGAATCATTTAAAATTATTAAATAAAAATAAATAATTCTCTTGAATGATCAATAAAATCACTTAAAAATAACATATTTAAAATCCCAAGGATAAAACACTCCAAATCAATAAAACACCATAAAATTCCATATATGAAATCATGAAGAGATTCCAATGAAAACACATCATAGCACTGACAACCAAAAAATATAACCACATAGAAGATTCACGAAACCCATAACAAAACACCTCAACAAGGCATACTGGTAAACCACATATAACTGAAGGGTGCTTTGAACGTTACCGTTAGGTAACCGGATGGCAAGAAAACACAGGAACACTACACTAATGAGGTACAATGGGCTAGGGTAGGGGACATTTTCCCTGTATGACTACCTCCAGTTACCACCATCAGGGATTAAGAGTATGCTCAGGCCCATGAATCCAGGCAAAGTCGATACTTAGTACCTACATCACTCCAATTACATGTCAAAGTACATGTACATATAACATATATCATATAACTGAAACACATCAATCATTGGGAAGCAGGTCATGATATCGTAAGCCTCCCAGATACGAGCGTTACGACAACATCCATTTCCTATCTCTAATCATACAAAAGCAATGATAACATTATATAAGCATATAAGCATGTAATCCAACATAATAAATAATCATGATAACCTATTGCATAATCATCAATGTCTAATGAAAACACAAGAACACTGCACTAATGAGGTACATTGGGCTAGGGTAGGATACATTTGCCCTGTATGACTACCTCTAGTTACCACCATCGGGGATTAAGAGTATGCTCAGGCCCGTGAATCCAGGCGGAGTCGATACTCAGTACCTGCATCACTCCAATTACATGTCAAAGTACATGTACATATAACATATATCATATAGCTGAAACACATCAATCATTGGGAAGCGGGTCATGATATCGTAAGCCTCTCAGATACGAGTGTTACGACAACATCCATTTCCTATCTCTAATCATACAAAAGCAATGATAACATTATATAAGCATATAAGCATGCAATCCAACATAATAAATAATCATGATAACCTATTGCATAATTATCAATGTCTAATTTCATCATGATAACATTTATAAAGCTAAATCAAAATTAAAATACTATCTTACCCAAGCTAAGGTTGGAGAGGTGTTGCTTCTTGCACTTACCCTCTCTCATCCTTTTGGTATTTGGATATGTAATTCAAAAGATGTGTAAATCTCTCCTAGTACTCAACCACAAAAAAGTCCACTAGCCACATATTCTTGAAGTTTGTAAGCTTTTTGTTGAAGAAAAGTTGTGGTAACCACCCTTTCTTAAAGATGACAAGAAACTGATGTCAAGTTAAGATTAAAGAAACTAACCCACACTCCATCTTCTTATTCATCTACTAGGTGGATGTTTCACCTACTAGCTAGTAGGCACCTGAAAATACCTTAGTCACTTCAAAGTAATTTCTTATCTCAAAGTACTTTTACATCTCTATGAGCTAGGATTTTTTTGTATCACCACTCACCATTCCATCGAATTTAGGCGGTGTTAACTTTTTCATCTCTATCGAAAAATCGAGCTAAGTGATTCTTCTTTTCATTATTAGAACTCTTGAACCAAAATTGTTTTCCCCTTACCCACTTTGGTTGGTGCAATCTAGCCTATTTTCATCTTCCCCTTCCTAGGATGCCTCATTTTCTGCTTTTGGTTTACTTTTTTCCCTAACTTCTTGCCCCAATATCAATTCTATCCTTTGTTTCATTCAACGTGGTTAAATATGGTCTAATTTAGCTACTAGATTTTCAAAAGAGTTTGAAACCCCCTGACTTCCTCCTAGGTTATTTTGTGTTCGTACCATGACTGATTTCTACTTCACCCCTAGAGTTCATTTTAAATATTTAATTAGATCCTACAATTTTAGCATTGCATTTTAAACAATAAACATCATTTATAATATTATATAATTTAATGCACATATTCAAGGGAAAATAACAAAACATTATTATATTTATTTAGTGGATCTTTTATACATCCTTATTTAATACAAAACTTGTTTGATTTTATGCAAATATAGGTTGTTATCAAATACAAGTATTTATTTGGGTTCTTCTTCACCCTCAAATCTACCATGATAAACTTGGAGCGTGAGTGTATTCACAGACACTCCTCCATAGCCTCCTTTCCTATTTTTGGTGCATCATGACCATAAAAGAATGACATATCTCGATGTGTAGGTGGCTTAATTCATTTAATAGAAAAAGTAGGTAATAATCTCTCCTTTGTTGGTTTTCTATATTGTTTCTTTTCCAATCAAATACATTTAAGAGCTTTGACAAGGGTTTCAGAGTTGAAAATCCATGCAACCTCTTAGTAGTTGATATTATCCTAGAGTTTTACCTTCAGAGATGATTCCTTTCTATCCAATAGGCTAGGCAAGTTCATGGGTATAGATTTCCTTGTGGTTTTCCTTGTTCTTCTTCCTTCCATTCTAGCATAAGAACTCTTTCAAACATTTAAAGCTAATTATTAATGTTTAAGAAAAAAAATTGTAATGAGTTAATAGGTCCATGTGTTGAAATCTATAGATCTAATACAATATGTAACTATTAGCAAAATTTCACCTACAACTCAATTTGGTAGAGCTGAAACAATTGTTACATCTAAGGTGAAAAGTACTCAAACATTGTTGCTAACTTAAATCATTGAATAATAGAGATGTAAACAAAGGAAATTTAGTTTTATATGCAAGGTTTTACAACGAAAGGAAATTATAAAAGTTGCATAATATTGCAATATTTTATTCTTTTTGTAATGAAAATATTTACAAGATTGCATAAAAAATTTTGTTTCATGCATTGAGCTCAAAAGAATGTTTGAATATCCCACACAAGTTGTGGGAATGATTTACTTGAATTAATACAACAATGTGTGCAAGCTATACATCTGAAGATAAAGTAAAGAAAGGAAAAAATGAGAAGAGATCATATCCATCATTGTCTTAAGGGTTGATGTTGATGTCAGTCATTCTATCTTCAACTTGATCCTCCTATCTTCAACTCCTCTCATTCTTAATCTCAAGATGTACTTGTAGATGATTGAAAGTTTTTGTTAGAGCTTGGGACATGAAATCTAAGAACATGTTTCATCAACATACATATAACCTACATCTATGATGCATTAAATCAATTGAGCCATTATTGAATAAATACAAAAGAGCCAAATCATATCATCAAATGAAAGGTCAAATCATCAGTAGGAGCATTTAACTTCACAAATTTTTCTAACTTGTTTTTTCATTGTGTAGGTAAAAATTCATTTATGTTTTAAATCTCAAAATACACATTTCAACATACGGAGGAAATGTGGCTCCTACAAGGGTTGAGCCTAGTATGCTAAAGGCTCATCTTTCTATCTTGTTTGTAGTCATAGAATGAGAAGTGCAAAGATTTTCAAGACCACAAAAAATGTCTTCAACTTAAGAGAAGATTTATAGATCAAATAATTATAAGATGAGGGTCAAGTCATGAACAAACTATGATAGTGGCATACTATCAAACATACAACAATGGGGAGATAATTCTCACAATGAAAATGCAACTGAATGGTTCCATGTATAAAGGCAAAGAGATAGCCAAAACCATGGATGGAGGATAGTCACTTCTAGAAAGTGACTTAACTACATTAAAAGTTATAGAATGTCATCATCATGCTACCAATGGTACATTTTTCATGGCGAATAGATGCAACATACATGACTAAGCAATATGGCCCTCTTAAAATGCAAAAGACATCATTAATTAAATGCATTTCAAAAGACAGTAAATACACTATGTCAATGATAGAGCAGTATAAGTCTATGGTAGTCATTACAAAGAGGTAGCAACTAATAACATTTTGCTATGAGATAGTCAACATTTCCCTCAAAATGAGTAATTGAAGCATGAATGTAATGCATTTTAAAAGATAATTTTGAAATAAAATGCACAAAGGAAACAAGTAACCAAGTTTTTTCTCTTCCTTTAGTCTTTTTTTCAAAATTATTTGTATGCTTTCCAATAGTATAGAGTCATGGACCATTCTATAACCCTATGCATTTAAAAATAAAAATTTATGGGTTTATAATCTTTGAAACCCTCGGTGTATATGCACAAGAAATACAAAATCATGGAAATACAAGTGAATGTAACAACAGTTTCCATTCACATCTTCAATAAGTAGATATGTCAATAGAAATAGAGGTAACTCAAAAGGCATGACAAAGAGTTCATTAAAGGCAATCAAGCAACAAGGTTTTAGTAGAAAATGTTTATATTAAAGGGTAAAGATATGCTGTGAGAAGTAAAGAAGGTAGTGTTGAGCAATATTGGTATTTTTGATACTCTCAATTATGGATAAAGAAAATTTGATTCGATTTGATTTTTAACATAGAGTTAAAATAGTAGCATATATTTCTTAATATGTGTGAGTACAATTAATGTTGCACATGTCACGGCCTTGATGTGCATATTAATTCATATTTTGAATGCAAGATCCTTGATAAGGATGTCGCTAATCTGATAAAGGGCTATTGATTTTAAAAGAAAGAAGGAATGAACTTAAAAGGAGAGATCACAGTCTCACAAAGATTTCCAAGGCCATTAAATACAAAAAAACATAAGCTTCACATTTTCTTCAATAGGAAGGCATCGAGCATAAGAAAAAAAAACTCAAGGAAATCTTTTCTTTCTTGAATATTCTCATCAAAACCAGAGCATGGAAATGGAATAATACAACAACAATGAGCTACAAAATATTTTTTATCACTTTCTATGCATAAATAAACCCAACAAAAGTAAAGAAGTAGCTTACAAGAGGAGAAAAACGACATAATGGCTGAAATCCATGACCAGAGAATCCTTAGGAGCCATCAAAACAACATGGTAGAGATTCAAACCCTAGCATGGTAGTGCGGTAGAGCACATGAAGATAGAATGATAAAATGATATTGTGTTTTAGGGTGGTTTATCTTTTTCCTAAAGTTTCCCTAGCCGCATGTTGTGGGTTTTTTTTTTAACTTCTTTATTTTTCATTGTAAAATAAAAATGCCATAGGGTTAAGACAATAAGGTTCATGAAACTTAGTAATCATAGTAGTGATCTCATTAAAAATCATAGTGAATGATGGGATTTATAAATGCTAAGGTTTTTTTATCAACCTTAAGTCAACAGACAAAATCATTGCAAGAGTCAAAAGTATTGAGTATAGGGCATGATAATTATTATTGCAACTATTAAATGCAATAAAATTTATGAATTGCTTTAATAATTTCTATGTAATAAACATAAAGAGGATAGCATGTTCACGTAGCACTTATTAAATCAATCACATTGATTGCATTTAATAATTGCTAATTTAGTTTAATTTTTCCTCTCAATCATGCAAAATAGGAGGGAGAGTTAAACTGAAATGCAAACTCAGAGCTGTGTAGTGATTTTCTTTGACTTATGGTCAAACTAGAGTGGATTTGAAGTCCACTTGGGAAAAACTGATCATGAGGTAGAGTTTGGAGCTATTTTAGCTCAATTTACATCAGTTGTGGGTCCCCTTTTTAGGCCTTTTCCATTTTTCTCATGGATACATTTTTAGGAGATATTTTCACTTGCAGTTAACTACAAATGCCACCTCTTGGCACCTTGGAGTTACCTATTGTATATATTCAAAAAACTATCTTTTTCCTAAGTTCTTTCATTTTTTCTCTCTTGTGTATTGTAGATAGTCTAAAAAAAATTGTAACTCAAATTGATCAACTTGTAGTAGCATATTCCTTTAATTTTTAATAAAGAAAGCAACATTTTTCCTTCTTAATACTTCATGCATTATAGTGTATGAGTGATCTGATGATATTTATGTGATTCATTCTTAGAATCCTTTGACCTTGTCTCATTCAAATAGTATGAATGTAGGGAGATGCATGGTTAATGTAAGTCATGGATTGAGTAAGCTGATTTTAGTAGTTTGAAGTTGAGAAAATACTTTGTTTTCCTTCATGCATACTCTAAATTCAACCCCTTTCCAATGAAACACTTATCTGTAATAGGCTTAGTTGGGTTGTTAAAAGAATTGATCTTATTTGTTGAATACATTGTGAATTTGAATAAGCAAGTAGATCTAGAATGTTTGGTGCATCACCTCCTAAGATAGGTTTCAATTCCAAGTTTCTTTCTATCCCTTTTCCTATCAGAAGGTAGTTTGCAAGAGGTAGCATAGGGAACCATCCCTTTATCTGGAGATTCATCTTCACTATGAGCATACCCACAAGCTTGAGGATGTTTCAATGTTTCATGAGATTTATAAGCATTTAAACTTAGCATCCATGTGTAATCTCCATGAAAATAGTTTTTGGTACACTTGGTGGGACTTATTTAGACACTCCTAGTCTAAATCTTTTCCACACAATTTTGGTTTTTGGTGTGATAATTAGTATTTACAACCTTTAGAAGCAGGATCTACACACACTTGGTAACTAAAGGTTTGAAACTACTAGTTTTAATAGATCAAGTGTTGGTATGTTTCAAAAATCAAGCCTTTATTCTTATTTCCAGCTCTTCATATGAGTAGAAATGTCAAATTTTCATGGATATTATGTATACCCACCCCCATACTATGAAAATACTGTCAATGAACCTTCTTATCAACCATACCCAAATAGCTACAATGTTGGTTTTGACCAAAATTCACATATCACAATGAATAACCAACAAGTCTATCAATCTTACCTCCCACCCACCCCAACTCAACTTTCATGGCAACATACTTGTGCTCAGAACTAGTCCCAAAAAGACTATTTTGATCCCCAATCAACATGTTTTTTCTCTTGATCAACCTCAGTGTGAGGATAACATGACCATTCAGAAGATTGCTTTGGATTATTAGACAAATACTTGAAATCGAAAGAGAAAATGAATATACTATGTAGCAGGAGGAATTGGCTCATAAAGCCCAACTTCATAGGAAAGAATTGAAGGCACAAAATAGGCAATTTGTGAAAGATTTGGTGGCTTAAAAGAGGAAATTTCAGGTTAATCTTTCTCAACAACTAGTTAGAATAGATGTAGAAATGAGGCTAAAACTTGCCAAATAGGAGGTTCCCAAGGTTAAAAATCCAAGTTTCAGTCAAGGTGAATCTCCTATGCTTTCCAATCTTGAAATTCCAAGTTTTAGGAGCTTCCCTTCATTTCAAGAGCCTTTTATTGAGAAAGATGCTAACCAAATTATTTTTTTTCCAAACCCATTTTTTGGAGAAGGAATTCCTATGTTTAATACACTATGTTTCATACAAGAGGAAACTATTCCCAAGTAGGTTCAGCCTACATTCCCTCAAGAGCAACTTTTTCCCAAACTTGTACAGTCTCTAGAGCCTCAAGAAAATTAGCTTCCTAATCCAAGTATTATCGTCACATCCATAGATGAGCCCAATGATGTTTATTTTCCTCAAGAAAATCATATTTTTGAGGAAAAAATTCTAGATCTAGGAATGGCTGATAGTTTTCAAGTTTTGACTGATTTATTTGATGAATTAACATATTTTGTGAGTGATGAAGAAGGTGAAACACAAATAAAAACTATTTTAGCTTGAGAATAGCAAGAAAGGGTTCAAAATTTTGAAGTTATAACCCCTCAACAAGGCTGCAATAAGGTAATAAACAATATTCTTCCACAACAAAGCAAAGATCATAATGAAGATGATTCATTTTGGGATCAGCTTGAGGTATTTGTTTCAAGTTTAGATTCTAGACTTCCATCTTTTGAAGAAGAACATTAGGAACAAAAGGTTGTTGAGGTAGAAAAGGATGTTCAAGTCCAGATTTTTATTGATTTATTTGATGAAATCCCAAGATTTGTACATGAAGATGAGCAATGCTTGATTGAACTAACATCAATGCCTAGTTTCGAGTAGAAAGGTGAAGGGAATCAGTTAGGCAAAGTACAGATTCAGCAAGAAACAAAAGTGGACAGTTATGATTTGGAAGGTCAAGAGGTTAGATCACAACAGAAGGTTCAAGTAGAGTGAGAAAAGCAACAAATCATAGATTTTGAAGGTATGAGCTTTGAAAGCCATCAATGATAATAAGCTAGAGCATATATTGCACAATGAAATTATTCATGAGGAGGATTTATTCTCAGCTATCATTAAAATTTTTTGCTCTAACATTGTTGATAACTTAACATCTTTCAAGGAAAAATTTTGTGATCAACATTATCAAGGGAGCTTGAGCGGTCACGGGCGGGAGAAAATGAAGTTTGAATTTCAAAGCAATGGAGGTGGATCTGGGAATGAAGCAAGATCAAATTTTTGATAGTTGAATCAGGAGCTGGAACCGCGTCAGAAGCAAGGTAAGGATGACCAGGATGATGTGGGCTCTGGTGAAAAAATACAAGTGGACCCGAGGGGAAAGGAAAATCTAGCATCTCTCTCTACTACGTCTCCCAACAGAAAAGTTGTGATTATTAGTGGGGGAGTGGGGACCACTGGCGGTATAGGAGGAAAATCCTGGACCTCTCTTTTTGAGGTTAAACCTAATGGTAAGTCTTCCTTCCCTCCTGTGCAAAATATCTCGTCCCTTGCTAGAGGTAAGTTTGCTATTTCGATTCTTGATTTGATTATAGACCATAATATTGCCTTAATGGAACGAACCCTGGTTGGGATGTTTATGGGCCCTAGACCAAATATTGAAGTGGTCAGGGAATTTGTTAAAAAAAAATGGAGAACCAGTGGGAAAGTCTCTATTGCTGCTCTTCCTAAGGGTGTTTTTGCTTTTGAATTTACTTGCAAAGAGGATATTATGGCTGTTAGAGGTGAAGGTCCTTGGGTGATAGGAAAATCGTCCCTGGCTCTTAAGAAGTGGTCTTCCCACTTGGATCTATCAGACTCTATCTTTGAGAATGTCCCAACCTGGGTTAGACTCTCAGGCCTACCCCTGGAATACTGGAGTGAAGATATCTTTCTGGGTATTGCGAGTTCTTTTGGTGAGCTCCTTTCGATTGATACTATGACAGCTGCTAGAAAGAGACTGGTTTTTGCAAGGATATGTGTGGGGGTTCCTCAAGAAGCTAATTTACCCTCTTTGATTGAAATTCAATCTAAGTTGGGTTCCTGGGAACAGAGCATTGAATTTGAAACCATCCTATTTCCCTGCTTCAAGTGTAGGAAATCTGGTCACTGGGCGAAAAAATGCCCTCTTAATGCAACTGTAGAGAAAGATAAGCCAGCAGATCTGGGTAAAAAAGAAAGGAAAAAAAATAAGAATGACTTTGTAGAAGTAAGGAGGGAGAATAAAGAGTAGGAGTTGGTCTTTAAAGCCGACAATCAAAAAGGACCCTCAGAGATTGAAGTGGTTTTGGAGGAAAAAGGTGAGGTCCCTTTTGAGACTCATAACCCATTGTCTGTTACTAGGGATAGAGGCTTCATTAAGGGCACCCTAGTTGTAGAAGTTGATCAGATCATGTCTCCTTCCTTCTCCCAAATGACTGTCCCATCTGATAGAAATGAAGATATACCGGGTTTGGAGGATAACCCTAGTGAGGGCCTATCCTTGGTCTTGAATATCTCTCCTCTCCCCCTATTTTCTATTCCCCCCCCCCTTTGGGAGTGGAATAGTTGTTGGAGACCAGCTCTGCTGTTGGGGCCTTTGAATCCCTTGAAAAATAGGATTTCTCAGCTAACCTTTCCAGCAATGCTTTGTGTTGCCAAGAGAATGGTAATATGGATACTCTACCTTGGGAACAAAGACTACCAAATGAAAAGGATTGGGAATCTAGCAGAGAGACGAAAAACCAAGATGAGACTGATAAAGAAGAGAATACATCAAAAAAGAAGCCTGGAAAAAATAAACATGGAAAGACCCCTAGTGGCATTTCCACCAGATCAAGAGGTAAGGCTGATTGTGGAGCACCAAAAAACTCAAGAGGTAAAAAGTCTTCAAAAAAGAAAAGAGAGTTGAATAGTTTTTAGGATATAGTGGATGGATCTCAAATAACCATCCCAGAGTGTCTTAACTCTCCCAGAATTTAATGAAGATTATGTCCTGGAACATACGGGGACTCAATAGCCCCCACAAGTAGGATGTTCTTCGTAACTTTGTTAGAGATCACAAACTTGATATTCTTCTGATTCAGGAAACTAAAATGTCTAACGAGAAAATTGAAAAAATGAAACTCTTTCAACACTACTATAACCAGGGCAATAATTCTAATGGTGCTTCAGGTGGCTTTGTTGCTTTATGGAACTACCACAACATCAAAGGTGATCCGATTTAAAAAGGTTTGAATCACATTGTTACTAGATTCACCCACATAAGAGATAACTTCAGCTGGATCCAAATAAACATTTATGCTCCTAATGGAAAAGGTATGAGGAAATCTTTTTGGCTGGAATTAGCCTCCATTAGAAGAATTTTTGACAAAGAAGCTTGGATTGTTATGGGGGATTTTAACACCCCCTTAATGAATGGTGAGAAATTTGGGGGATCCCAGATTAACTTGGAAAGTAAAGAGGATCTCCAGAATTTTATTGATACTCAAGGGCTAATAAACCTAGATCTTCTTGGAGCCTCCTTCACCTGGTCAAATTGCAGAAAGGGGATGGACCTCATATAGGTCAGATTAGATAGATCCCTGATTTCTAATAATTGGTATTTTGATTACTATTGCTCCCTTAAATCTCTCACTAGAATAGGTTCTGATCACTCCGCTATCAGCTTAACTACGGATCCTATAAAAAAAAAGAAGAATATCCCCTTCAGATTTGAAAAAATATGGATTTCCCATCCTGATCTCAAAGAAGAATTAAAGAAATGGTGGAATATTAGTATTCAAGGAACTGCAATGTTCAGAATTGCTAAAAAATTAAGGGAAGTGAAATGCAATCTTAAAAAATGGAAAAAGGATTCTTTTGGGAACATCTTTAAGATCAAGTCAGAACTTCAGACGGATCTGGGAGCCATTCAACTCAAAATTCAGAATGAGGGTTACTTGAATGACACTAAGGAAAAAGAGAATGAGCTCCTTACTAAGATGCATGATATTATTGGGAAGGAGGAGGAGTTCTGGAAACAAAGATCAAGAGCCCTTTGGCTATGGCTGGAGATAGAAACACTAGGTACTTCCACCTTTCGGCATCTAAACACAGAGCTATCAATAGAATATCTCAAATTGATGTGAATGGAACCAGTTTTGTGGAGGAAGAGGATATTAGGACACAGGCGGCTCCTTCTTTAAACTTCTTCTCTCTGCCAGTACTGAAATAAACCAGAATGAGCAAGACCAAGCTTGTGGAAGCTATACCAAGAATTATCAACCAGGAGAACAACTCTTTTATGACTGCTATCCCCACCAATGAGGAAATCAAGAGGGCTGTCTTTTCCTTTGATGGGAATAAAGCCCCCTGATGGTTTTCCTTTGTTTTTCTTCCAATGGTTTTGGGAGATTGTTGAAGAAGATGTGGTTAATGCTGTTAAGGAATTTTTTGGAGCCAGATGTCTTTTAAAAGAACTAAATGCTACTTTCTTGGTCCTCGTCCCCAAGAAACCTGGAGCTGACAACTTTGAGGCTTTTAGACCTATCAGTCTTTGTAATTCTTTATACAAGATCATCTCTAAGGTCTTAACCTCTAGATTCTTACTTTTTTGCCTTCCTTGATTTCTCCTCAATAGAATGGATTCATTCCTGGTAGACAAATTCTTGACTCTATTGTTTCGGTTCATGAGAACATTCACTCCCTTGTTGAATCGAAGACTGAAGGTTTCCTTTTAAAGCTTGACATTTCAAAAGCCTATGACAGAGTTGACGGGGTTTTCTTATTTAAAATCCTTAAGGCCTTCGGTTTTAATAATAGGGTGGTCCAAATGGTGGAACAACTTGTGTCCACAGCTTCCATATCGGTTATGGTCAATGGTTCCCCGACTTCCTTTTTTCAGAGCTCCAGAGGTCTCAGGCAGGGTGATCCTATTTCTCCTATTTTATTCACTATTATGGCCGAAAGCTTAGGTAGGAACCTGAAAAAACTGATTGACTTTAAAGTTATCACCGGGCTCAGACCGTCCTCGGGCAACCTGGTGTGTTCTCATCAACAATTCGTTGATGATACTATGCTCATGGGTCAAGCTTCTGTGTTTGAAGCTAAATCTATTAAATAGCTGCTTGACAAATATGGGAGAGCTTCAGGACAGCTGATCAACAATCAAAAAAGCTCGCTGTTCTTTTTCAATACTCCGGCTCATCGACAAACCAAAATTGCCAGAATCCTGGACTGTAAGGTGGAATCCCTTCCTGCCACCTACTTGGGTCTTCCTTTAAGTTTGAAACCTCCTGATGCTTTCTGGATTTCGTTGGTGGATAGATTTAGTAAAAATCTTGCAGGTTGGAAAGGTGCTCTGCTTAGCCAAGCTGGTAAGCTTCAGCTCCTCAAAGCCTCCCTTCAGAATCTCCCTATCTATGCCCTGAGCCTCTTTAAGATCCCTGCTAAATATGCTGACACAATTGAAAAAATTCAAAAAAGATTTCTATGGTCGGGTGTTGAGGAAAATAAAAGAATTCCCTTAATTGACTGGAATCTGGTCTGTAGACCTAAAAAGAACGACTGACTTGGGTTAAGAAGAATCAGATCTATTAATAAAATCCTCTTGGCCAAGCAAATTTGGAGAATTTTCTCCTCCTCCGGGGAGTGGATTGATATTATGGCTAGCAAATACCTTGATAACAATTGCTCTTCCATCATAAATAAGGACCCCCACCTTCTTCCTAAAGGATCTATATGCTGGAACAATTTAATTATTGGAAAAAAGATTGTGGAGGAAGGCATTGGTTGGCAAGTGGGAAATGGGAATAGTACTAGATTCTGGGAAGACAGATGGCTTTTTAAGGAACCTCTGATAAATATCAATCCCTTCAGAGATTGGGCTGAGAATTGCAAGGTTAGGTTTGGTACTTATGTGAAATATTACAGAGTGAATGGTAATTGGGTGGACTTAAGCAGAGTTAGTCAGGTTTTGGCCCCCATCTAGATTACGTTGCTGGCTGTTAGACCTAGCTCAGAGCAGCTGGAGGACTGTGCGGTTTGGATTGATGATCCCTCTGGTAATTTTTCTGTATCTTCTGCTTTTCCTAAGCTCACTTCTTCTCTGGATCATCCTCCCTTTTGGTCTAAAGCTTGGAGCAATAATCTGATTCCTAAAATTAACATCTTCTTTTGGATCTTGCTTCAAAATAAGTTGCTAATGATTGACAATTTGTGTAAACGGGGATTTCAAATCCCTAATAGATGCTATCTTTGTAAGATGGATGTTGAATCTATTAATCATTTATTCCTTCACTGCTCTTTTGCTGCTTCTCTCTAGGAAAATTTTAACAGATTATGGAACCTCTCTTGGGTCTTCCCAATGCTCATTGAAGAACTCTTTTCTCTATGGAAAGCCCCAACAAGGAATCCTTTACTCTAATTTTTTTGGGAGCTATCTTTCCCTCATATAGCTTGGGGCATCTAGAAAGAACGCAACAACAAAAAATTTAGGGGCAAAGAAGCCTCTGTGGATTATGTCTTTGAGAAAATAGCTAGATCTCTAAAGGAAAACTTCAGTACCGTGGCTCAGAAGGATAGGAAGATCTTGAATGCTGAGTTTTTGAACTATGATCTTTGTGTTTCTAAGGAATGGAACATAATCCCCATTCTAGGTAGCTTTAATTTTAAGGCTAAAAAAGATAGAGAGGGAGTCTGTTGGACTTTTCCGCCTAATGGGTGGATCAAAGCTAACTTTGATGGTGCGGCTAAAGGCAATCCGGGGGCGGCGGGCTATGGAGGAGTTACAAGGGATTCCTATTGCAACTTCATGGGTGCGATGGCCTCTCCTCTTGGTTCTCAAACTAATCACCTTGCGGAGGCGGCTGGTGCTTACCATATTATAAATTTAGCCCAAAGTCTCAATATTAAAAACTTATGGATTGAAGGAGACTCCAAAAACATAATTGACTGCCTCCGTGGCAAGTCTCCTCCCTCGTGGACCATCAAATCGTGGATTGATGAAGCTAAATTGAAATTGGACAAGTTTGAAAAAGTTAAAATAACACACGCCTATAGAGAAGCCAATGCTGTCACAAACTTTTTTGCTAATGAAGGAGTGAAGAATAAAGAAGTGTGTACCTGCCTTAATAATATCGATCTTAATATTAAAGTCTGTGCCCTATTAAATTATGATAAACTACACGGTAAGGCGTCGAGTTATCCCTTTAATGAGGATAGGTTGGATCTATCACATCACAATCATTAGATTGTATGGGACCGAGCTCTGTGGAGTAATTTGTAAGTTTACTCCGCATGCTTTGTGGGTGCTTAGATTTGGTGGGGCCAATTTTAGAAAGGATTGTGTTTGTTTCTTCCTCACTGTGTTGGCTGAGATGGGTGGGGACAGAAAGTGAACTAAGCTGGATAGTTATGAAATCCATATGAAAAATGCTAAGGCTTGGAACAAGATAAAAAGTGGAGGTCTCTTCCCTTTTCTAGAGAAGCTTCATGGTTCTGATCTGGAGGCTACGAATCTTTTTGCCAAAAATTGGCATGATGGCAACCTGACTCTGTTCGGCAAGAATGTGGAGCTCAACGAAGACTTAATTGCCAAAGTTACGGGATTACCCACTGATGGGAAGAATTTTTTTAGGGACAGCGCTTACTCTGATGAAGCTGTTATCAAATTCCCCAAAAATGACAAGGAAAAGCAAAACTTGGTCAAGATTGCGAACAATTATTTTGATGTTGACTCCATAAAACCTATTTGGAGAAAGGTCCTTCGGGCCATCATGGAGTATATCATAGTGGATGGGCATTTCACTAAAGTCTACGAGTACCACTTCGCCCTCCTAAATCATTTCCACCACAAGGTAAGGGTTTCTATCCATTATTATCTCTTATGCTCTTTGAAGAAAAGTTTGGAGGACAATAAAAAGAATTCCAAAAGATTTCCTATCCTTCATACTGGGTTAATTAGGCTTATTGTTGAATATCTGCATGAGCATGCCCCTGCTACCTCGGAAGCTAACCCTGATGTTGATAGTGATGATACTGAGCCCAGTGGCTCGGATTATTTTCCTAACCCTAGCCCTGGCCCAAAAGCCCCTAGTTTGCATGTTGGTCCTTCAAGGGTTTCGAGTAAAATCCAGGTTGTGCTTGAGCCCAACTGTCCTCCTCCTAAGTTCAACCCTGCTAGCAAAACCTCCCAAGCTAAAAGTCTTGTCTCTTATACCGAAGAGTCCTCCGAGCCAGAGGAAGCTGATACCAACTCTTCTGAGCCTTGTGTGGGCCCTGTTCCGGACATTCAGAATGTCGACAATTCCCCTGTTAACACTGGTAAAGAGCCTTCCCTTGATTTTTTGTACGTGGCTAAAACCAACTCCAAGTCCCATTCTAAACTTCTGGAATGGAACTTCTCCAAAATCAATGAGCTTAAAATTAAAAATTTGGCCCTACAAAGCAAGATTGAGGAAATGGGTGTCAAGATGGCGGAGTTGGGCAAGAAATATGTGGTGCATAGTAACAAGATCACTGATAATGATGTTGAGGTCCTAAGGTTTAACATCAGAACCATTGCAGAATAGAACAACCGAATAGCAAGACACAATGCTATAATAATCAATGGAATGACTAAAAAGCTTGACAAAGCCCAACAGGGATCCTTGGTGGTTGATCTAGAAGATACTGAAGATAAAAGCCAAGAAACTGATGGAGGCATTTCTAGAAGAACTCGCGCCAATTTGAAGTGAAAGGCCCCTTTAACCCCGAAAATGGTTCAAAGCTTCAAGAAGGGGGTTACTGATATGCAGGTTTTGGAGGCAGAGACAGAGACTGTCCTTAGGTCTCTAAAGTAATTATGTGTTTCTTTTTCTGCCGTCCTTTCCTTTCTAACCCTCCTGGTCTTTTTTGCCTACTCGCTGCTGGTTTTTTTTGGGCAGCTATTGTTTTTTGGTGAAACCTTGGTGGTCTTTTCTCTATTTTGTAAACTTTGTGGTTTCGGGTCCCTCTAAAACCCATTTTATCCTTTTATCAAAAACATTATCAAGTGATCAAAGAGGTTGTGGTTGAAAAAACAATTGACAAAGGAGAAGCCAACAAAAAGAATTATCAGTTTGTCATCTCAAAAGGATTCCCAATTAGACATTTTTCCAAGATTGAGATTCCAAGCATACTTGATGAAGTTTTAGTAAAAGGACAATAGATTCAACTTGTCCATTCACTCCAAACTAGTAGCATGGTTGGTCATATTCAAAGGATGAGTGAGTTTTTCTACATTCTTTATGAAGCATTGCAACAATTTATTGAGTATCTTTTTGTACTTCATCTAGTTTAAATTGTTCACAAGTATGTAAATCAGTGCTCTTTGTTGAGAAATAGTAGCTACTTTAACCAAATAGTAAATGGATTCATTTGAGACTTTCACAATTGTTTAGTTAGGGTAGGGTAGTTTAGTTCCAGTTTAGTCAGTTGTAGTTTCATTCCTCTAAGTGCTATAAGCACATCTTATTTTAGTTTTTTTTTTCCAATAAGTGTAGATGCACTATTTGTTGGCCATTTCCTAAATAGAGCCATGATAGTTTGTTTTTTGTTTTGTTCTGTTGCTTATAGTTCCTAAAAACTGAGTTACAATGGTTTCAATAGTTTGAAGAGGGAAAAATTTGACTCCATGCCCAATGGATTATTTAGACAACTAGTTTGGCACATGCTTAGCAAGCAAGCATTAAGCAAAAATTGCCAAAAATGTTACCAAAACTTTACATACAACTCAATTTGGTAGAGCTAAAATAATTGTTACATCTAAGGTGAAAGGTCTCAAACACTGCTGCTAATTTAAATCATTGCATAATAGAGATGCAAACCAAGGAAAATCAGTTTTATTATGCAAGATTTTACAACAAAAGGAAATTATACAATTTTCATAATATTGTAGTCTTTTATTCATTTTGTAATGAAAATATTTACAAGATTCCATAAACATTGTTGTTTCATGCATTAATATCAAAATAATGTTCGAATATCCCACACAAGTCATGGGAATGACTGAATTGAATTAATACAACAATGTACGCAAGCTATACATCTGAAGATAAAGTAAAGAAAAATAAAATTAGAAGAGATAATATTTGTCATTGCCTTAAGGGCTAATGTTGGTGTCAGTCATTCTATCTTCAAATTGATCCTCCTATCCTCAAATCCTCTCATTCCTGATCTCCAGATGTACCTGCAAATGATTGAAAGATTTTGTTAGAGCCCAGGACATGAAATCTCATCATATGTTTCATCAATAGACATATAACCTACATCTATAATGCATTAAATCAATTGAGCCATTATCAGATAAATGCAAAGGAGCCAAATCAAATCATCAAATGAATGGTAAAATCATCAATAGGAGCATTGAACTTCTCTATTTTTTTCTAACTTGTTTGTTCATTTTGTAGTTATAGATTCATTTATGTTTTATCTCTTTACAAATTTTAGCATGTGGAGGAAATGTGGCTCCCACAAGGGTTGAGCCCAGCATGCTAAAGGCTCATCTTTTCCATCTTATTTTTTGTCATATAATGAGAAGTGTCATAGTTTTCAAGACCACAAACAAAGGTCTTCAACTTGAGAGCATATATAGAGATCAAAGAATTATAAGATGAGGGTCAAGTCATAAACAAACTATGATAGTGGAATACTATCACACATAAAACCATAGGGAGATAATTTTTACAATGACAATGCAACTAAATGTTTCCATGTACAAAGGCAAAGAGACAGTAAAAACCATGGATGGAGGATAGTCACTTTTAGCAAGTGACTTAACTGCATTAAAAGTTATAGGATGTCATCATCATGTTGCCAACAGTGCATTTTTCATGGTGAATAGATGCAACATACATGACTAAGCAATATTGTCCTCTTAAAATGTAGAAGACATCATTAATTAAATGCATTTCAAAAGACAACAAATACACTATTTCAATGATAGAGTGTAGTATAAGTCTATGCCAATCATTACAAAGAGGTAGCAACTAATAAAATTTTGCTAGGAGATAGTCAACATTACCCTCAAAAGGAGTAATTGAAGCATAAATGTAATTCATTTTAAAAGATAATTTTAAAATAAAATGCACAAAGGAAACAAGTAACCAGGTTTTGTCTCTTCCTTCAGTCTTTGTTTCAAAATTCTTTGCATGCTTTCCAACAGTATAGAGTCATGGGTTTTGTAACCCTATGCATTGAAAAAACAAAATTTATGGGTTTATATTCTTTGAAACCCTTGGTGTATATGCACAAGAAATATAAAATCATGGAAATACAAGTGAATGCAATAGTAGTTGCTATTCACACTATCAATAAGTAGGTATGCCAATATAAATAGAGGTAACTCAAAAGGCATGACAAAGACTTCATTAAAGGTAGTCAAGTAGCAGGGTTTTAGTAGAACAAGTTTATATAAAAGGGCAATGACATGTTTCACAAGAAGTAAAGAAGGTAGTACAAAGAAATATTGGTATTTTTGATGCTCTCAATAATGGATAAAGAAAAGTCAGCTCGATTCTATTGTCACCATAGAGTTAAAATAGCATCATATATTTCTTAATGGGCATAACTATAGTTAATGTTGCACATGTTGTGGCCTTGATGTGCATATTGATTCATATTATGAATGCAAGCTCCTTGATAATAATGTTGCTTATCTAATAAAGGGTTATTAATTTTAAAAGAAGGAAGGCATGAACTTCAAAGGAGAGTTCATGCCCTCACAAAGGTTTCCAAGACCATTAAACACACAAAAAATAGAAGATTCACATTTTCTTCAACAGGAAGGCATCAAGCATAAGAAAAACAATTGAAGGAAAGCTTTTCTTTCTTGTATATGCTCGTCAAAACTAGAGCATTCAAAATTGAATAATACAAATAAACAATGAGCTAAAAAAACATTTTTATCACTTTTTGTGTATAAAGAAACCAACAAAAGTAAAGAAGTAGCTTACAGGAGGAGCAAAATGACAGAATGACCAAAATCCACGACTAGAGAATCCTTAGGAGCCATAAAAACAAAATGATAGAGCTTCAAACCCTAGCATGGCAGTGCAACAAGGCCTATGAAGATAGAATGATAAAATGATATTATGTTTTAGGGTTGGTTTCTCTTTTTGTTGAATTTTCCCTAGCCGCATGTTGTGGGTTTTTAAAAAAAAAAATTATTGTTCATTGCCAAATCAAAACACCATGGGGTTAAGACAATAACGTTCATGGAACCTAGTAATCATAACAATGAGCTCATGAAGAATGAAAGTGAATGATGGGATTTTAAAATGCTAAGGTTTTTTATAAGCCTTAAGTCAAAAGACAAGAATCATTGCAAGGGTTAGAGGTATTGAGTATAGGGAATGATAATTATTATTTTAAGATTTTATTCTACCAACTATGTTTACATCATCAATAGGAAAAAAATTGTAACTTAGCAACTATTAAATGCAATAAAATTTATAATTTTTTTAAATACTTGCTATGTAATAAACATAAAGAGGGTAGCATGTTTACATAGCACTTATTAAATCAATCACATTGATTGCATTTAATAATTGCTAATTTAGTTTAATTTTGTCTCTCAATCATGCAAAATAGGACAAAGAGTTAAACTAAAATGCAACCTCAAAGTTGTGAAGTGATTTTCCTTGACTTATGGTAAAAATGGAGTGGTTTTGAAGTCCACTTGGGTCAAACTAATCATGAGGTAGATTTTGGAGCTATTTTAGCTCATTTTACATTAGTTGTGGGCCCCCTTTTCAAGTCTTTTCTATTTTTCTCATGGATAAGTTTTTGGGAGATATTTTCACTTGCAGTTAACTGCAAGTGCCACCTCTTGGCACTTTGGAGTTACCTATTCAATATATTAAAAAAGACTATCTTTTTCCTCCGCTCTTGCATTTTTTCTCTCTTATGTATTGTAGAGAGTTTAAAAAGTTTTGTAACTCAAATTGATCGACTTGTAGTAGCAAATTCCTTTCATTTTCAATAAAGAAAGCAAAAATTTTCCTTCTTAATACTTCTTGTGTTATAGTGTATGAGTGATCCGATGATATTTATGTGATTCATTCTTACAATCCTTTGATCTTGTCTCATTCAAATAGTATGAATGTAGGGAGATGCATGGTTAATGCAGGTCATGGATTGAGTAAGCCGATTTTAGTAGTATGAAGTTGATAAAATACATTGTTTTCCTTCATGCATGCTCTAAATTCAACACCTTCCCAATGAAATACTTATGCATTACATGCTTAGTTGGGTTGTGAAAATAATTGAGCTTATTTGTTGAATACATTGTGAGTTTGAATAAGAAAGTAGATCTAGAATGTTTGGTGCATCACCTCCTAGGATAGGTTTCAATTCCAAGTTTCTTTCTATCCCTTTTCCTATCAGAAGGTAGTTTGTAGGAGGTATCATAGGGAACCAACCGTTTATCTGGAGATTCATCTTCACTATGAGCATACCCACAGGCTTAAAGATGTTTCAATGTTTCATGAGATTGTTGAGCATTTAAAGTTAGCATATGGGTGCAATCTCCATGACAACAACATAATCAACTTTAAAACAAAAATTACTTAATAATTAATTATCACATGCTACAAATATGATAGTAAAAATTTTAAATTTCAAATAATATTCATTTAACATGATCCATAATCAAATGAATCTTAAAAAATTGAATATGAAAAGAAATAATTAAAATTTGGTAAATAAGATAATCTTCCCTTTTATAATACATAGATGATTTAGATTTAAAGTAAACAAGTTTACAATACATAGTAAGTGGTATAAATTATTTCATACCTAAAAATTATATTTGTCTCACAAGTCTTAGCAAAGTTGTCTTTAAGAGGGAAAGCATCACCTATATGCATTACCTCCAACCACAAATAAGGGCTCCCCTACATACCTTCCGTTTAGAAGTGGGTCTACCCTTCACGAAGAGTATAGACAAAGGAGATCAACAAATAACTTCCATTTGAGTTCCAATGTTGTGTCCTACATAGCCAATCAACCATGCAAATTTACACACAACTTCTAACTAAGTATGGCCAATTTGATTGGATTATGCAATGACTAATGCAGGCAAAAAAAATTTCATTACTCTGGAAAAAGTTTGGAAATAAAAAAAAACTTCTAGAGGAAGTGTAGTCGTGAGTTCACACACCTCTAACTTGACTTGGAAACGACCTTTCACCTAAGGTTTAACACATGGTTGATTTTTTTGACTATTTGTATAACATACTGTAAGGATTTAAGATTAAAAAATGGGAAACTTTCTATGGTCGATAAATGACTAATGTCATGTAAACATTTTCTTGACAATGAACAATTGTATTGCATTCTCACAATATCTCAAACCTTGGCTACTACCACTTGTTCATAATATTTTGCATTTATTTCCAAGAGTGAAAAACTCTCATATTTCTATGAAAAGTAATATTTAAAATTCTCTTATAAACTATAGTATTTTTAAATAGTGACACTGACTAGAGACACCTTATCTTTCTCATGAGTTCTTGTCTACTTGAAACACAAGTAAAATAAAATTTTACTCACTAATAACTAAATAACTTTGTAAATAACTTTTATTTCTCTATGTTTTCCTCTTCATTCTTTGTACAAGAACATATTTTATATTTCTTATAATGTACAATATATTTCCAAATTCTTTTACAAGAATAAACACATATTTATAACATTCAACAACTCTGAATATTAATTCAAATTCTTTCAGTCAAAAATCAGAATAAGATTCAAGCTTATCAAAAAAGTTTATGAATATATAACACAAAACATTCTTTGCATACTCTCTATATATATTTATATACCTAAATATATATTTCCATATATGTGTGTGTGTGTGTGTGTGTATATCATACTACATATTTATTTTCTTGAGTAAATAGAATAATTTTATCCACATACCACAACAAGATAATAAGACTCTTCTTTGTTGTCATATATAGTTCTAATAGAGAAGTTAAATGATTTTGTGCACAGCTCTATAAAAATCAAACTATTTAATGTTTATTCCTTCAAAAATAATCAATATATAAACTTATAAAAACTTCTCAAATCTGAAACTTCATTTGTATAATATCAAAAAATAAAAGAATGGAAATAGATTATGCAATTCATGCCTGTAATAATACTTTATTTCTTCACTTTTAGATGTTCAATGCATAGCTACAACACTCCTATTGAGCTTCTCCAAGTAACCATAGCTGGCTACAATTTAAAACTCTACTCTACTTGAGTAATTTCCTCTATATAACCCACAACTACCAATACCGTGTATTCTCAAAAGAAAATATTCAAAACCTACCTGCATAAGTCATATTTATTCACCTTTTTTTCACAAAAATACCTCTCTTAAAAAATATGACTCATCTTTTCTTCCCTTCCGTGCTTGATTATAAAACTCAGTAAAAATCAATAATAATCATCCTCATCTATTCTATAATTTCAAGATTAAAGTTATTTACAATATTTTCTAGTATTGTTTGTGTAATGAGATAGTGTGGCATATATGGAAAGCAAGAAATGATGATAAGTTCAAGGGAATCAAGAGGGTACTTACTGAGTTCTCAAAGAAACTCACATTTACACTATTGCTTTGTAGGTTTCACTAAATGTGGAAATTTTAATGGAAAAATTCATGCAAATAATAAGAGATGGGGTGGCAATTATCAAAAGGGAAGAGGGTAGATGTAGCTACATATGTCGTTTGAACCTAGAAGAAACAAAGATTTTCCAAAGAGCTTTTGAGGAACTATAGAGAGCAGTCGATATGGCAGTCGAGCCTGATAGACAAAGAGGACCTCAGTAGCTAAATCCACAAGATGGGAACCTAGTGGGTGTTGATGCTAAAGAAGTGGTTTTGAATGGGCAGCGATTTATGGATGAGATCATTCAAGATGATGATGAGGAAACCATTGTCGAAGGCAACAACCACTAGTCCTTCATCTGCTTGACTCCCCTCTACCCAACAGTTATCAGTTGTTAATTTTTTTGAAACCTCATGTACATATCAATGAATGGACCTATTCTCTTTATAATGTAAATTTCCAACCAGAAGCTATAAATCCTGCTAACCTTGAATAGCCATGACATGATTTAATTTTTGCTAATACTTGATGTGACCAACAAAACCTAGAGTTCTATTTCCAAGTCTACACAACATTCAAATGCTATATGTAAATGTTATAACTATATTCAATAAAAAAAAAAAATCATCATCATCATGCTCTCTAAAAAACCATGACCAAATCTATGCAATCACAAGTTCTAAGCATAACATAACTGAAAATTAAAGGCACATTTCCATTATGCCTCATCAAACGTATTAATATCATTATTTAAAGGAAATAATATAGCATGTGATGGAGGCTTTAGCCTCCATGTGAGGTTCAAAAAAAATTGATTTTATTTGAATTCCATTAAATACATTTATTAGCATGTTTAACTACCTCAAAAAGCCATGACTCCTTTATTAGGTTGTTGGAATTTATGCTAATATTATAATAAATTATATATTTATATGTGTATACATATTCTTATTTACATATTTATTCATATTTCATATATATATACACACATATATATAATTTTTAAATGTATTTAAATAATAATCAAATAAACTTTATATAAATCAATAAATTGAAAAGATGATGTTGATACAACAAAACATCTTTTTATTATGGAAGACTAGGGCAAAGACCATATAATATTTAATCTAACCTTACGAATCAACCATACTTAGCCAAAACACAAAATAATCTCAGTGACAATAATGGGGTTACTTACCCAATCTTGATACATAATCCTGGTTGAGTGTGTGTTCGACTAAATTGGCATTAACCCTATTTTTTACCAATGTCTATACTTTTCTCTTCGATGATACTTCCCCTCTCCATTTGGGAGGGTAAAACTGTGATCCTGCATTCAACATAGAAAACCAATAGCATAGTTAGTCTATTATTAGTCATAACATCATAATCTTGATTTAAAATGATAACCATTAAAATCAAAACACATTACATTGCATTATAATTTCATCAAAATATCAAATGACATATAATCATCCACTAATTTTCAAAACACATTTTTAATGTAAAAGTTAAATCTAATTTACAAATCAAAATATAGGTGTAACCATAATAACACAAAACAAATCAAAAAGTAAAATAAAAAATTATATTTTTTGTATTTACAATTCATTAAAATGAATTCTTACTTGTGGAAATTTTAAATATTGAACAAGAGCATCAAATCTGCACCACAAAAATGATTCCAATATTTTTTTATGTACATAAGTTTGATCCTAAAAGGAGAATTGGTATTATGAAAGTTGAGGAATGTCTCAATCTAGAGGTTCATTTTCTTTTTTAGGCCAAACTAGAAATTAGGATCAAAGGGAACACCATATAAATTGAAATCATGTGCTTGAACTCTATTTTTGTGTTGTCTCTCCAATAAAAATGCAACTACTAATCTAACTTGTTTCCAAATAAACTTTGATTATGACTTACCTCACCTAATCAAAGAACGCAATCTTAATAAAACAAAATAGATAATAATCAATCTTGTGATAGTGTAATTTTTAAGTGTCTATTAAAAATTTAATTTGTTTCCAAATAGACCTTGACTTTGACTTGCTTCACCCACAAAAAAACTAACAAATTCAATCTACTAATCTAATTTCTCTACAAAAGTTCCACTTCCTAAAATTATATTTGTTTTAAATACATGTCATTGAATTGAAAAGTAGTAACATTTTTTTCTTAAGTAAATTAAATATTATTTATATCTATGAACTCTTTTTATGAAAAGAGGTTGTATTAAAAGTGGACTGCAATTCGCCACTTTTAAGAATAGATGGGCTGTCTTGTGTAAAGAAGTTTGTGTTTTATTTTTCCACTCAAGTAAAAGCTTTTCACCATCCCACCGAAAGGTGTAAGCTGCACATGCATTTCAAGGAGCATAAAATACGTTTTGTAAGAAAATTGAGCCGTACTTAGGCAATTCCGTGTGGAATTGGATATTAAAAAAGAGTTGGAAATAGCAAGAAAATCCGACAATCACGCACATTCGCTGGTCCTACATTGCCTTCGATATGAAGTACAATATGATAAATGTAATTTAGAATATTATTTCAAAAAAAATGTTAAAAGATAAAAGTTATTTATTTAAATTGTATTGTTTTATACATTGTAAAATTTTTACCTCTAAATTATATAAAAGTATTATTATTTTCACAATTTTTTTATTCTTATATGATTTATAAAGAATAAAGATATTATTAGTTTCTTGCATAGAATTATAAGGAAGATCAATTTTTAATTAGTGATTAATATTGTTTATTTAATAAATCAAAATAGATGATTTTCTTTTCATTCATTTTATTTTAATAAAAATGATTATTTAAAAAAAATTCTTTTCTAAAAATCAAATAAAAATATAATATATTAATATCTAGATTATTATAAGATTTAAATGTAACATTATATATATGTAAATTATAATATTATTTATATTTCAATTAATAAAAGATTTAAAAAAAAAGAATATTAGATTTAATATTCTTACAAGATTAGATTTAGATATTATAAAAGAGAATATTAATGCTATTAATAATATTGATATAAGAAATTTATATTATAATATTAATTAATATCATATTTATCCAAAAAATGGAATATTTTTCTAATATAATATAATATAATGTATATAATTTTAAAAAAGTGAATTAAAAAGTATTAATATAGTAATGTAGATATATAGTTAGATTAATATTATTATAAAATTATTATTAGATTTAAATGTAACATTATATATTTTTAAATGAAAAAATAAATTAAGAATAATGAAAAAGTGAATGTTTCTTAAAAAAAAATTTAAAAATAAAATAAAATATAATATATTGTTATCTAAATTATTATAATATTTAAATGTAATTATAACAATGTATATCTAGACATAAATATATTGATATATAGGCATAATGTCTTTTGCCAAAAAAAACATTGTATATCTACATTATAATATTATTTATATTTCAATAAATGATAGATTTAATTTTAAAAATAGAACATTCTTTATAGAAAAAAAAAGAGAACATTAGATTTAATATTCTTTTAAGATTAGATTTGATATTAAAAAAGAGAAGATTAATGTTTTTGAAAAGTTAAACAGCATTTACAGGGCGCTATACCCCTCACAACGAGCCGCAAGGGCCAAAAAAGGACAAGACTAAATAGCTAACATAAAAAGGAAAAAAACACAGAAATAGCCCAAAGGCAGCACAACAACAGCCGACAGACAGGCACCATGAGCAACGAACTGGCATCGCCCCAGTTTTTAATCAGGAGGTTCACCACCTCATCTCCCACCCATTCTTTGTTTTCCTGGCTATTAAAAGAAGATTAATGTTATTTATAATATTGTACATTTTATTATAATAGATTTAATTTGAAAAAAGAGAATATTCTTTATGGAAAAAAGAGAATATTAGATTTAATAATCTTATAAGATTAGATTTAGATACTAAAAAGAAGAAGATTAATGTTATTAATAATTTTTTTGATGCATAATGAATGAATATATTAATAGAAAAAATATTTTACATTTCATCTGCTAAGCAGGAAGTAAAAAAATGCAATATAGCCTACTATAGCTGATCACCCAACCACTTTAACCTTTAACTGCCTTCATACAAACTACCTACTAGCTACTGAATTAACCACACTAAGCCCCTACCAAATGACACACATAACTGTAATTACAAACTCACTAAAGCATAGTAACCCTAACCATGCAGGAAATTGTTCTCATGTGCAAAGCCCCTAAAATTTGGGATTATGGTGACATTCAGAGCAATGGGAAGCTTCATTACCTTCAACAGGTAACCCACGCCAACAGTAGCCATCTTTTTGTGTTCAATCAAAGCCATCCCTTTGAGGTTGAGAATGGAGGGATAGTACTTCACTACTTCCCTAGGAACTGGAATCAAATGTAGGTTCTGTGGGCATAGAACCCCCATTCCGAGCAATGCAGCATACATGGTTTCCTCAAAATCGATCAGTAAATCTGCATTAAACATTTTCTTCATTAGAGCCTCCACCACCTCCTTCTCTGATCAAATATACCACACCACATCCAAGAATCTTGAGGTGATATTTGTGCCCACATGAAAAGGACTCCACGTCCACCATGAACCCTTTTCCCAACACCATCTTTGTAGCAGTCATGATGAAAGAATCATGCTTTTTGAGCACCTACTTCAACTTGTTAATTTAATATTGTACCTCAGATAGTTGTTTCTCCAATTCCAAGAATTAGTATTTAATTCTTGAGACTTCTAGATAGAAGTTAGTTAGGTCTAGATATTTAATTATTTAATTAAATAATTGATTCCTCTAGAGACTTCTAAAAACCAGTTAGTTAGGGTTTGTTAGAGTTTGATTAATCTTAGCCATTGATTGAGATTAAATCATGGCCATTGGTTTTCCAATGAGAATAGTTCAAAAGGGGGTCATTGGGAATTTGGAGAACATATTGATAGACACAAGTTGGAGAAATATTTGTAGTGATAGCAAATAGTCTTGCAGTGATAGCAAGGGCGCAGTGATAGCATTGGAGGCAGCAGCAGTGGAATTTCAGCAAGAAAAATTGAGAGAAGAATATCTGGTGAAGAATATTGTCGGAGCTTTGTCAGTAAGAGGCAAGCAGTTTCTTTTGTATCTCTTGATTTGTTGAAGATTAATATAATTCCTCATCTATAGTACTGGTTTTCCCTCTGAGGTTTTTCCAGGGACAATTTGTCCAAAAATATTGTGTTTATTATTTTGTATGTTTTCTTCTCTATTCTTGTGAGTTTTATTCGTGAAGTTGCAGTTGTATTATTTTTCAGTATTTGCTATGAATTAATTTTCGGTAGTCAAATAATCTTTATAGATAGGAGATTAATAATCAGTAGCTACGATAGATTTTTCACATGGTATCAGAGCAGATCTAAGGGAAGAAAGAGCTCAGTGCAGGCACAGGAAGAAAATAAAAATAGAGGGTTTATAAAACCCAGTTCTACCTCTTCATTATTATTATTTTTGTTTGAGATGGCCTCAGCAGGTTTAAGAGATCATGACAGATTGGATGGAGCCTCAAATTTTGCTATTTGGAAAGCCAAAATTTCTTTATTGCTAGAAGATAATGGTATCAAGGAATATGTTACCAGTGTTGTAGCTGTACCTATAGATCTACCATAGCTCTTAGCATATAAGAAGGAAAATGCCAAGGCAAGGAGGCTAATTCTTGATGGTGTTAAGGATCATATTCTTCCACATATCACAAAGTTGGATACAGTGAAGAAGATGTGGGATGCCATTTTGAATCTGTACCAAAATGCTACCACTAACAGGAAGCTGATTCTCAGAGAAAAGTTGAGGAATACTAGGATGAACAAGGAAGAGGATGTTACAAGTTACCTCACCAGACTTAGACTTGTCAAGGATGACTTGGCAGCTATTGGAGATAAACCAGATGATGACGAGCTAGTACAGATAGCCCTAAATGGGTTTACTAAGCAGTGGGATGTCTTTGTTCAAGTTATTAATGGATGAGACACCTTACCGAGTTGGGATCGACTATGGAGTGACTTCACTCAGAAGGAGCTTAGACTAAGCCTTGTCAGTGGTGCCAGCAGTAAGAGTCAGAAAAGTGAGGCAGAATAGGAAAACATTGCCCTAGCAGGAAAAGGTAAAGCAAAGAAGGGGTCTAGCAAAGGATCAAATCCTAAAGGTGAGAAGAAGGAGTTGTCTAAAGTCAAGTGCTATGGTTGTCATGAGTTTGGCCACTATGTCAGCAATTGCCCACAAAAGAAGAAAGGCAAGAAGCAGATGGCAGCTTGAGCAAGAGTAGATGAGCTCTCTAGCAGAATGGAAGATGAGTTTGCACTCATAGCTTGTATGGTTAGCTCAAACTCATAGGGTGTTTGGTATATAGATAGTGGGGCGTCATTTCATATGACAGGAGTTAGAGAATACTTCTCTAGTTATAAGGAGGATATCAGAATCCAGATTTCTATGGGAAACATGTCTAAACTAAATCCAGTTGGAAAAGGGACTATTCTATTTCAGAGGGAGAATGGCAAGCCGATTCCCATTCATGATGTGTTGCATGTGCCAGGCTTGGGTATGAATCTTATTTCCGTATCTATCCTTCAGGATAAAGGCTACAATGTGTTAATCAAGCACAAGGATTGGAAATCACCCATAGCTATTGGAGTTAGGAGCGACCAATTTTACAGGTTGTAGTTTGATACTCATAAGGCACTGATGAGCAGCGATAATTCTAGAGATCAAGGAGAGCTATGGCATAGGAGGATGGGCCATATACACCATGGAGCACTTAAAATGCTTCGTGAGATAGTGACAGGTGTTCCAGAGGTGAGCACAGAGCATGATGATGTATGTAAGGGATGTGTGTTGGGAAGTTTGTGAAAGAAGATTTTCCAAGAAGTGACACCAGATCCAAGGGTGTTCTTGATCTAGTACATTCAGATATATTTGGACCAATGTCGATGAAGTCTCTCAGAGGATATGAGTACTTTTTTACTTTTATTGATGATTTCTCCAGGAAGACCTGGATATACTTCTTGAAGACCAAGGATGAGGTTTTCAGTTGTTTCCAAGAGTTCAAAGCTCTTGTCGAGAATTCAATAGGTAGGAAGATAAAGGTTCTTCAGTCAAACAATGGAGGCGAGTACAAAGGGAAAGAGTTCCAGGATTTCTGTACCAGGGAAGGAATCAAGAGAGAGTGGACTGCTCCTTACAACCCACAATAGAATGGGGTTGCTGAAAGGAAGAATCAGTCTATATCAAAGGTGGCAAGGGCTATGTTGTATGACCAGGATATGCCACGCTACTTATGGGTAGAGACATGCAGCACAACAGTATACATACAAAACAGGGTTCCACATAAGGTATTGGGCAAGACGACACCAGAGGAGGCGTTCTCAGGGAAGAAGCCAGATGTTAGCTAATTCAAGATATTTGGGAGTTTGGCATATTGTCACATTCCAGGGGCTACATGTTCCAAGTTAGATCAGATTGCAGAGAGAGGGTACTTTGTGGGGTACAACGAGACCTCAAAGGCATATCGAATATTTATTCCAGGGGCTAGGAGGATTATAGCTAGGCATGATGTCAAGTTCATGGAGGACAAGGCATTTAGAAGGTCCAAAGATTTGCCAGCAGATGATCAGAGTGAGCAGTCAGCAGAAGCTCCAAGGATTGAGCAATCAGATTAGGGACAACGAAGCTCAAGTACGGTGACTAGTACAAGCACAGGCTTAGGTGCTGAGAGTTCACAGAGTATGGAGCAACAGATGCAGTAGATCCAAGAGATGCATCAAGAACACATGGGGGTTGATATTTCATCCTCTACAGTTGGTAGTAGTAACCAAGAAGATACTCAGGAGTTTGTGGGAGCTCCTAGGACAAGTAGTAGGCAACGGAGACAACCAGCTAGGTATAATGACTATATGGCTTTAGTTAGATAGTTGGTAGATAGCGAGCCTTCCAATTATCAGGAGGTCGCATAGCAACAAGTGTGGTGAGATGCGATGATTGAGGAATATACCTCAATAGTGTAGAATGATGTGTGGGAGGTTGTGCCTAGACCGACAGATAGGGCAATGGTTGGACTTGCTGGATCTATAAGATCAAGAATGGTGCAGATGGTAGCATCGAGAAATACAAGGCAAGGTTTGTGGCCAAGGGTTTCTCTCAGAAGGAGGGAATAGACTATGAGGAGATGTTCACTCCAGTGGCCAGGTATACTTCTATATGAGTTGTGATCTCTCTTGCAACACAGATGGGATGGCAGATCCATCAAATGGATGTCAAGACAGTGTTTCTTAATGGTGAATTGAAAGAGCAAGTATACATAGAACAACCAAAGGGCTTTATAGCACACAATAGTGAAACCCATGTGTGCAGATTGAAGAGAACTTTGTACGGACTCAAGCAGGCTCCTAGGGCATGGTATGAGTGCATTGATGAGTACTTGCAGGGATTGGGCTTTGTGAAGAGTGAGGCGGATGCTAATCTCTACTACTTGGTAGTTGGGGGTGAGATTCTCATTCTTGTTCTATATGTGGATGACTTGTTTTTAACAAGTTCACTGGGGCTCATAGAGGAGTGCAAGAGGGACCTTGCAGCAGAGTTCGAAATGAAGGATTTGGGGCTTATGCACTACTTTCTAGGCATGGAGGTATGAAAGACAGATGGTGAGATTTTCCTTGGTCAAGGGAAATACTGCATTGAAATCTCGAGGAGCTTCGAGATGGAGGATTGCAGAGCTATGTCTACTCCTATGATCACAAATTGGAAGAAGGTAGACACATCCAGGGAGAAGGATGTTGACCCCACCTTATATAGGCAGTTGATTGGGTCTCTCATGTATTTGGTCAAGACCAGACCAGATATATCCTTTGCAGTTAATTCTCTTAGTCGTTTCATGGTTGAGCCGAAGAGAGTGCATTGGACACCAGCAAAGCATGTGTTGCGATATTTGTGTGGTACAATCGAGTATGGGATCAAATATGCTCAAGGTGATGGTATCAAGTTGATAGGCTATACTGATGCAGATTGGGCAGGTAGTACAATGGATAGGAAAAGCACTTCAGGGTGTTGTTTTAGCTTGGGATCAGGAGTTGTCTCTTGGTATAGTAGGAAGCAGAAGTCCGTGGCAAAATATATAGCAACTAGCATGGTGACATGTGAGGCAATATGGCTTCGGAAGTTGCTGGTAGCCTTGTTAGGTCAGAGGGTTGAGACTACAGTGATACACTGTGACAATCAGAGTTGCATCAAATTGTCTGAGAATCCAGTGTTTCATGATAGGTCTAAGCATATAGACATCAAGTATCATTTCATCAGGGATTGTGTACAGGGGGGGATTATTTAGCTATAGTATATACCTACAGATTAGCAAGTAGCAGACATTATGACAAAGGCATTGGGGAAGGAGAAATTCATCTTCTTCAGAGATATGTTGGGTGTTATGCAGAACACCTTCCTCGCTAAGAGGGAGTGTTAATTTAATATTGTAGCTAGGATAGTTGTTTCTCCAATTCCAATAATTAGTATTTAATTCTTGAGACTTCTAGATATAAGTTAGTTAGGTCCAGATATTTAATTATTTAATTAAATAATTAATTCCTCTAGAGACTTCTAGAAACCAATTAGTTAGGGTTTGTTAGAGTCTGATTAATCTTAGCCATTGATTGAGATTAAATCATGGCCATTGGTTTTCCAATGAGAATAGTTTAAAAGGGGGTCATTGGGCATTTGGAGAACATACTGATAGACACAAGTTGGAGAAATATTTGCAGTGATAGAAAATAGTCTTGTAGTGATAGAAAGGGCGCAGTGATAGCGTTGAAGGCAGTAGCAGTGGAATTTCAGTAGGAGAAATTGAGAGAAGAATATCCGGTGAAGAATATTGTTGGAGCTTTGTCAGTAAGAGGCAAGCAATTTCTTTTGTATCTCTTGATTTGCTGAAGATTAATATAATTCCTCATCTGCAGTACTGGTTTTCCCTCTGGAGTTTTTCTAGGAACAATTTGTCCAAAAATATTGTGTTTATTATTTTGTATGTTTTCTTCTCTATTCCTGTGAGTTTTATTCGTGAAGTTGCAGTTGTATTATTTTTCAGTATTAGCTGTGAATTAATTTTTGTTAGTCAAATAATCTTTATAGATAGGAGATTAATAATCAGTAACTGCGATAGATTTTTCACACAACTATTGATCAGTAATGGACCCTTGGAATGCCAATACTCATCAGGGTTTCTGCTGACATGCAGACCACAAATTTAGACTGCTCACCGATTCTTCCCATATTCTTTTCCCCTCCCTACCACTTCAACTAGTGCGAACTTCCAGTGCTTTGAGGGTGAAAAATTCCCTAAATAAAACCATATCCAAATGAAGAATGCAGAGTGGCAATGACTTGGCCTTACCATAGTTTATCTCACTCCAAAATTATTATGCCTGTGAAATCTAGCCTGTAATCAGTGATCAAGCTCCACTTCACATGTGAGAGTCTTTGCCAACCTTCACATTCCAATGTTGAAGAGACAAGCAAGGTGATAGATGCAAGCTTTGTATAACCCCTGATGATATCGACATTCATTTACAAAGATCCAAAATAAATGCTTTGCATGGTAATAAACACAAGCCCACCACCTTGCCATGATGGCATCACACTTGACCTCATCCACTCAATCCCTAGTTGGATAGACTTAGCCAAAGTGTAATTTGACAACCAATATGAAGGTTTGATTAGCATATCACCTCTAAATCCCCTGCGCTTCAAAAAACCAATGGTGTGGAAAGTGGCCCACTCAACTGCCCACAATGTTATTAATAATATTAATATAAGAGACTTATATTACAATAATAATTAATATCATATTTATCTAAAAGAGAATATTCTTTCCAATCTAATATAATATAATTTATTTAAAATTAAAAAGAGAATATTAATTATTAATAATTTTTAAAAAAAATTAATATAAAAATGTAGATATATAGTTAGATTATTATTATAATTTTTTTTTAGGTAAGAGGCATAGCCTATATATATATAAATTATAAAATATGTTAACAAAGCATTTGTGTTTTTGATTGGTGACTAAAAAATGATAATTTCCTACCTACAATTGCAAAAACTCAACCTATGACTCTTGAATTTATAACCCCGAACCCCAGCAACATGATACCATCACCTAATACACGTTTTTGATTATGAGCATTGAATATTTCATGTCATAGATTACAAAATAGCATGTCCATTTCCTTGCAAAATATGAGAATACTATAACCCACTTTCCCCCTGAAGAACATCTTAATGTAGAAGAGGCTTAACAAACTACTGTTTAGATACATTACTACCTTAAGGCCACAAAAAACTGAGACATTTAACACTATATATCATATTATGACAAAATTTCCCAACATTAACAAACCATCACAGTCATTCTTCCATAAACATTGGGAAGTTTTCATCTTACCCTTCCTCCATTTCAGCTATAGACAACACTCAAAATATTGTGCATCAAAGCCCTTTCATCTTGCTCCCCATCACTTATTGGAACCATTCGTGCACTTGAATCAATGTATACCCATGTGGCCACACACAATTGCTTCCATGTGTCAGAAATAGTGGAGAAGGGAATACAAATTTAAAACCCAATATAGATATCCATGAAATGTCTTACATAAAAGGAATTGAAATAATAAAACCAAATTGCTACTAGACTATCCTAAGAAATGAGAAGTTGTTGTGCATTGCAAACTACATGCCTACATCACTATATTTTTATATTTTTGAATTTTAAATTTTGAATGAAAGAGAAAAGTGTTGCTATGTATTTTGATACTAGGATTAATGATGCAATTCTAATGTAATACTATGAAAAACAATGAAATCTAATGCAATAATAAAATGATCCAAAGTAAAAGTGCCATGATAACTATGTTATATGAAAATGAAAATTCTCAATTTTTCTTAATTGCTCTCAATTTCTCTAGCATAAGTTTATCTCAATTGCCTCCTTTGAAAAGCTGTAGGATGAGATCCTTTTTATATATTTTTTCAAGCCTGAGATGAGGTGGCAAGGATGGATGGTCTGCATCATGATCCTAGGGAATCAATGGTGGAGCACAAAGAGTTTGGAGGAATTCATGGAGGCTGCTCCATTTGGAAGGGCAAATCATCCAAGTGTTAAAGATCATCACTTAGAAAGAGGAGCCATGTGTCTCCAAGGGGATTAAGAGGTTAGATGAATATTTCTAATTTAGAAATTAGAAATAAAATAAATCATGTGACATGTGATGATGTGGAGGGTAAGTTGGAGGAAGTTAGAGAACTATGGAGAAATGTGACAAATTTGAATTAAAAATTCAAATTTAAATGAAGGAGGGAAATTAACTAAATAAAAAATTATTTAATTTGTGCATTTAATTAATTTAATAGGGAAAATGATTTTTGAAATAGAAGAATTAAAGGATGAACTATATAATTTTTTTTATCAATTTATTTATATAAGTAGAAGAATTAAGATTTATTAATAAAATATCAAGTATTTAAATAATTGTGCTCTAGGTCATTTTTATGTATACATTTTGCTCGTCTTTGAAGTGATGTGTGCATATGCATTGCTTCAAATAATTTTTTTTTGATATGCTCCAGACACCAGTTTTCAGGTGATGATGAATATATGCACCCTTAGGAGATAAATCGATGAATTTTTGAATGTGAAATTTTTGATGATTTTTAAAAATTTCAGCATGCTTCAACGATTAATCTCTCGAAAATTGTTGTGAAATCTGCCCCAGGTGATTAATTGATGAATTTAGCCCCTTTGAAAAATAAAATAAATCAATGCCATTTAATTACCCACCTTAATATCCCCTTTAATAGGTAAAAATTGAAAAAGAAGCTCATTTGCACATTGAAAAGTTCAAATTTTGAAAAAGATTGAGCAACTTTGAACACTCAGAGAAAAATGGTGATCCCAATTCAGACTCATCGATTCAAGCATGTCGAGTGGGACAACCCCTCGACAACATACGAACATCCGATACAAAATTCTCAATCCTTTTCTTGTCAATTTTGAAATGATTTTCCCATGTTTTTGAATTTTTGAATTTTTTGCGTGCAAAAGTTTTAGCACATCTATAGGATAGAATAGCACATACATAACCTATTTTAACACATTGATTTAAGGATTTAGTGCATACATGACCTGATGTAGGACATCAATTAGAAGGTTTAACGCATAGGTTGACTAGGTCTTAAGTCAGATAAAATACTGCATCCATGTACTCGAATAGTGCATCCATAAGATTAGTGCATACATTGACTGTTATATCACATTGGTGTGAAACTTTACCGCATACATGGAATTAGCGCATTGGTGAACTGTAATAGCACATAGATAATGTTTTCTAGTGCATAGAAGCATTATTATGGTGCATCCATGCTAGAATAGAAGATTTTTTATCATTCTCCTTGATTTCAATGTTTTTTTATCATGTCAGCCTTTGAGTTGATGCTGATTGATGATGTTAATAGATTAGGTGATTATCGATCTCATGATAGGTGAGATTCGATGATTGATTGATGATGATTGACCTCATGATGGATGAGGATCAATGATAGGTTGATTGATTGACCTCATGATAGGTGAGGTGCTTTGATAGATTGATAGGTTGATTTCTTGATTTGATATCATGCTGATTTTGTGATTTTTGATGGTAGTAGGAGAGTGATTTAGGAGTATTGATGTCCCGAGAGTGATTCCCAAAGACGTGGGATATGATCCCATAGCTGGTATAGGCTGACATGGATGTGATTGAGAGATGCGGGTTGTACTATTTTATTCATATGCCCCAGGTTAGGATTAACCAGGCACTATTGATAGCATTAGCAGAGAGGTGGCATAGCAACCACAACACTTTTCACCTCGTGACTAGCGAGATGACCGTGGCGCTAGAGGATGTATGTTGGATTCTATAGATTTTTGTTGTTGGAGAGGTAGTTGTCTATAACCCCATCGATTAGGGAGGCATAGATGCATTACTGAGGATCTTCTATGATGACCAAATCAATGGGTATGAGTTGCCTTGGCAAGAGTTATTTGAGAGTTATTCCCCATTACTATTTGTACTTGTCGGTTTTGTTGGTGGTTTCTTATGTCTCGACCTTAGGTCGAAGGGACTATCTATTAGTTGGGGTCACATATTAGAGCAAATTATTCTATAGGGAACCCAATATGCTTGGGGCTCATGCATGCTTTCCCATATTTATCATGACCTTCATCAGGTGGTGTATTTTGGAGTAGCTAGCCTATCTGCAAGAGTCACATTATTACAGATCTAGGCATGGGAGCACATAGCTATTACCTAACCAGTTGCTGACAGATATTGACCGCTTGGGAGGCCTTATGTTTATGGATATAGTTGGCTAATTTTCTATCATAAGCTGGGAAAACTAAAGAATTGGAGACACATATTGGATGATATGGATATTGTGACTTGGCGGCCTTACCTAGACTGTGAGCAGTGGGCTGAGGATCAACTAGAGATGCCCCATGTATGTACTACCTAATTTTTGATTGCTCGCACATGTTTTATCATTGATAGATTTATGCTAGGCCGAGTACACAGATAGTATGGGAGGGTGTAGGGTATTCCTCAGGGGGTAGCTCACTATGGCCATCGACACTAGGATATACCAAATTGGGGGCCCCTCTTATCCTATGATGCAACATACTAGGAGTATTTTAGTTTGCAGCCATTAGCATGGGCATATCATCCAGAGGTTGCAAAGGCTACCATATTAGAGGATAATGTAGAGTACTTCAGGACACATCCATTTCCTAGACTGCCCAACCCTGATTAGCTAGTGCTAGGATTAGATGATGAGGAGGAGAGGGTTGATGGTGGTGATGATGATGGATATGATGATGAAGATGGAGGTGGAGGAGGTGGTGATGGAGGTAGGGCATTTGTTGTGATTGATGTGATGATACCTCATCATTAGAGATCCTTGGTGGCTAATGCACAACAACATATATAGATATGCGTGCCTTGACATCAACAACAAGCACAAATTACTACCTTATAGGCACAACTAGCTCAGGCTCAAGGGCAGATTGCCACTTTACAAGGTCAGATACAAACATTGTAAGGTCAACTAGCTTAGGTCCACACACAATTGCAGGCATAGGGACAAGAATAGGCCTAGATTGCCACTTTGACAACAAAGAGGGATGTAACTAGATGACAGGGAGAGAAAGCGGTGGCTATAGCCGGTAGGCTCTAGATAGTGGCCGAGGGAGCTGACACAAGAGATATTGTTAGAGAGCTTCGTGAGTCTACCAAGAAGGCAGAGTATTATAGAGGTAGATACTATGAGGTATTTCTTGCATAGCGATGGGTTAGCTATGCTCGGTCACGATCCGATAGGACATAGTCTAGGACCACTAATATGGGTGTTACTCAGCCACTTTCAGGGGGTCCACCAGGCAGTGCTCTAGGGGCAAGTCCATTAGGTGTAGGGGGTTTAACCAGAGGATCAGAGAGACCCACGACATTTGAGGGCAGCACTTCAAGACCCCATAGTCACTCTTGATTTGTATTATTGAGATATTATATACATTGATTAAGTGACATTATGAGATTATGATATATTGCCCCATTTTTGGTGATCCATCTCTTTATGTTATTAGACACCATTGTACACTTGACATTGAGATTTATGTGATATATAGTGGTGATTTATGACCTTCATGTTGTTTATATGCTTATGTGATGGATGTTTACGATGGATGCATTTTTTTTTCTATGCTATGTGGTGCTTTATATGCCTATGCCATAATGATGTGCGAATGCCATGATGATTCTATATGTTAATGTCATGCTATGTTTTATGTATGGGTGCATTAATGAGATGATGATGTATGATTCTATGTGTTGATGGATATAGAAGATGGATGTAGTCATGCAAATGATATGGTATGGACTATATTTTTGTATTTTTCACATGTATATATCGATGATATGGATGCAAGATGATGTATTAAATGGGATGAAAATATGTGATTCGATATGTGTTTAGGAGTGATTTATGATTTCAATGCATGAAAAATGAATGGATTGATTTTGGATATGATAATGCAAATGTATGGATATATGATAATGTGAATGTATGGATATATTATAGATGCCTAGATGGATGGATGATGTTTTATAATTCAACTACTATGATGGATGTATGGATGAATGTATGATAGTACCATTATAATGACATGATATGGAAATGCAAATGCAAATGAAATAATTATTTTTGTTATGTCAAGCATACTCAATCTTGTAATGAGAGATAACATCATGTTTGAGAGTTGTCAGTTTTGGAAAAAAATCTATAATGAAAATGTAGAATTAATATGAATGAAATCCTATCCTAGCCATGTAAACCTAACTATGTAATGTTTTCATCTAATTCATTGTGCTTGGTATCATTATTGAGCATTTAAAAATGTTGAAAGTTAGTACAAACATCGATGGTATAATTAGACGATGATGACCTGAGTACAACTTCCATACAACTTCCGTTGAGTTTTGATATTGCAAGATAACACAAGTATCTAGGTATAATTGGACCAAGATAATCTCAGTATTACTTGCATAAACAAATAAGAGTTAATCATTTTCCTATGAAAATATAGAATGTCATCAATGATACTTTGTAGAGCATGTTCCATGAAAATTTGTGCAACTTAATAAAGATTGACTCACAAACAACAGACAAAGAAAATATCATTCTCCTTCTTAGCCCCTCTAGTTCAGAACATCATCGGGGCACTCGAGAGAAATGATAGAAAAAATTGAGATACATCATCTAAACATTCATGCCAATGTGATCCAACCATGATTCAAAAGATAATCATCTAGTGAGATTTGATTTGATTGTCTTGATGTTGAGTTTGATGGTTGATTTGGTTGATTGATTGCGATTGATTGATGTTTATCATGATTTTTTTTTGTGCCAAGGTGTCATGCTATTGCTTTATTTGTTACCAATTGCTTTAAGCTCAATGGCTATTTTCCCCCAGTGAGGAACAAACCAATTATTATAGATATGCATGATGAAAACCAAGCCATGGTGAGACACAATCGCAACAATCGGGTATGGATATGAAGCTCATTTCATGATAGGCATGTATGTGTTATGATGAAAAAATCAAACAATCAACACATGTTTCCAAATAGATGGAAGAGGGGATCGAATTAGAAATAGCGCTTATTTACTAGGTTTTCACCACTTGATTTTATTGCACTTTTTCAAATTTTATGATTTTTTTGCTGTTACCAAGATGCCTGTTTGCTAGGTTTTTATCAAGGCGACGATTTTTTTGTATTTTTCTACTTTTTCACTTTTTTTGTTGTTTGTTTTTTTTTAACCAAGATGCCTGTTTGTCGAATTTTCATCATGGCAACAATTTTTTCTTTAGGAAATTTTCTGATTTTTATGATTTTTTCAGGACATTTTTTAATTTTTATGAGTTTTTTAGGATATTTAAAGATGCATTGAATGCATTATGTGTAGAACTTATTCATATGGATTTTGTTCACTGGTTCCTCAAATAGATCCCCTTCTAGTGTAGATAATTGATATGCCCCCGATCTAAAGACTGATACAAAAGAAAAAGGGCCTAACTAATTTAGCTCAAATTTCCCTTTCTTTTCTCGATCTTGTTGATTATGGGGATTTTCTTTCAGTACTAGATCTCCAACTTGAAAATTTTTGGGCTTGAATCTGTGATTATAACTGTATGAAATCCTTTGTTGATGTACTTTCAAGTGAGCCATAGCTAGCTGATGACGTTCATCCAATAGTTCCAACTCCTGCATCCTAGAAACTTTGTAGTCTTCTTCTAATATGATTCCCTTTAGAGACACCCTAAGTGATCTCAACCTCAGTAGGTAAAATGGCCTCTTCTCTATATACAAGGAAATACGATGTGACACCTATTTGGGTGCAAACACTTGTTCGGTATGCCAATAAAGCGAGATTCAACTGAATATGCCAATCCTTTCCAGTCTCATTGATTGTTTTCTTAAGAATTTTGAAGATAGTCTTGTTTGTTGCTTTCACTTGATCGTTTCCTTGAGGATAATAAGGCTTGGAGAACTGATGTTGGATATGAAATTTGTGAAACATTTATTGCATGTCTTGATTTTTAAAAGGCCTACCATTGATTGCGACAATAGATTAAGGAATACCATATCAACAAATGATGTAATTCAAGACAAATAAGGCAATTTGCTTCCTCATGATGTTGATTAAAGGTATAGCTTCAACCCACTTTGTGAAATATTTCATGGCTGTGATAATAAACCTGTGTCTATTGGATGATGACGGATGAATTTTACCTACAAGATCCTATCCCCATTGACAAAAGGGTCATGTCGAGGGAAATGGTTGCAACTCTTGGGTTGGAGCATTGATAAGATTACCATGGATTTGACATTTTTCACATTTCTTGACAAATTGGTAGGATTCCTTCTCCATAGTTAGCCAGTAGTACCCCAAATGTAGGAGTTTCTTAGTGAGGGTAAGTTGACTTGAATGAGTCTCACAAATATAGGCATGGACTTCATGTAAAGTCGGGTCAGATTTGTCACATTTGAGACAACGAAGGAGAGTACCATCAAGACCTCTTTGGTAAAGTATGTTAGCTATCAAGGTATGACATGTGGATTGATGAATAAGATTACTTGAACTAGTTTCAAGAAAAATCAGGTGGAAAGGTATTATCTTTCAAATATGCATAGATCTTTCCATAGGTAGAGGATTCAGGGTCAACCATGTGGCATATAATTTGGGATTATGGGTTGTCATAGGCAGGGTTAAACACTTGTTCCACCATGAACTCATATCAGATCTGATTTTTCAGGATCTATAAGAGAGAAGCAATTGTTGCCATGGCATCAACTGCTTTGTTATCTGCCCTTAGAATCTATTCAAATTTAATCTCAACAAAATAATTTTGGGAATCATCAATCATTCTATTGTATGACATCATCTTATCATCCTTGGTTTGATAATTATCATTCACTTGGTTAATGATCAATTGGGAATCACCATAAACTTGTAGCTCTCTGATCTTCCACTCAACTACCAGTTTGATGCTGATGATGAGGGATTCATATTCTTCTATGTTGTTGGTACAGGGAAATATCAGACAATAGGATTTTAGAATTGTATGTCTTTGTGGAGTAACAAACAAGATCCCACCATCAGACCCATGTTGCGTATATGATCCATCAAAATATAATATCCATTATTGTGGAGTGATAATAAAGACATCTACATCAGGGAACTCAATATGCATTGGATGGTTGTCTTGTACGGGTGCTTCTGCTAACTGATCAACTATCACTTGTCCTTTAATTTCCTTACGATCCACATACTGAATGTCAAACTCACTCAGTACCATCACCCATTTAGCTAGTCTTCCTGTGAGGTTTTCCTTGCTTTGCAGATATTTCAAAGATTAATTTTAGCTATGAGCTTAATGGTGTGAGTTAACATGTAATGCTAGAGTTAGTGAGTAGAAAATACCACCACTAGACAAGATTTCTCAATAAACGAGTAATTGATTTCATAACCATTTAATGTTCTATTGATGTAATAAATTGCCCTCTCCTTTCTTGCAAAATCTTCTTGTGCTAATAGTGTGCCCAAGGATACCTCAGTTGTTGCAATGTAGAGAAGTAGTGATTTTCCTTCGGTGGGTGGTACCAAGATGGGTGGTGACATCAAGTATTGCTTCAGTTGATTAAAGGTTGTTTCACATTTCTCATACCATTTGAACTTTACATTCTTGTGGAGCAAGTGAGTGAATGGATGAGTTTTGTCTGCTAGCTGTGGGATGAACATCTTGATGGATTGAAATCTTCCTTGAAGAGATCTCAATTGACTAATGTTCTTTGGTGGAAGCATTTCCATGATTGCTTTGATCTTGGAAATATCCACTTCAATTCCCTTTTTAGAAACTATATATCCCAACAACTTTGTAGATGTCATGCCAAATACACATTTCTTAGGGTTTTATCTAACATTGAATTTCTCCAAGCAGGTGAAAAATTTATCTAGGATCACCAGGTGTCCCTCTCTAGTGAAAGATTTAGCCAATGAGTCATCCATGTAGTCTTCCATAAAATTATACATCATATAATGAAAAATTATGGTCATTGTGCGTTGATATGTGGCTCCAACATTCTTAAACCAAAAAGGCATGACATTCCAACAGAAAGTACCCCACATGAAAGTAAAGGTTGTTTTATCTTGATCCTTCAATGTGATTTTTATCTGGTTGTATCTTGAGAAGCCATCCATGGGTAAGTGCAAGAAGTTGGGTCCATGAAGAGGGGAAGTTTCGGCCCAAAAAAATTTTCTCGCACGAAACGCATACGCGTTATGGATTAGATATATGATCCTAAATGAATAACGCGTACGCGTTATGATTCGGGGACACGAACCTAAAACATGTACGCGTTATGAAATGCATACGCGTTTTGAAATTCATACACATTTCTAAAAACTATTTAATTTTTTAAATAAGCGACTGTGAAAATCATTTTCACAATCGAGCTTTGTGGGCCAGAAGGAGAAGCAGATTCCGTACGAATTTTTTAGGGCTGTATTTTTCCAAATTTTCACTCTCACCTCCTCCCGTCAACACACCTGACCTCAGTGACCTCTAGGTTGGTTGAATTCTACAATATTTTTGCATTATAATTGCTATTTAGCTATTTTTGTTTTATAATTGCGATTTAGTTATTTTTGTTTAGTTTGTTTTAATTTAATATTTAATAGTTTTTAAACTACATTTAATTAACCGAAAACATCAACGAAACAAAAAACATAAAATTCTAAATTGAAAACCAAAGAAAAAACCCTAAATTCGACACATTTAATTTTGAAATTTGAAAACCCTAAACCGTAGGTTCTAAAAAACTAATTTACCCAGAACATTATTCCTTGGACCTAAACCCTAGAAAACATAAACTAAAACCTTATAAAATGTAAACTAAAACCCTAGAAAACGTAAAGTAAAACCCTATTTGTAGGTAAAAATTAGGTTAAAGCTAGGGTACAATTAGGATTTGGCTTAAACTTTAATATATATTATAGTTAAATTTAAAAATTACAATTAGGGTTATGATTAGGTTTACTTGTTTAATATAAAAGAATTCAATTACCTGCTTCTAGGGTTCAATTAAAGTTGGAGTTCAATTAGGGTTAAAATTCATTCTAGGGTTAGGGTTCTAAGATAAATATTCGGGTAAGGGTTGAGGTTAGGGTTTGTATTCAACTAGGTATAGAGTTAGGGTTATATTTTTACTAGGGTTAGGGTTAGGATTATGAAATTATGAATTAAAATTTAAGATCAAGATTAGGGTTGGAGTTAGAATTAGCTCGTTTAATTGGTGTAGGGTTCTAGGGTTGGGGTCAAAATTAAATTAAGAGTCTAGGGTTAAATGGTTGTAATTTTGGTGAGAGTTAAAAATTCAATCAATATTTAATTAGCGTTATGATTAAAAGGTTTATATGCATTTAGGGTTAGTGTTCAACTAAGGCTATGATACCCGATTTAATTACAATTAAGGTTAGAGTTCAAGTTAGAATAAATTAGGGTTCAAGTTATAATTAGCCCGTCTATGGTTCAAGTTAGAATTAGTGTGATAGAAATTCTAATATAAGGCAACATATCCCTAGATGAAATCATATTTAAAAAAATTCCTCATCTATATCCATTAAATTTTTTATCTTAAACTTGAAAAATAAATCTATTAGCAATGTCTTCTTGAATTGAATTCTCCAATTTTGCATCTCTAACAATTTTTTTTCTAATCTATTGTTTAACATGTTCTTTTTCAACTTGTTCTTCTCTATGTTGTTGAATTTTTTCTTAAACATATTCAAGTTGTTTATATGAACATATTCAATATGTTCAACTTGTTCTTAAACTAGAACACAACTTAAGAGGATGTAACAAATTCATTTACTAATACATATGCACACATGAATATAATTTAAATCAATATATATTAAAAAATCCTTGAAAAAAATATATCATGTGCATATATATTGGGCCCATTACACCCTAAATCATAGAGAATTTCCCTCAATTTTTTTATGATGTTTGTAAAGGTTGTTCTATTCTAGGGTTTTGTTGTCATTAAAATCCATACTCTAGTAGTTTTTTAGTTTTGAAACTATGTATTTGAATCAATATCCCCATCATTAGGTACCTAAGGTTTTTGATGGTTTCATAAGGATTTAAAAATCATGAATACTAGTGGAACTTTTTTAAACACATAGGGTTTTAGTCTTATTTCTTCAATTTATGTTTCTCACAATCTTAGCTTTCAAAGAGTTTATTTACAAACTTATATAACAATGGGGTCTTTAGGTGTGATCAACAAAGTTTATTTGTAGTAGTGATAATTGTGAGGTATCACAAGACAATGCATTTCCCTCAATTTTTTATAACAACCATAGACTTTTAGTCATAACATATTGAATTTTCATTTCCTTCACTCTTGATTCAACATAATCTAGGTCGATTGTTACTATTTTGTCAAAGGGGGTCCTAGAACATCAACTTATAGATTTTCCTTCATTATTATGACTCAAAATTTAAAAAAAATGAAGAAATTAAAATGAATAAATCTAAATTCTATAATTGGTGAAGGATTGGGTTCAAGTTCTTGGATTTGACCCTACCGAATTGGTAGTTTGCCTTCCTTATTTCTTGCATAATTATTACTTTTAATCACTATAATTTTAATTTATATTTGCATCCTTTAGTTTTATACTATACTATTGTTTAATAATTTATTATTAAAATAATATAATTCTCATAACTTTTATGTCTCTCATATGAACAATATTTTATGTTCTATGCTAACTCCTATTATCATTTCCACTTTTCAAATACCATGATTCCTATGTTTCTATTATTATATGTTTAAATGTATCTTTACTATGTTTAAATGTATCCTTATAACCAATTTTTTTAATTTCTAGATTTTAATGGTTATTGTTATTCTAATATACATATATAGTTCAAAATCCCCAAATCTTGAAATAGATGCCTACAACCTTATATGTATACATCATGAGCCATATAATCCTATCTATCAACCCTAAACCATAAAACCTAGATATCTTTCAGACTATATGTAAACTCCAAACCATACATAATCACATATCATTAATCAAGAAAACCCTAGACCCTAAACCCTACATTCTAAAATATGAACACAAACCCTTACCCAAAACTCAAATTGTAAACCACAAACTTGAAATTCTCAAAACTTGTACAAACTTAAATTATAAACTTTAATGTGTACATGCTATGGATTTTTAATGAACATTATGGATTTTTTAATGTTATAAATCAAATGGTCTTCAAATGAATTCTATTTTGAATTTGTGCACATTCAATGTGATTTTTAAATAGTTCTTTCAAATTGTGTGCATTATTTAATTAGTTTATATATATATATATTTTTTAATTGATTAACATGTGCAGTTGCCATTTGGTTGTACATTCACATGGATCCACTATTTAGCATAGAGGATTTTATGCCTGAACCACAAATTCCTATAGATCCCATAGATCCAAACCCACCACCACAAGAAAACCCCATGCCTCCGAACCCTCCACCTCCTAACCCCCCACCCCATATAGTAGACCAGGATCAGTTGAGAGAGAGCATTAGGGAAAATCTTATGGTGATTCAAGAAAATATAGATAGGATAAAAAATGAGCCTAGAATTCCCCCCCATCTCTCATGGTTTGCATCTATGATGCAAACTATTGTCAATTCTGTTCGATCTATTGATGCAGACCTAGATAGGTTCCATCAATGGAGAGAAGAGAGGAGACAATTCTATGTAGATGGATTGTCTTATAAAGAAATTAATGACCTTCAAATTACCAAACAAGCCATGTGCCAGTATTTTTTTAACCCCGAAACTAGCCAACCAATTCCACCCACCAAAAAATGAATCTCAATTTTATGGTGTAGGCACCCCCAGATAGTTGCAAATTTTTGGGATAGATTGTGGATGGTGTTTGATACTCCACCACATGGCAATTCTGAGGTGCCCCTATACTTTTTGAGAAAGTTATGGGTAGAGTTTGAGTTGGGTTTAAAACCCAACTATTTTCATATGAGGTCATTTTAGGGAGTTGGGCGTGGCATTCCCCAACATAGATTAGGAGAATATGTTGATCCTCAGCGACGTGCTCCAATTGCTCCTATTGTTCCTCCTTCTTCTCCTGGTGTTCCCATTGCATTTCAGCAGCAGACCATGCTATTGAAATTAGGAGCATTGAGTTCACTTTCAGGACATCTCACTCATCAGACTTCACACGCGGCGACTGAAGTGGTCAATAGAGAGCATGGAGGCTCGAGCAATAGGAATACTCAGGCATCCACTTTAGGTAACCCACATGCATCTGAGACAGAGTCATTTATGGATTTACTATATTATGAGCATCATCTTACACAGGTATGTTCATCTTTTGAACTTAATTTTTTTTTTGGAATGTGCAAAATTCATGTTTAAATAATAACATCAAATTATATATATAATACAATAATAATTCAATAAGTGTTTGGTGTAGACGCATGATTAGACAATGCCTGAAACTCAAAATGATCATGTCTATATGTCGAGTGTTGTAGATATGGGCTCACTTTTTGGTCAGGTACTTAAACCAATATATATTAAATTTAGTTTGTGTGGATATATATCTAATTTATTTTGAATGTTTACACATGATGTGTGATTGATATATATTATATCTAGATGCAGGGAGGTCAGATGAGTGTGCCTAGTGCTGACCAACCACAAGTTGTGGTGAGCACTCCTAAGTCATCATCAGCTCAGGTGTGTTCTTTCAAAAAGTTTGTTAAGTTTGAATTAAATACACATCATAGATCTAATTTAATTTTTACATTTACATACACATGCGTGAATGATCTATACAAATTTTTGTACATCTATATACAGGGATTTCATGAGATACCCATTGCAGGTGCACTTGAGACATCGTTTGCATTTATGCATGGGAAATCTCAGGTGCGTGATCTTGAGGTCATATCATTCGAGGTTGTAAACTTTACTAAATATTCTAAATAGTTTTTTAAAATCTTTTAAATATATATATATTCGAGGTTTTAACATATTGATTTCTTTATATGAATATGCAGGATATAGTAGATCAGGCATTTGGATCTTCTCAAGTGACAGTTATGCTACCCGTTGAAAAAAATGTTCCAATAGATTCACATGATCATATGGTAATTTATGCATGTACAAAAAATCACTTTTATTGTATTTACTAGATATCTAATTAAATTTTTATTTTTTATCCAAAAGTTTATATTTCCAAGTTTAAATATGTTTAATTATATCAAAATTTATAAATAAATTTAAATCTAATTTCAAGTTTCTTGTACTCTTTTACAACATGATGTAGGTACATCTAATCGACCTGGAACAAAGAGGAGATTTGATTTGACTGATTAGCCTGATAGTTAAATGGTTTTAAATTTTAAATAGACCAGACATCTCTAGTTTTATTTAAACTTCTATGTGTTGGAATTGACATATACATATTTTTGTTTATTTATATCAGATGACTTTAATGTGATGATTATATATATGCAGTCAATTATGATCATGTTATGTTCATTTTGATGATTGTATGCATTCATACATATGTAGATCTAGATATTTTATCTAATTTTCAAGTAATACATGCACTATATAAATTCTTATCTCTACAATCAAATTTCATAAATATATAATCTATCACATGGTTAAAGGTGAAAAATTAAAATATTCCTAAAATAGTTTAGATTATATTCATAATAAATTAAGGGCATGCAATTTTAACTATTTTCCAATTCTAGAAAATATTTGAACAATTATATGAAATGTATAATCTATAAACTTGGAATGAGATTTTTAAAAAGTTACTAATAAGTTCTTTGAAAATCATACAACTATTCAACATGATGAAACATATATGTGTGCACATGTATATCCAATTATTTAGCTTATCAAGTTTTACGTGAAGACCAAAAATTGATATTTACATAGTCTCTTGATAAAATAATTTTTCAGTGACAATCGCATGGTAGATTGACTTGATGAGAACCTACAAAAATAATTAATGTAAGTAAGTAGTTCTATGATTTTTTTGAGTCATTTAAGTAAATATATAGAAAAAGTTACAAAATTGGATCTTATAAATTCCATACAAATTCAAATGATGTTTGCCATAGGATGGATGAAGGGGATGCATGTCATTTACCCTAGGGTATTGCTTAATGGGTCCTAAGAGGATGGCTTAAGGGGAATTATGCGAGTGACTTAAGGGATGTAAGATTGTGGATTAAGGGTACATGTAAGAGGATATGACTTGAGGGTCCTTTAAAGGGATGTCTTAAGGGGATGCAAGAGGGTGGATTAAGGGGAGTTGATAGAATGTCTTAAAGGGTGTAAGAGGGTGGATTAAGGTGATGCATGTCATGAACCCTAGGGTATGGCTTAATGGGTCCTAAGAGGATGGATTAAGGGGAATTATGCGAGTGACTTAAGGGATGCAAGATTATGGATTAAGGGTACATGTAAGAGGATATGACTTAAGGGTCCTTTAAAGGGATGTCTTAAGGGGATGCAAGAGGGTGGATTAAGGGGAGTTGATAGAATGTATTAAAGGGTGTAAGAGGGTGGATTAAGGTGATGCATATCATGAACCCTAGGATATGGCTTAATGGGTCCTAAGAGGATGGCTTAAGGGGAATTATGCGCGTGACTTAAGGGATGCAAGATTATGGATTAAGGGTACATGTAAGAGGATATGACTTAAGGGTCCTTTAAAGGAATGTCTTAAGGGGATGCAAGAGGGTGGATTAAGGGGAGTTGATAGAATTTCTTAAAGGGTCTAAGAGGGTGGATTTAGGTGATGCATGTCATGAACCCTAGGATATGGCTTAATGGGTCCTAAGAGGATGGCTTAAGGGGAATTATGTGGGTGACTTAAGGGATTCAAGATTGTGCATTAAGGGTACATGTGATTCTAATTTTTTTATTCTAAGAATCTCATGAACCCTAGAAACCCTAAACCCTAGACCATGTGACCTAAATCCTAGGAGATTAATCGTAAACCATTAATCTATATATATTTGTTATTTTAAGCATCTCATGAACCCTAGAAACCCTAAACCCTAAACCATGTGACCTAAATCCTAGGAGATGAACCCTAAACCATTAATCCATATAGATTTGTTATTTTAAGCATCTCATGAACCCTAGACACCCTAAAACCTAAACCATGTGACCTAAATCCTAGGAGATCGACCCTAAACCATTAATCCATATAAATTTGTTATTCTAAGCATCTCATGAACCCTAGAAACCCTAAACCCTAAACCATGTGACCTAAATCCTAGGAGATCAACCCTAAACCATTAATCCATATATAATTTGTTATTCTAAGCATCTCATGAACCCTAGAAACCCTAAACCCTAGACCATGTGACCTAAGGGGATGGCTTAAGGGGTGTTCAAAGAGTGACTTAAGGGGATGCAAGAGGATGGATTAAGGATAGATATACAAGGATATGGATTAAGGGGTCCTAATAGAATGACTTAAGGGGAATTAATAGAGAGACTTAAAGGGGATGAAAGAGGATGGATTAATGGTACATAAGAGGATGGCTTAAGGGGTTTTAAGAGAATGGCTTAAGGGGATATGAAATAAATTATAAACTTTTTATAAAATGACAATGAATTAAATTTAGTTTTATATTTATACTCTCAACTAAATGTATCTACAACTATATATAGTTACCTGTCTCTAGATTTTAATTCCATTGTAATAAGAGTGCATCTCCTCTCTTTTTTGTAAAACATCTAGTATCAAGGGAGACCTGAAACAAAAAATGATATAAAACTTTAATAAGGAAATGAATTTAAAGACAAATATATATATCAATTAAATATATACATACAACTAACTATACTTACCAATATTTATTTACTTTGTTGTACCATCTGCATCCTCTCTTTTTTGTAATGCATCTATGATTGTCTCATGATCATCCATTGAAAGTGTCCATAAAACTTTATTAGCAGGCCTCCCATGATATCTAACTAGTTTTATATTGGTTGCCAAAATCAAATGTGAATAATGTATAATCTTCTTGTGTCTTTCATAATCTTCAAATGCAGGCAATCCATTCTTTCTTATCAAATATTTTCGAAGCCAGGTGCTAACAACAATGACTGAACCAGTTGGATACTCAAAGTTATCATCATCCACTCTAGGATGTACCAACTTATATTTTCTCTCAACACATCTAGCCAACCAGTAATTTGTCTTCTCTTCATTCTCCTTGGGTGCAACAATAGCATACACATGTCCTACAAAAATAAATAAAAAATTCAATAAAGAGCACGACTTATATTTAATTCATGTATATAAACATGCATACATATAAAATTCATCTCAATAAATAATGTAGCTTCTTGTACAAGATCAGAAACACGATCATAATCATCTAATGTGAAAGCTTGATTATCTTAAATTATTGTTCCATGTTGAACATGTGTTGATGTAGGTGTTAAGGCTCTTTGTTGCCATTGTTCAACCCATTCCATATTTTCACAAGCCTCCCAATCACCTGCAATACAAAATTGACAAAAGCATGCCAACTCCCTTGTCCATATTGTCCATGTGTTTGCATTCAAACTCTTAAATGAATGCCATTTTGCAGGTCCATTAATTGTTTCACAATCTTGTCGAGAACAAATATCATTTTCTTCAACTAACCAAAAGAAGAGGTGAATTATTGAGCTCTCACTTACTCTTGTAGATAATTCGGTATTGCACCAATCTACAATTGCATGTGCATCTCTAAATTTTGCAACATCCTCAAATTTTAGTTGCTCTCTAACAAGAGCTCTTTTCACACATGCACCTGCTCCATCGTGTTCTCCCTTACCATGATCGGATTCAAAAAAACTCCATATGTGCTAGATATTATTTTCCTTATGAACTCTACATAACCAATAAAACATCCTAGCATTTTTGAATTGACCCGTGCAATTATCTGACCATATGAGATGTTCTACTAATTGAATTCCTCTTTCTTTTAAATTTTTGTAAAATATATCAAAACAATATTGAACAAACTCGGATGAATGTAATCAATTATCACTTACATAAAAATGCTACTCTCTCAAAAAAAATCTATTATCTTCTCTACTATCATCTGCATGTCTATAAACAATATGAACAAGAATAGCTACTTGCACTGAATTATAATACTGTGATTGAATTTCTTCTTGTGGAGCAAGAGTATAATTTTCAGAAAAATCAATAACTGACAATATAGTTTTAATTGGGAATGTGTTTTTACATAAACGAAATTGATTATCAAGCCAATGAGCATACTGAGAGTGTTGAACATATTTAGGTACAATCTTATCTTTAATTCTTTAATAAATGTATGCACAGTAATTTTTTCCATAATTAGCTCACAATGTTTTCCAGTTTTTCCATATTTTAAAGAATACTCAACATTTTTAAATTTTTTTACATCTACTAATTGTTGTCCGAATTCATTTAAAGTACTTTCATGCATACATTCTCCTAATAATGAAAAGTTAGCACATCTATCACATTCTTCAGAAATACATGATTTTAAATAAAATAAGTTTCCATTAGAGGGTTCACAAAACAAACCTGATATAAAATATTTGATTCTTTTAGGTGGCATATTAATACCAAAAATGTCCTGCATAATTTGGTTAACATGCAAATTGTATCATATATATCAAAAACTATCATAATAATAATGAAATTGTACATGATTCTTACAACAACAAGAGATTCATTGCTTATTAATTCTAACATACCAAGGTTTACACTTTTCGAATGATCTTTAACTTATTTTAATATTCAACGGTAAGATTGAAGCATCTAATTTTTTTATTTATATAATTCAGTTTGATTCATATGTAAGAGATTCTTTGGATGAGGTATACGAATTTTGGAACCCACCCTTAATTTTAAGACATCTCTAATGTTAGGTGATACTCTTGTATTATCATGCCAAAATTTATCGATTAAAGATTTAATTTCATTAGTTAATTTCATGTCTGATCTTGGGAGTCTACCACTGAAACTCCAACATTGATTAATTGGATCCTTTTCAATATTTTCTCTTCTTTTAGTAGCTCTAATCAAAGTTTTAGGATTTACTTTTATACATTTACTAATCTTACTTAACATTCTTTTATTTGAAGTTGCTTTATCAACTAAAGCAGTTGTTATTGCACGACGAGCCACATTTTTATCTTTAGATCGACTTTTCTTACCTATAAAATCAATAGCATTAGCAACACTAGAAATGACTTGTTCTATTGAATCATCTTTTTTTTTTTTGGTTTTACAAAAATACCTAATTTTTTCATCACTTTTCTCATTTTCCACATTCTCATCAATTGCACCATGAGTTGACATTGGAATCCTAATTTCTTTCTATAAAAAAACATTTTATATATTTTATTTCCATAAGTTCTCATTTGTCTCCAAGAAACTTGTCATGCCCATAATTTTTTTGCTAGAAAAATCCAGTTTTTCAATTTTTTTAATATATATATATATATATATATATATATATATATATATATATATATCATAGGTTCACAACTTATTACATACACAACCAACCACCGTTGCACAATGCGACTTCTCAAGCTTAACAATATATGATAATATTATGTTGGATGAGAAACTTCACCAAGTTAAATTAGTTAAAGAGTCATGTTGACCATCTTCTATAGTCAGATGCTATATATGAATGACTTTACTTCGTTACTATTGATTTGACACTAATATAGTTATTTTAAAATTTATGTGATCCAAATTCGAAATAAGAATACTTCAATATAACTCTATCATTATCATTCACTCAAATATCAATGCTTGTTATTATTGACGTACTTAATGTTGGATCATATATTTATTATTATTATTACTATTATTTGGTTAGCAAAATTGTCACTATTCTTAGTGTTTTACCCATGCTATTATTAATGTAGTTAAATATGATTATCACTATGAATTACAATAATATTAATGTTATAATTGAATCTTGATATTAATTTAATATTTGATTGTAGTGTTGACTTATTGGATAATGTTCATACCTTTCAAATATAATTCTATGATCCATTTTCTCCTTTATGTGCTAACATTAATTTAATTCATCCATAATAATATTATCACCCATGCTAATGTAATACTCTGAATATTAACAAAGCCATCACTATTTATCACTTTTAATGGCCATATTTCTATTAACACTATGCTCAATAATAATGTTAACATGGTTTATTATTTATCTTCTTCCTTAGTAACACCGATACTAATATCTCCCCAAAATATTATTATTATTGCCATAATATTTAATCCACTTGATCGGTAATAGATAGGTCAGCAACAAGGTTTCCTTATTAATTCTATTTACAACCTTGGTCATTAACAGGAGTATTTATTACTCAATAATAAGACTATTATTTAACTACTAATTCAAATTTAGTTCCCATTAACATTAATGCAACTGCTATCAATCCCCATGGTTGTAGCATCATTAAATGCTCCCAGCTCATAACAATACCATCATGATTATATATTGTATTGGTATCAATGTGGTGTAGAGTGATACTAGCTAGAATATTGTGTTAAATAAATATATTATCCATAATGATATTACCAATTTCTGCATGATCATCAAATTCCCTTTTATTCTACTAAGTAATAAGGGTACTTTGTTATTATGGCTATTTAATTTTTTTCTTCTTAATATTCACATACTTGTCATTAGTTTCAATATTCACCTTAGTACCTACTACTAACATTTATACTAATATTACTAAAGGGAAATCAGTTTTTATCACTCACTAATAATATTAAACTTCATTCATAAAAAGATGTTAATGTGATCCTAATAATATTATATTTATGTATCCCCTTATTAATACTAATTTTAAAATTATTCAATATTTCAATATTCACCTTAGTACCTACTACTAAAATTTATACTAATATTACTAAAGGGAAATCATTTTTTATTACTCACTAATAATATTAAACTTCATTCATAAAAAGATGTTAATGTGATCCTAATAATATTATATTTATGTATCCCCTTATTAATACTAATTTAAAAATTATTCAATATTTTCCCTGTCAATATTTTAATTGTTTTTATTTATAATGTTATTATCCACATTATTCTTTCTCTTTTTTTTTTAGATAGAAACTTTATTTTAAAAAAATGAGCAAACTATAATATAATGGAGGAAAACCAATAACAGAATGATAGACAAACTAAGTATGAACACCAACAAGTAGCAGCTGCATTTAACAGATTTCAGCTATATTTAATAGAGTAAATATGTGCAGCAATAAAATTAATCCAAAACAAGGCAAGCACACAGCAAGTAGTAGTTGTATTTAACATATTTCAGCTGCATTTAACAGAGTAAATATGTGCAGCAATGAGAGAAAATAATCCATCTTATTCTTTATATTAAGATCTGTGTCAAGCTTATCATTAAGAAATAATTAAACTAAGGAGACTGCAAGCAGTATTATAGTGCTTACTAATTTCAAAAAGGCACTCTTTAAAAAGAATCTGTCAAAATCTATTACTCAACAGTAATGTTGTGTACACTACACAATTCACTTCTGCCTTAATTTTGTCAGAAAATCTTTTAGAAAATATGCAGAAAAGTAATTACTACCAACCAGTCCTATCAATATTTACTCGGCAAGCATTACATCTTATATTGTTTAAGGCACTAAAAGGTGGAGATGAGGTGACAAGATCCAAAGTTCAGGATTTTACATTCAACTTGCCAGCAACTCCATCATAGGATAACATCCTGTGCATTAACTTTACTGCAACGACAGGGACGTTAAGGCAGCAGGTTAGGTGCATCATTTGCTTTAGGATTTAAATGCAAGGCTCAGCAAAATTAAATTTCAAATAACTTTCACGTCAAGGGCAATTACTCAGCTAACTGCAGATAAGTTGATTGGATTAAAAAAACAAAGGCTAGTACTATCCGCCATCTGCTCAATCACATAATCTCCCTCGAAGAAATTAAAATAGTCTTTTATTGTCTCATGCATTTTAGCTACACAACAATGTATGCTATGAAATAATTCCTTGAGAGTTTTACACTGTTAAAAATTAATGGTTTCATTCTCTTTCAGTGTGCCATAATAGTTCCTATTAGGTTTACACTCGGCTGCAGGAATCTCTAACAAGTGAGTCAGGTTGCTAATATTTAGAATATTAACAATATTACATGTGCAGGTGAAAGGAATGTGCAAAGGCATGACCAGGCTGGTTATGACAGCGTCAGGCTTAGATGCGAATTCCATTTGCCTCCGTGTTGCACTGACTCCAAGCTTCTGTAACTCCCTAAATAGGGAAGGGGCGGTTTCAAGGCGCTGGTGTTGATAAAGAGACAATATTCAATGTGCTTTTCCAGTGCCCAACAACCGAACATCCTACATCTAGAACAAAATTTTGAGAACCCATTGGGACCTTCCACAGTCTCCATATATTTCAATGATGAAGGCAAAGAGGCCAGTCTCCATAGATCTGCATTATTACTAGATCTACTCGTAGTACATAAACATGAGGGTTTTGCTTGTGCAGAGAGTTCATTTGGTTCTTTATTTTAAAACTTCAACTTTTATTTATTAATTAATTTTCATATTCATTTCTTTGTCTTCTTTATTTTAAATTTTAAATTTATATTATTTTAATCTACAGATCCATTAGAAATGTGGAATCAAGTATGAGCTACAGATTACATATATAAAATTGGGTATCAATTTTTCTGTTGCATTTTATGATTAATGTCCATAATGTATGGCTATGATTATTTTATTTGCTGCTAGATGAAGAAGATATGTATGTATGTATAAATTTATTTTAAAACCTCCTCAAGGCATATTTTTTTATATATATATGAGAAATCTTCTAGTTATGATTATGAATCTTATAGCAACTAATCAAGTTTATTTTATATTTCTTTTTTTTTCTTTTTTTTTTAATTTTTCTTATAATAAAGAACTTAGTTCAGTTAAATACAAAGTAGATTAACTTTTCTTCTTTTGACATTCCTTATTGCAATTTAAAGAAATATCTCTTTTTATGAGATTCATTTTCAGTAACCTATAATTTTCAAGCAAAGGCACCTTCTTGTTTTATTATCTATTTTCTGTAACACTCCCATCATTCTTTCTTATTTATAATGAAATTAAACAAGGAAGACAAATGAAGAGACTACATAAGAGCTCTTTCCATGTATCTTACTTCTAAACAAATGGTATATCTTCTAAAGTCATATTTCCTTTTTGTACACAATTGAAATCACAATGCTCCAATGCCCCCTCCCTTTTTTTAATTTCCACTCAAATAAACACAATATTGGATGAATCATTACAAGGGTATTTTCCAATGTGCATGGCCCTTCAAGTAACAACAAAAAAGAATTTCAACATTCTTACTACAACCATTTACATAAATTTCCAATCAAAGAATAAGGGCTTTCTCTTTTAACTTTTCATTTCCACAAAATACTAAACTATCAATATCACAAATGACACATAAAAATGAGACAACAACATGCCAACAAGTAAGACTTGCTCTTTTTTATTCTCTACCATATTACATCAAAAGACCAATTTTCCATATCACGAATACATTTAAAGGAATACAATGGAGGACACACAATAGATTGAGGCTTGCTCTCCACCCTACCGTAATGGCGTCATGGAGCCTCATGGGCTCTAGCCATACCCCCAAGCAAGAAATTTTCTTATCTCCAAAATGATGAATGGAGTCTTTTTATATTTTTACAAGGGATAGAAAATACATAGCATCCAAATTCTACATCTAGGTCCTCTACTCTTTGTTTCAACTTAATCCATACAACATATATCACATTCTTACAATAAATAAACAAAAGAGAAAATGGAAATAAGAGAGAACTTATCTCTTTTTCTTTACATGAGGATTAAAATCTTTTAGATCCTTCCTCTCCAAACCAAGCCATCTTGATCACTATCTTCCCAAGGATGTGGGCTTCTCTCATCTTCTCATTCTTTCTACCATCTCCTCTAAAGTTCTCAAGGGGAGAAGTGGGTAACACCCCACTCATTCTTCTCCTTCAAAATATATAGAAGTTTCAACTTGCAACTCTTGGATGGGGATGTGTGGGGTGTACTTTCCTTCATAAATGAGGGTCTTTTCCTTCTTAAATAAAATACATGCACTTGGACAACCCTTCCATCTTTTCACCCCATCTTCTTCTCAAAATTCGTCACTCTCCATTAGGAGGGCTTTTCATGGGTCAAATCATGTTGTAGGGGCACTATTATATGCGCACTTGACCCCTACCACTATGGTGTAGACCCTAGGGGGTTTATTTTTGCAACCTATCCCAAAAATTTGACCAACAACTCTCATTAAAAGCCCACTCAAGGTTCCATCTGAGTTTCAAACTTAGCTAGGGGTTTCCAAGACCTAATCCCCACTTACACCTCACATGTATCCCAACTAAATGCCCTCACACCCTTAGTCCTCCAATACATTAACTCCACTTGTTTCTAGGCCCCGAATGGGGTCAAATTTATATCCTCATGAAGTAGTCTTTTGATTCACTCTTGATGGTTCTCCCTTCTCATGCTAACATCGTTGCCTTCTTGCATATTACCAATGTGATCGTAAGTATCGATTATGTATCACATTAATATGTTAGCTGAACATTCTAAGCTTTAACTATATAATAATCCATTTAGAATCTAATTTGCATTCCATAGTATATGAGTGCAATCTACTTCCATGAAAATAAAACATAATGTCAAAATGATATGCAAGAATATTACCCAGAAGATCACCTTATTTATTATTCATAATACATTTAACCATTAATTCAAGAAAAACATATAAAAAATTATGGTTGTATTAAGTACATACAAAGTAGGGTCTTACAAAACTTTACCATGAAGGTTATCTAACACATCTTTTTCAATTGTAAAAAAAAAAATTTCACCTTCATCCATACAAGGGGTTTCATTCTCATTCACACAAGGGGTTCCATTTTCATTTTCAAATGTAAAAATGATTTCATTCTCATTTTCATCAATATGAGGGATTTGATTAACATTTGCATTCTCATAAGATATATTTTCATCATTTTTTTGTTTTTTCATTCTTTCAACCCTAGAATTATTGATATCATCAATGGTGTATCCAGCTTCATTTAAACAAGCAAAATCAATATTATCAAGACTTGGGTTTGAAAAAATACCTGGAGAGATTGTTTGAATAGGTGCATTTTCCATATCATTGGGAGGTGGATTTGAAGACAACCCGAAGTTGTTTGCAGAGGTACTATTTCCATATCATTCAAAGTTGAAGTTGAAGACATAGTTGAGTTTGTCTCCATAATTGCATTTTCTTCTATATTCACCATCTCCACATTTGCATCATCTACATTCATTTCATCATTCATGACTTTATCTTCAACATTCATTAAACTAGATGCTTCCAAATTTTTCATTTGATGAATTCTTTCTCTTCTATCCTTTTGTCTTTTTACCTCCATATCTTTATTTGCTTGAATTTCTTCGGGTGTCATTGACTTTCTAAACTTTTTTCTTTGTCTTTGCTTTGATCCCATGATTACCAAACCCTTTTTGATGAAAAAACAAATGATTTACTTTTAACTATTTTTTAAATTTTCATCTCCTTCAAATATTCAAATAACACTTTGTACTATGAAGATCCTTTCTTCTTTGAACTTTGAAGTACACAAAAATATCATGAATACATCCAAAAACTCTTTTTTTTGAATCTTCTTGTCAATTATTCTTGTACTTGATTCCACTTCAAAAAATTCAACCTGCACTTGAATTTTCAACCATTTTGCAATAGAATATGCCATGCACAAGACAAATTTGCAATAAATAATGCACAAAATGGAGCTTTCGAGCCGTACTGCAGAAAAAGAATGTTGCAGGAAAAACATGTTGTACCAGAAAATTTCAAATCAGGGGAAAATGGCTATATCAGAAACGTGTACACGTTATGAAACGCATATGCGTTCTGAAAGTAGAATACATACGTGTTTCATAACGCATACGCGTTGTGAAAGGTGTATGCATTTCATTTAAATAATGCATATGCGTTTCATCAACGCATATGCGTTATTTAAAAAGTTGTTTCCCAACCTGCCTGCAACCTTGGTTTTAGGCTCGGGAAAGGCTTGGCAATCCGAGCCTTATCCTTTGACCTGCAACTAAAAAACTAAGGCAGATTGAAGAAGAATGTTCAACTTTGACAATATGGGTGATGAATTTTTTTTCTGAATCAATCTATAAAATTAAAACCCATTGTAGAACACGATGTCTAGTTTTTTAATATATAATTTTTATTAAGATTGGATTATATTTTCTATTTTTTAATTAATTTCAAAGCAAACTAGTCCTTAATGTAATGCCCCGCCACGCAACCCCAGAGGAAGTTGCAAGCAACTACTTAACAGGCTATTTTTTTTTTTTAAAAGTATAATTAATAAGCAAGTTCGCTAACTAATTCCAACAACCTCTAAGGGTACGAGACAGAGGTTATATAGAACCTCAATAAAAAACATGAACTAAACCATGTCATTCATTTACACAATTATATAAACACATATATTCCAATAAGATGAATTACATCAAAGCATAAAGATAACCTTCCATTTCATTAATCACAATTAAACAATAAGGTTACAACTCTCATTCCCCGAATGAGGCAAATCCAATACATACAATTACAATTACAACTTCCACCTCGATACAACTGAGGGGTAAAATGATACAAGATCAACTGAAATGCAATAAGACAAGAACTGATACTGAAACCCACGAGCTCTCCAACTGGAAGTCTCGTCCACATGAACATGAAGAAAGGACCCAATGGATTTAGGTGCACGCCACCCAACCAAGTGGAACCCAAAGGCCCACCCCCCATGCTAGGAGATAGTAAGCAGGAATCCTAGCCAAGACTATCTACCTCTAGACACAAGCTAACATAAAACGGAACCAAACTGAAACAACCAATCACATGAACCTCACTAGTACATCCCAAAGTACAACTCAAATACAACTCAAATACCATGCAGATACAACACAAGTACAATTCAGATATCATGCAAGTACAACACAAGTGCAACTCTACATGGTCACATTGCTTCCAGAATAAAGCAGAACAAGTATGTTATGAGAACCATACACACAAAATCAAACACCAACCATGGTCACAACAGGTATGTTACGGAAACCATACCCATAATACACAAGTACCAACTATGGTCACACAAAGTGCCATCACACAACACATCATGAGTTACCCACTACGGATCGTCAGGATGGTGACCCAAACTGACCCTTGGCCCTCACACCTTCTAAAGCAAAACCAAAGGTCAACTGTTGTCCTAGACTGAGTGTCATCACACAACTCGTCATGAGTTACCCACATTGATCGTCAAGATGGTGGCCCTAACCGATCATTGGACCTCATACTTACTAAGGTGGAATCAAATACCTTTCGTACAGACAAGATAGATGACCTTGCCATCCCATGGCCTTCTCACTCATCCCAAGTCTAACCGAGCACTTGGATCTATGAGTGAGGGATAATTATCTTTTTAGTGTGAAGTACTACCCAAACTCAAAGTATATTGATTTAGTTATCACTTAATTATACCACTTCCGAAGGTTACCCAATCTTACCTCTTCCGGGCTCTGGTCCCAAACGGAAGCCACTCTTCTACTTGACAACACACATATAACATCCAAACGTTAAGGGTACAAAGTAAAACAGACAAGGTATTACAACCACTCCTTTCTTAGGAGGCAACCTAAGTTCAAAACCCTCTCCAAACATTGGAGGTAACAAGGTGACAAAGTCGCTCCTGACAAGGAGGCACAACTCACATAATCCACTCCTAAACCAAGGAGGTACAAAACATCCCTGTTCAAAGAAACCGGGTAACTAACTGATAACTTCCCATGCACTACCCAAGGGATACAAGCCAGGTTGACTACATGACACGACAACCCATACATTAAAGGACCCCCATCTGGAAGACTTACAAATAAAAAGGCGCTTAACCCATTTCTCAAACAAGAATACGAAGGGGAAAATAATTCACTGAAGTCCCATGAAATAAACTACCTTTGGATATTCTAAATCCATTTTACACGCTAACATTCAGAAATATACTGCATTAAATAAACTGATATAAAATACGTCTTTTCCAGACATGGGAGAAAATTAATACTTAATACTTAATCCCCTACTTGCATTTAAATAATAATAAAATGACCAAATGATTCTACTAATCAAAATACCATAATATGAAGTAATTATCGTTTCTTCATTTTGATATAACCATATGAAAATAATTAACTTGATTTGAAGATTTAATATTTTAAATCAACACTATTCCCATTAAAGTATTGTTTACAAACAAAACAATGATTTAACTAAAGTCAATATATTTTCATTCCCCCAATTAAACTTAAATCATGCCATTAGAAAAACAATAATTTTCTATGCATATTAATTTTTTTATCACAACTATACATATATCCATTTAATTAGAGAAACAAATCATCTATATAATATTATAATATAATATAATATAATATTAATAATTAATACATATTATTCTTAAAATAATACATATTAATTTATTAATATCATATTATTGCATAATATTATATATTATGCAATAAAATATATAAATATTAATATATATATTAATATTATAATATAATAATATAAAAATTATATATATCATAATATTAAAATATATTTTAATATATATATATTTTTTTGATTTTTTTTTTTAAATGAAGTTTTTTTTTGAAACACGTGCCGGTCTCAAAGGACGGCCGCCTTGGTTCACGAGCCACACAGATAGGGTTTCCACCGATTGTGTAAGCACAGTCGACGCTGTCGGATGGGTGCCGCCACCAGTGGGTTGGCTGTGTACACAGCCGACCACTAGCGACGGTGGCGCTATGCACAACATAGTCGGCCACCGGCGTCGGTGGCGACGGCTGTGTAAACAGCCACCGCACTGGTGGGAGCGGCCACGATGCACAGTGGGGGGGGGTCGCACTGGGCGTGGCTCCCTCCCCACGTGCCTCCCATGGGGGCGCGGTGGGGAGGTGAGCCCCTAGCGCCGCCTCCCATGAAATTTTTTAAATTTTTTTCAAACCATAAAACTCTAATGGATTTTTGAATCCCAAATGAAAATAAATCAGGGACCTTAAAAACATTTCATAACAAAGTTAATACCACATATATATATATATATATATATATATTTTATAATTCCTAAAGGGATTTTTCAATATTAATTGAGAAGACCAGACATAAACTGATCATTTTAGCCAAGAACACTATTTTTATTTTATTTTTAAAGGACTTCATTTTTAAATAAAGTTTTCACAATTTTGAAAACAAGATTTGAGAGGGGTTTTTCCATTGCAATTCACAACCAGAGTATTGAGATATTTTTCAACAAGATTTTTCTTTCAACATCCAAACACATTTAGATATAATTTTCAAAACAATTAACAAAACAAAGACAAGAACCTGGTAGATTCTGAGTTTGAGGAGGTCCAGATGATGATTAGCTTCCCACCTTGCTTCCAAATCCAACTCCACAAATTTTCACAATTCCAATCCAAAAACCCACAAAATTGAAAAATTCTTCCTCTCACTAATTCAAACTTTTTTTCAAAACTCTAAGATCCCCCAAAATTTAGAAAACAAAATTCAAACATAAGGATTCAACCCTAAAAATCCTACAACCACCCTCATAAATTCTTGAAAACAGAAAATGGAAAATATCTAATTTTTAAATAATTTGAATTTTCAATTTTCAAAATTGACTTTTTTATCATTCTTCAATTTTTTAATTCCAAATTTCACAAATTGACTTTTATGCATTTTCTTTATTTTCAATTTCAAAAATTAAATCAATAACTTCAACATAGGTAAATTAACTTCTTTCAACCACATAAATTCAATTAATTAATAAATAGATTTAATCAAAGATTAAATTATTTATTAATTAAATTAAATTAATAATAAAATAAATTACATTTCAACATAATCACAGAACACATTAATCCACAACTTAAATACATTAAGTCATTTAAATCACCCTTTTCTAACTTGAAATTAAATAACGAAGAGAGGGCACAATATCCAAAGCAACACAACCTGACAAACAACTGACGACATATAAGGACTAGGGTGATGACTTGGCATGGAAACCTAGCTACTATCTCGCAATCGAATACCGTTGGGTATTGAACACGCTCCTATCTGTGAAACCAGGTGGAGTCGATGTCCTGTACCTGTCAACCTACAAATCAAGTAAACAACCACATATAATATGAACAACATAAAATACACATCGTGAAGAGGAAATCTCAGAATCGCAGGGCGCTCGCAAGCGAGTCATGCGGTATTGTCCTCTTCACCAATACAGTAGTACTACTGGAAAATCTAACATACTAAAATAATCCAATGCATAAACATCATTAATTAGAATATCCATTTATGTTAATCCAAAACATGCCATAAGATAACATCATATTAAAATACCATCACATCAAGGATTACATTAACATCGCTTTATAGATAGCGACCAAATAGAAGTCGAGTACCATAGTCAAGGTACTAACAAAAAGTACAACAAAAGAGAACAGAACACTGTTCAACCAAAATGCAAAACAGAGGGGCATTCCACTTAAACTTGAAATATCAAACCTTTTTTGTTTACTTTTTTTGGTTAAGTTTTTTGTAAAGAAAATTATATGACATCAATCTTCAGACAATTCTCTACACAATGAAAAAAAAAAGTTTCAATTTTTTTTTAGTTTAGGTCAAGTTATGCTGTCCGTACATGTTGATTTTTAAAAACAACTATTAAGGCCAATAAAAATTTAATAAAAAAACAAATATTCAACAAAAAATTACAAAAAAGTTCTTCGTCAATCTTCATGTTGTTAGCTCTCATTCCCCAAAAGGAATTAGGAAAATACTTTTATTTGAGTCAAAAAGTGTTGTCTGTACACGTGTATGGTATGGTAAAAATATAGGTACTTTTAAAAAGTGGTTTTTATAGATCCTTATCAAAATTTAATTTCTACAATTTGGGTATTTGAATAATTTACATATTTATAAACTAGATTCAAAATTCTAAATTTTATATTCTTGAATTTAAAAAAAAATTCATTGTGTAAGTGCCTTAAATTTTTAGTCCAAGTGTGACAAATTCTGAAAAACAACAAAAACACTTCCACTTTTTGAGCTTTTTGTGGACCCAACTTCTTGCATCAGCGCCCATGAGTGACAACATTACATGTCCTGGTGTCAGATCCACTATAATATCAATGTTTGGCATTGGAAAATCATGTTTTGGATAAGCCTTATTCAAATCTCTGAAATCCATGCAAATCTTAATGCTACCATCCGGTTTAGATACTGGTACAATGTTAGAAATCCACTCAAAATAATCTATTGGTCTGATGAATCCTACATCCAACATTTTTTTAATTCTTCTTTGACCAACAAGGCGATGTGAGGATGCATCTTTCTTAACTTTTCCTTGACTGGTTTTACTCCAGAGGGAAGAGACAAATGGTGCATCATTAGTTTGAGATCAATCCCTGACATATCTACATAAGACCAAGCGAAGTTAACTTGCCTTTCTCTAAAGAATTTGGCAAAGCTTGGTTTCTCTTGTTCAGTCAAGGATGCCACCAAATGTAGAGTTTTTACTTTGTCTAGAGTACCAATGTTGATAGACTGTGTAGATTCTACTAGTACTAAAGATCTCTTGTGGTAATGTTCTAGAAAAGTGTGGTAATGTTCTAGAAAAGTGTCAAATCTTCCATCCTTCAGTGCCTCAGAGAGGTTTTCACCATCAGATACGCTCTTTGTTTTGATTTTTTCATGATCTAATACTGCCATGGAATAGTTTTCAC
>CM021104.1:207569941-207705671 GCA_007115665.2 Sequoiadendron giganteum | reverse complement strand
CAAGCAGATGGATTAATGGCACATACGAGGATGGCTTAAGAGGATATGAAATAAATTATAAACTTTTTATAAAATGACAATGAGTTAAATTTAGTTTTATATTTATACTCTCAACTAAATGTATCTACAACTATATATAGTTACCTGTCTATAGATTCGAATTCCATTTTAATAAGAGTGCATCTCCTCTCTTTTTTGTAAAACATCTAGTATCAAGGGAGACCTGAAACAAAAAATGATATAAAACTTTAATAAGGAAATGAATTTAAAGACAAATATATATATCAATTAAATATATACATACAACTAACTATACTTACCAATATTTATTTACTTTGTTGTACCATCTGCATCCTCTCTTTTTTGTAATGCATCTATGATTGTCTCATGATCATCCATTGAAAGTGTCCATAAAACTTTATTAGCAGGCCTCCCATGATATCTAACTAGTTTTATATTGGTTGCCAAAATCAAATGTGAATAATGTATAATCTTCTTGTGTCTTTCATAATCTTCAAATGCAGGCAATCCATTCTTTCTTATCAAATATTTTCGAAGCCAGGTGCTAACAACAATGACTGAACCAGTTGGATACTCAAAGTTATCATCATCCACTCTAGGATGTACCAACTTATATTTTCTCTCAACACATCTAGCCAACCAGTAATTTGTCTTCTCTTCATTCTCCTTGGGTGCAACAATAGCATACACATGTCCTACAAAAATAAATAAAAAATTCAATAAAGAGCACGACTTATATTTAATTCATGTATATAAACATGCATACATATAAAATTCATCTCAATAAATAATGTAGCTTCTTGTACAAGATCAGAAACACGATCATAATCATCTAATGTGAAAGCTTGATTATCTTAAATTATTGTTCCATGTTGAACATGTGTTGATGTAGGTGTTAAGGCTCTTTGTTGCCATTGTTCAACCCATTCCATATTTTCACAAGCCTCCCAATCACCTGCAATACAAAATTGACAAAAGCATGCCAACTCCCTTGTCCATATTGTCCATGTGTTTGCATTCAAACTCTTAAATGAATGCCATTTTGCAGGTCCATTAATTGTTTCACAATCTTGTCGAGAACAAATATCATTTTCTTCAACTAACCAAAAGAAGAGGTGAATTATTGAGCTCTCACTTACTCTTGTAGATAATTCGGTATTGCACCAATCTACAATTGCATGTGCATCTCTAAATTTTGCAACATCCTCAAATTTTAGTTGCTCTCTAACAAGAGCTCTTTTCACACATGCACCTGCTCCATCGTGTTCTCCCTTACCATGATCGGATTCAAAAAAACTCCATATGTGCTAGATATTATTTTCCTTATGAACTCTACATAACCAATAAAACATCCTAGCATTTTTGAATTGACCCGTGCAATTATCTGACCATATGAGATGTTCTACTAATTGAATTCCTCTTTCTTTTAAATTTTTGTAAAATATATCAAAACAATATTGAACAAACTCGGATGAATGTAATCAATTATCACTTACATAAAAATGCTACTCTCTCAAAAAAAATCTATTATCTTCTCTACTATCATCTGCATGTCTATAAACAATATGAACAAGAATAGCTACTTGCACTGAATTATAATACTGTGATTGAATTTCTTCTTGTGGAGCAAGAGTATAATTTTCAGAAAAATCAATAACTGACAATATAGTTTTAATTGGGAATGTGTTTTTACATAAACGAAATTGATTATCAAGCCAATGAGCATACTGAGAGTGTTGAACATATTTAGGTACAATCTTATCTTTAATTCTTTAATAAATGTATGCACAGTAATTTTTTCCATAATTAGCTCACAATGTTTTCCAGTTTTTCCATATTTTAAAGAATACTCAACATTTTTAAATTTTTTTACATCTACTAATTGTTGTCCGAATTCATTTAAAGTACTTTCATGCATACATTCTCCTAATAATGAAAAGTTAGCACATCTATCACATTCTTCAGAAATACATGATTTTAAATAAAATAAGTTTCCATTAGAGGGTTCACAAAACAAACCTGATATAAAATATTTGATTCTTTTAGGTGGCATATTAATACCAAAAATGTCCTGCATAATTTGGTTAACATGCAAATTGTATCATATATATCAAAAACTATCATAATAATAATGAAATTGTACATGATTCTTACAACAACAAGAGATTCATTGCTTATTAATTCTAACATACCAAGGTTTACACTTTTCGAATGATCTTTAACTTATTTTAATATTCAACGGTAAGATTGAAGCATCTAATTTTTTTATTTATATAATTCAGTTTGATTCATATGTAAGAGATTCTTTGGATGAGGTATACGAATTTTGGAACCCACCCTTAATTTTAAGACATCTCTAATGTTAGGTGATACTCTTGTATTATCATGCCAAAATTTATCGATTAAAGATTTAATTTCATTAGTTAATTTCATGTCTGATCTTGGGAGTCTACCACTGAAACTCCAACATTGATTAATTGGATCCTTTTCAATATTTTCTCTTCTTTTAGTAGCTCTAATCAAAGTTTTAGGATTTACTTTTATACATTTACTAATCTTACTTAACATTCTTTTATTTGAAGTTGCTTTATCAACTAAAGCAGTTGTTATTGCACGACGAGCCACATTTTTATCTTTGGATCGACTTTTCTTACCTATAAAATCAATAGCATTAGCAACACTAGAAATGACTTGTTCTACTGAATCATCTTTCTTTTTTGGTTTTACAAAAATACCTAATTTTTTCATCCCTTTTCTCATTTTCCACATTCTCATCAATTGCACCATGAGTTGACATTGGAATCCTAATTTCTTTCTATAAAAAAACATTTTATATATTTTATTTCCATAAGTTCTCATTTGTCTCCAAGAAACTTGTCATGCCCATAATTTTTTTGCTAGAAAAATCCAGTTTTTCAATTTTTTTAATATATATATATATATATATATATATATATATATATATATATATATCATAGGTTCACAACTTATTACATACACAACCAACCACCGTTGCACAATGCGACTTCTCAAGCTTAACAATATATGATAATATTATGTTGGATGAGAAACTTCACCAAGTTAAATTAGTTAAAGAGTCATGTTGACCATCTTCTATAGTCAGATGCTATATATGAATGACTTTACTTCGTTACTATTGATTTGACACTAATATAGTTATTTTAAAATTTATGTGATCCAAATTCGAAATAAGAATACTTCAATATAACTCTATCATTATCATTCACTCAAATATCAATGCTTGTTATTATTGACGTACTTAATGTTGGATCATATATTTATTATTATTATTACTATTATTTGGTTAGCAAAATTGTCACTATTCTTAGTGTTTTACCCATGCTATTATTAATGTAGTTAAATATGATTATCACTATGAATTACAATAATATTAATGTTATAATTGAATCTTGATATTAATTTAATATTTGATTGTAGTGTTGACTTATTGGATAATGTTCATACCTTTCAAATATAATTCTATGATCCATTTTCTCCTTTATGTGCTAACATTAATTTAATTCATCCATAATAATATTATCACCCATGCTAATGTAATACTCTGAATATTAACAAAGCCATCACTATTTATCACTTTTAATGGCCATATTTCTATTAACACTATGCTCAATAATAATGTTAACATGGTTTATTATTTATCTTCTTCCTTAGTAACACCGATACTAATATCTCCCCAAAATATTATTATTATTGCCATAATATTTAATCCACTTGATCGGTAATAGATAGGTCAGCAACAAGGTTTCCTTATTAATTCTATTTACAACCTTGGTCATTAACAGGAGTATTTATTACTCAATAATAAGACTATTATTTAACTACTAATTCAAATTTAGTTCCCATTAACATTAATGCAACTGCTATCAATCCCCATGGTTGTAGCATCATTAAATGCTCCCAGCTCATAACAATACCATCATGATTATATATTGTATTGGTATCAATGTGGTGTAGAGTGATACTAGCTAGAATATTGTGTTAAATAAATATATTATCCATAATGATATTACCAATTTCTGCATGATCATCAAATTCCCTTTTATTCTACTAAGTAATAAGGGTACTTTGTTATTATGGCTATTTAATTTTTTTCTTCTTAATATTCACATACTTGTCATTAGTTTCAATATTCACCTTAGTACCTACTACTAAAATTTATACTAATATTACTAAAGGGAAATCATTTTTTATTACTCACTAATAATATTAAACTTCATTCATAAAAAGATGTTAATGTGATCCTAATAATATTATATTTATGTATCCCCTTATTAATACTAATTTAAAAATTATTCAATATTTTCCCTGTCAATATTTTAATTGTTTTTATTTATAATGTTATTATCCACATTATTCTTTCTCTTTTTTTTTTAGATAGAAACTTTATTTTAAAAAAATGAGCAAACTATAATATAATGGAGGAAAACCAATAACAGAATGATAGACAAACTAAGTATGAACACCAACAAGTAGCAGCTGCATTTAACAGATTTCAGCTATATTTAATAGAGTAAATATGTGCAGCAATAAAATTAATCCAAAACAAGGCAAGCACACAGCAAGTAGTAGTTGTATTTAACATATTTCAGCTGCATTTAACAGAGTAAATATGTGCAGCAATGAGAGAAAATAATCCATCTTATTCTTTATATTAAGATCTGTGTCAAGCTTATCATTAAGAAATAATTAAACTAAGGAGACTGCAAGCAGTATTATAGTGCTTACTAATTTCAAAAAGGCACTCTTTAAAAAGAATCTGTCAAAATCTATTACTCAACAGTAATGTTGTGTACACTACACAATTCACTTCTGCCTTAATTTTGTCAGAAAATCTTTTAGAAAATATGCAGAAAAGTAATTACTACCAACCAGTCCTATCAATATTTACTCGGCAAGCATTACATCTTATATTGTTTAAGGCACTAAAAGGTGGAGATGAGGTGACAAGATCCAAAGTTCAGGATTTTACATTCAACTTGCCAGCAACTCCATCATAGGATAACATCCTGTGCATTAACTTTACTGCAACGACAGGGACGTTAAGGCAGCAGGTTAGGTGCATCATTTGCTTTAGGATTTAAATGCAAGGCTCAGCAAAATTAAATTTCAAATAACTTTCACGTCAAGGGCAATTACTCAGCTAACTGCAGATAAGTTGATTGGATTAAAAAAACAAAGGCTAGTACTATCCGCCATCTGCTCAATCACATAATCTCCCTCGAAGAAATTAAAATAGTCTTTTATTGTCTCATGCATTTTAGCTACACAACAATGTATGCTATGAAATAATTCCTTGAGAGTTTTACACTGTTAAAAATTAATGGTTTCATTCTCTTTCAGTGTGCCATAATAGTTCCTATTAGGTTTACACTCGGCTGCAGGAATCTCTAACAAGTGAGTCAGGTTGCTAATATTTAGAATATTAACAATATTACATGTGCAGGTGAAAGGAATGTGCAAAGGCATGACCAGGCTGGTTATGACAGCGTCAGGCTTAGATGCGAATTCCATTTGCCTCCGTGTTGCACTGACTCCAAGCTTCTGTAACTCCCTAAATAGGGAAGGGGCGGTTTCAAGGCGCTGGTGTTGATAAAGAGACAATATTCAATGTGCTTTTCCAGTGCCCAACAACCGAACATCCTACATCTAGAACAAAATTTTGAGAACCCATTGGGACCTTCCACAGTCTCCATATATTTCAATGATGAAGGCAAAGAGGCCAGTCTCCATAGATCTGCATTATTACTAGATCTACTCGTAGTACATAAACATGAGGGTTTTGCTTGTGCAGAGAGTTCATTTGGTTCTTTATTTTAAAACTTCAACTTTTATTTATTAATTAATTTTCATATTCATTTCTTTGTCTTCTTTATTTTAAATTTTAAATTTATATTATTTTAATCTACAGATCCATTAGAAATGTGGAATCAAGTATGAGCTACAGATTACATATATAAAATTGGGTATCAATTTTTCTGTTGCATTTTATGATTAATGTCCATAATGTATGGCTATGATTATTTTATTTGCTGCTAGATGAAGAAGATATGTATGTATGTATAAATTTATTTTAAAACCTCCTCAAGGCATATTTTTTTATATATATATGAGAAATCTTCTAGTTATGATTATGAATCTTATAGCAACTAATCAAGTTTATTTTATATTTCTTTTTTTTTCTTTTTTTTTTAATTTTTCTTATAATAAAGAACTTAGTTCAGTTAAATACAAAGTAGATTAACTTTTCTTCTTTTGACATTCCTTATTGCAATTTAAAGAAATATCTCTTTTTATGAGATTCATTTTCAGTAACCTATAATTTTCAAGCAAAGGCACCTTCTTGTTTTATTATCTATTTTCTGTAACACTCCCATCATTCTTTCTTATTTATAATGAAATTAAACAAGGAAGACAAATGAAGAGACTACATAAGAGCTCTTTCCATGTATCTTACTTCTAAACAAATGGTATATCTTCTAAAGTCATATTTCCTTTTTGTACACAATTGAAATCACAATGCTCCAATGCCCCCTCCCTTTTTTTAATTTCCACTCAAATAAACACAATATTGGATGAATCATTACAAGGGTATTTTCCAATGTGCATGGCCCTTCAAGTAACAACAAAAAAGAATTTCAACATTCTTACTACAACCATTTACATAAATTTCCAATCAAAGAATAAGGGCTTTCTCTTTTAACTTTTCATTTCCACAAAATACTAAACTATCAATATCACAAATGACACATAAAAATGAGACAACAACATGCCAACAAGTAAGACTTGCTCTTTTTTATTCTCTACCATATTACATCAAAAGACCAATTTTCCATATCACGAATACATTTAAAGGAATACAATGGAGGACACACAATAGATTGAGGCTTGCTCTCCACCCTACCGTAATGGCGTCATGGAGCCTCATGGGCTCTAGCCATACCCCCAAGCAAGAAATTTTCTTATCTCCAAAATGATGAATGGAGTCTTTTTATATTTTTACAAGGGATAGAAAATACATAGCATCCAAATTCTACATCTAGGTCCTCTACTCTTTGTTTCAACTTAATCCATACAACATATATCACATTCTTACAATAAATAAACAAAAGAGAAAATGGAAATAAGAGAGAACTTATCTCTTTTTCTTTACATGAGGATTAAAATCTTTTAGATCCTTCCTCTCCAAACCAAGCCATCTTGATCACTATCTTCCCAAGGATGTGGGCTTCTCTCATCTTCTCATTCTTTCTACCATCTCCTCTAAAGTTCTCAAGGGGAGAAGTGGGTAACACCCCACTCATTCTTCTCCTTCAAAATATATAGAAGTTTCAACTTGCAACTCTTGGATGGGGATGTGTGGGGTGTACTTTCCTTCATAAATGAGGGTCTTTTCCTTCTTAAATAAAATACATGCACTTGGACAACCCTTCCATCTTTTCACCCCATCTTCTTCTCAAAATTCGTCACTCTCCATTAGGAGGGCTTTTCATGGGTCAAATCATGTTGTAGGGGCACTATTATATGCGCACTTGACCCCTACCACTATGGTGTAGACCCTAGGGGGTTTATTTTTGCAACCTATCCCAAAAATTTGACCAACAACTCTCATTAAAAGCCCACTCAAGGTTCCATCTGAGTTTCAAACTTAGCTAGGGGTTTCCAAGACCTAATCCCCACTTACACCTCACATGTATCCCAACTAAATGCCCTCACACCCTTAGTCCTCCAATACATTAACTCCACTTGTTTCTAGGCCCCGAATGGGGTCAAATTTATATCCTCATGAAGTAGTCTTTTGATTCACTCTTGATGGTTCTCCCTTCTCATGCTAACATCGTTGCCTTCTTGCATATTACCAATGTGATCGTAAGTATCGATTATGTATCACATTAATATGTTAGCTGAACATTCTAAGCTTTAACTATATAATAATCCATTTAGAATCTAATTTGCATTCCATAGTATATGAGTGCAATCTACTTCCATGAAAATAAAACATAATGTCAAAATGATATGCAAGAATATTACCCAGAAGATCACCTTATTTATTATTCATAATACATTTAACCATTAATTCAAGAAAAACATATAAAAAATTATGGTTGTATTAAGTACATACAAAGTAGGGTCTTACAAAACTTTACCATGAAGGTTATCTAACACATCTTTTTCAATTGTAAAAAAAAAAATTTCACCTTCATCCATACAAGGGGTTTCATTCTCATTCACACAAGGGGTTCCATTTTCATTTTCAAATGTAAAAATGATTTCATTCTCATTTTCATCAATATGAGGGATTTGATTAACATTTGCATTCTCATAAGATATATTTTCATCATTTTTTTGTTTTTTCATTCTTTCAACCCTAGAATTATTGATATCATCAATGGTGTATCCAGCTTCATTTAAACAAGCAAAATCAATATTATCAAGACTTGGGTTTGAAAAAATACCTGGAGAGATTGTTTGAATAGGTGCATTTTCCATATCATTGGGAGGTGGATTTGAAGACAACCCGAAGTTGTTTGCAGAGGTACTATTTCCATATCATTCAAAGTTGAAGTTGAAGACATAGTTGAGTTTGTCTCCATAATTGCATTTTCTTCTATATTCACCATCTCCACATTTGCATCATCTACATTCATTTCATCATTCATGACTTTATCTTCAACATTCATTAAACTAGATGCTTCCAAATTTTTCATTTGATGAATTCTTTCTCTTCTATCCTTTTGTCTTTTTACCTCCATATCTTTATTTGCTTGAATTTCTTCGGGTGTCATTGACTTTCTAAACTTTTTTCTTTGTCTTTGCTTTGATCCCATGATTACCAAACCCTTTTTGATGAAAAAACAAATGATTTACTTTTAACTATTTTTTAAATTTTCATCTCCTTCAAATATTCAAATAACACTTTGTACTATGAAGATCCTTTCTTCTTTGAACTTTGAAGTACACAAAAATATCATGAATACATCCAAAAACTCTTTTTTTTGAATCTTCTTGTCAATTATTCTTGTACTTGATTCCACTTCAAAAAATTCAACCTGCACTTGAATTTTCAACCATTTTGCAATAGAATATGCCATGCACAAGACAAATTTGCAATAAATAATGCACAAAATGGAGCTTTCGAGCCGTACTGCAGAAAAAGAATGTTGCAGGAAAAACATGTTGTACCAGAAAATTTCAAATCAGGGGAAAATGGCTATATCAGAAACGTGTACACGTTATGAAACGCATATGCGTTCTGAAAGTAGAATACATACGTGTTTCATAACGCATACGCGTTGTGAAAGGTGTATGCATTTCATTTAAATAATGCATATGCGTTTCATCAACGCATATGCGTTATTTAAAAAGTTGTTTCCCAACCTGCCTGCAACCTTGGTTTTAGGCTCGGGAAAGGCTTGGCAATCCGAGCCTTATCCTTTGACCTGCAACTAAAAAACTAAGGCAGATTGAAGAAGAATGTTCAACTTTGACAATATGGGTGATGAATTTTTTTTCTGAATCAATCTATAAAATTAAAACCCATTGTAGAACACGATGTCTAGTTTTTTAATATATAATTTTTATTAAGATTGGATTATATTTTCTATTTTTTAATTAATTTCAAAGCAAACTAGTCCTTAATGTAATGCCCCGCCACGCAACCCCAGAGGAAGTTGCAAGCAACTACTTAACAGGCTATTTTTTTTTTTTAAAAGTATAATTAATAAGCAAGTTCGCTAACTAATTCCAACAACCTCTAAGGGTACGAGACAGAGGTTATATAGAACCTCAATAAAAAACATGAACTAAACCATGTCATTCATTTACACAATTATATAAACACATATATTCCAATAAGATGAATTACATCAAAGCATAAAGATAACCTTCCATTTCATTAATCACAATTAAACAATAAGGTTACAACTCTCATTCCCCGAATGAGGCAAATCCAATACATACAATTACAATTACAACTTCCACCTCGATACAACTGAGGGGTAAAATGATACAAGATCAACTGAAATGCAATAAGACAAGAACTGATACTGAAACCCACGAGCTCTCCAACTGGAAGTCTCGTCCACATGAACATGAAGAAAGGACCCAATGGATTTAGGTGCACGCCACCCAACCAAGTGGAACCCAAAGGCCCACCCCCCATGCTAGGAGATAGTAAGCAGGAATCCTAGCCAAGACTATCTACCTCTAGACACAAGCTAACATAAAACGGAACCAAACTGAAACAACCAATCACATGAACCTCACTAGTACATCCCAAAGTACAACTCAAATACAACTCAAATACCATGCAGATACAACACAAGTACAATTCAGATATCATGCAAGTACAACACAAGTGCAACTCTACATGGTCACATTGCTTCCAGAATAAAGCAGAACAAGTATGTTATGAGAACCATACACACAAAATCAAACACCAACCATGGTCACAACAGGTATGTTACGGAAACCATACCCATAATACACAAGTACCAACTATGGTCACACAAAGTGCCATCACACAACACATCATGAGTTACCCACTACGGATCGTCAGGATGGTGACCCAAACTGACCCTTGGCCCTCACACCTTCTAAAGCAAAACCAAAGGTCAACTGTTGTCCTAGACTGAGTGTCATCACACAACTCGTCATGAGTTACCCACATTGATCGTCAAGATGGTGGCCCTAACCGATCATTGGACCTCATACTTACTAAGGTGGAATCAAATACCTTTCGTACAGACAAGATAGATGACCTTGCCATCCCATGGCCTTCTCACTCATCCCAAGTCTAACCGAGCACTTGGATCTATGAGTGAGGGATAATTATCTTTTTAGTGTGAAGTACTACCCAAACTCAAAGTATATTGATTTAGTTATCACTTAATTATACCACTTCCGAAGGTTACCCAATCTTACCTCTTCCGGGCTCTGGTCCCAAACGGAAGCCACTCTTCTACTTGACAACACACATATAACATCCAAACGTTAAGGGTACAAAGTAAAACAGACAAGGTATTACAACCACTCCTTTCTTAGGAGGCAACCTAAGTTCAAAACCCTCTCCAAACATTGGAGGTAACAAGGTGACAAAGTCGCTCCTGACAAGGAGGCACAACTCACATAATCCACTCCTAAACCAAGGAGGTACAAAACATCCCTGTTCAAAGAAACCGGGTAACTAACTGATAACTTCCCATGCACTACCCAAGGGATACAAGCCAGGTTGACTACATGACACGACAACCCATACATTAAAGGACCCCCATCTGGAAGACTTACAAATAAAAAGGCGCTTAACCCATTTCTCAAACAAGAATACGAAGGGGAAAATAATTCACTGAAGTCCCATGAAATAAACTACCTTTGGATATTCTAAATCCATTTTACACGCTAACATTCAGAAATATACTGCATTAAATAAACTGATATAAAATACGTCTTTTCCAGACATGGGAGAAAATTAATACTTAATACTTAATCCCCTACTTGCATTTAAATAATAATAAAATGACCAAATGATTCTACTAATCAAAATACCATAATATGAAGTAATTATCGTTTCTTCATTTTGATATAACCATATGAAAATAATTAACTTGATTTGAAGATTTAATATTTTAAATCAACACTATTCCCATTAAAGTATTGTTTACAAACAAAACAATGATTTAACTAAAGTCAATATATTTTCATTCCCCCAATTAAACTTAAATCATGCCATTAGAAAAACAATAATTTTCTATGCATATTAATTTTTTTATCACAACTATACATATATCCATTTAATTAGAGAAACAAATCATCTATATAATATTATAATATAATATAATATAATATTAATAATTAATACATATTATTCTTAAAATAATACATATTAATTTATTAATATCATATTATTGCATAATATTATATATTATGCAATAAAATATATAAATATTAATATATATATTAATATTATAATATAATAATATAAAAATTATATATATCATAATATTAAAATATATTTTAATATATATATATTTTTTTGATTTTTTTTTTTAAATGAAGTTTTTTTTTGAAACACGTGCCGGTCTCAAAGGACGGCCGCCTTGGTTCACGAGCCACACAGATAGGGTTTCCACCGATTGTGTAAGCACAGTCGACGCTGTCGGATGGGTGCCGCCACCAGTGGGTTGGCTGTGTACACAGCCGACCACTAGCGACGGTGGCGCTATGCACAACATAGTCGGCCACCGGCGTCGGTGGCGACGGCTGTGTAAACAGCCACCGCACTGGTGGGAGCGGCCACGATGCACAGTGGGGGGGGGTCGCACTGGGCGTGGCTCCCTCCCCACGTGCCTCCCATGGGGGCGCGGTGGGGAGGTGAGCCCCTAGCGCCGCCTCCCATGAAATTTTTTAAATTTTTTTTTTTTTTTTAAACCATAAAAATCCCTACGGATTTTTGTAAATCCGAAATTTAGAAAAATAAACTAGGGACCTAAAAAAACACATTTTAATTTCATAACAAAGTTAATACCACATATATATATATATATATATATATATTTTATAATTCCTAAAGGGATTTTTCAATATTAATTGAGAAGACCAGACATAAACTGATCATTTTAGCCAAGAACACTATTTTTATTTTATTTTTAAAGGACTTCATTTTTAAATAAAGTTTTCACAATTTTGAAAACAAGATTTGAGAGGGGTTTTTCCATTGCAATTCACAACCAGAGTATTGAGATATTTTTCAACAAGATTTTTCTTTCAACATCCAAACACATTTAGATATAATTTTCAAAACAATTAACAAAACAAAGACAAGAACCTGGTAGATTCTGAGTTTGAGGAGGTCCAGATGATGATTAGCTTCCCACCTTGCTTCCAAATCCAACTCCACAAATTTTCACAATTCCAATCCAAAAACCCACAAAATTGAAAAATTCTTCCTCTCACTAATTCAAACTTTTTTTCAAAACTCTAAGATCCCCCAAAATTTAGAAAACAAAATTCAAACATAAGGATTCAACCCTAAAAATCCTACAACCACCCTCATAAATTCTTGAAAACAGAAAATGGAAAATATCTAATTTTTAAATAATTTGAATTTTCAATTTTCAAAATTGACTTTTTTATCATTCTTCAATTTTTTAATTCCAAATTTCACAAATTGACTTTTATGCATTTTCTTTATTTTCAATTTCAAAAATTAAATCAATAACTTCAACATAGGTAAATTAACTTCTTTCAACCACATAAATTCAATTAATTAATAAATAGATTTAATCAAAGATTAAATTATTTATTAATTAAATTAAATTAATAATAAAATAAATTACATTTCAACATAATCACAGAACACATTAATCCACAACTTAAATACATTAAGTCATTTAAATCACCCTTTTCTAACTTGAAATTAAATAACGAAGAGAGGGCACAATATCCAAAGCAACACAACCTGACAAACAACTGACGACATATAAGGACTAGGGTGATGACTTGGCATGGAAACCTAGCTACTATCTCGCAATCGAATACCGTTGGGTATTGAACACGCTCCTATCTGTGAAACCAGGTGGAGTCGATGTCCTGTACCTGTCAACCTACAAATCAAGTAAACAACCACATATAATATGAACAACATAAAATACACATCGTGAAGAGGAAATCTCAGAATCGCAGGGCGCTCGCAAGCGAGTCATGCGGTATTGTCCTCTTCACCAATACAGTAGTACTACTGGAAAATCTAACATACTAAAATAATCCAATGCATAAACATCATTAATTAGAATATCCATTTATGTTAATCCAAAACATGCCATAAGATAACATCATATTAAAATACCATCACATCAAGGATTACATTAACATCGCTTTATAGATAGCGACCAAATAGAAGTCGAGTACCATAGTCAAGGTACTAACAAAAAGTACAACAAAAGAGAACAGAACACTGTTCAACCAAAATGCAAAACAGAGGGGCATTCCACTTAAACTTGAAATATCAAACCTTTTTTGTTTACTTTTTTTGGTTAAGTTTTTTGTAAAGAAAATTATATGACATCAATCTTCAGACAATTCTCTACACAATGAAAAAAAAAAGTTTCAATTTTTTTTTAGTTTAGGTCAAGTTATGCTGTCCGTACATGTTGATTTTTAAAAACAACTATTAAGGCCAATAAAAATTTAATAAAAAAACAAATATTCAACAAAAAATTACAAAAAAGTTCTTCGTCAATCTTCATGTTGTTAGCTCTCATTCCCCAAAAGGAATTAGGAAAATACTTTTATTTGAGTCAAAAAGTGTTGTCTGTACACGTGTATGGTATGGTAAAAATATAGGTACTTTTAAAAAGTGGTTTTTATAGATCCTTATCAAAATTTAATTTCTACAATTTGGGTATTTGAATAATTTACATATTTATAAACTAGATTCAAAATTCTAAATTTTATATTCTTGAATTTAAAAAAAAATTCATTGTGTAAGTGCCTTAAATTTTTAGTCCAAGTGTGACAAATTCTGAAAAACAACAAAAACACTTCCACTTTTTGAGCTTTTTGTGGACCCAACTTCTTGCATCAGCGCCCATGAGTGACAACATTACATGTCCTGGTGTCAGATCCACTATAATATCAATGTTTGGCATTGGAAAATCATGTTTTGGATAAGCCTTATTCAAATCTCTGAAATCCATGCAAATCTTAATGCTACCATCCGGTTTAGATACTGGTACAATGTTAGAAATCCACTCAAAATAATCTATTGGTCTGATGAATCCTACATCCAACATTTTTTTAATTCTTCTTTGACCAACAAGGCGATGTGAGGATGCATCTTTCTTAACTTTTCCTTGACTGGTTTTACTCCAGAGGGAAGAGACAAATGGTGCATCATTAGTTTGAGATCAATCCCTGACATATCTACATAAGACCAAGCGAAGTTAACTTGCCTTTCTCTAAAGAATTTGGCAAAGCTTGGTTTCTCTTGTTCAGTCAAGGATGCCACCAAATGTAGAGTTTTTACTTTGTCTAGAGTACCAATGTTGATAGACTGTGTAGATTCTACTAGTACTAAAGATCTCTTGTGGTAATGTTCTAGAAAAGTGTCAAATCTTCCATCCTTCAGTGCCTCAGAGAGGTTTTCACCATCAGATACGCTCTTTGTTTTGATTTTTTCATGATCTAATACTGCCATGGAATAGTTTTCACTATTAGATCTATTTTCAATATTTATTTTGTAGCTAGAAGATTTGGCACTCCCTTGATTCTCAGCTTCATTATGAGTCCCATGGATGGAAAGTGTTTCAGGGTTCTCAGCATAGAGATAGTTAACAATAGCATCATCACTCGCAAAAAATGGGGTATCTAGAGGCATGGTTTGGTCCCAATTGACAAGTTCAAGATGGATTAGTGGAAAGGGATCATTAGATTGGTCGAGGTCGACAATGATGAGGGTTATAATGGAAAAATATTAATAGTTTGTAATAGCGAGATTGAGGTCTATGATGTTACTTTCCTCTGAATGATCTGTCTCACTAGGAGTCTGATCATCTTCACTAGAGCCATTGATAGGTTGTGATCCAAATTAAAGGGGTGTAGACCTTGAGCCTTGTCCCTCCATGAGCGTGGGTGTATACCTTTGTATTACATCAATTTTTTTATCATGACAAGATTCTTTAGATAATGAATCCCACTCATACTCATTAGAATCAATTTCATAGGCATCACTAGCTTACAGTTGTAAGACTCATTCAACAACCTTTTTGGTGGCCTCTTCTTTTGTTTCCTCTTTCGATTCTTCTTTATAGCCAAACCTCATCTTATCTTTTGGATTCTTAGTGATCAATTGAATGGGCTCTATAATACCCACTTTTCTTTTCCCAATAGGACCACTACCTTCATAACCCATCTTTTCTAGGATAGTGAAACCTTTGCCATATAGATCAGTTAGGATACTAATGGTTGTTGTAGAGGATGTCGATGTAGATTCATCTTCCTCTTTGTAAAGCCAGCTGAGCACATCCTTGTCTTCAAATTCTTCCATGGTTCTTGCCTTTATGAATTTTCCATCAAAAAGAGTTGTGTGTTGTGGAGATGGTTGTATTAGTATTGAATGGCTGCCCATATGCTCGAGGAGATGGTAGCAATTGTGAAAGGCACAATTTTTTTTCAATAAAATATTCAGCTACACCTTAGATGGTGATTTCCTATCCATTAAGGGGGAACTTCAAACATTGGTGATATTTTGATGGCACTGCCTGCATTGAGTGGATCCATGGTCTCCCAAGGAGCATGTTGTACATTAAGTCTTTGTTCAACACCCGACAAGCTATGTATTTTTTGTTGGAGTTGAGAAGATACAACACCACAGAAGCCCAAAAGATCTTTGCAATCAAATAACCTGTTAGAAGGAGAAGCAAAGAGAAGCAACAAAGGAAATGCTCAAGAATGTGGAGCAATGTATTCACCTGAAAATGTAAAATGAATAATGATACAAAAGATAGTTTTCAACTACATATAGATAAAAACCCTAAAAAGGAAAACCCTAGGCTTGCACAATAATAATTAATAAAGTAATTAATTATTATGTACCTAATGTTAACTTAACTGAAAAAGAGGTAAAAGGGAACTTTATGTAATTAAACAAATATTGTTTAATTAATAAAGTAAATGTCTAATTACTCTAACACCCCCCCTTAAGATAGACATAGGGAGAAGCTAAAACCTAGAAGAAGCTACTGAAAGCAAAAGCAATGGGTCCCGACAACAAGGCCAGATCAGGTACCCAAGTACAAAGAAATCTCTATAAAACGGAGAAAAGGAGAAAACCTAGTGGGAAAAACTCCTCTCCAAAAAGAGATAGAGCAACATGCTGAAAGAAACATGAAGGAAGGAAGGCCTCATTAAGACCCCCCAAGGACAACTTCCTTCACCCCAAGCATAGAGCGCAACTGAAGATAGCGCGAAGATGCAAAAGGTTTCGTGAAGATGTTTGCAACCTGCTCGGTAGTGGGAACATACTCCAAGATGAGAGAACCATCCTGAATCAACTGTCTGATGAAATGCATATGAAGCTCAATGTGCTTCATCCGCTAATGCTCCACTAGGTTGCGCAAAATGTGTATAGCACTCTGATTGTCACACCAAATAATAGTGGGACTATCAGGAGGAAAACCAAACTCAGTCATCAACTGACGAAGCCAAAAAATCTCCTGACTAGCAAGCACAACAGCTCGGTACTCAACCTATGTAGATGATAATGCATGAGCAGTTTGCTTCTTGCACGACCATGTGATAGGACCACAGCCAAGACAGAAAACAAAGCCAGAAGTAGACTTCCGATCATTGACATCACCGGCCCAATCTGAGTTAGTATAGCCAACAATGTGAGGATCCCCTAATGTGTAGTGAATGTCATATGAAGTGGTGCCTTGAATGTACCTCAAAATACGCTTGGCAACTTGCCAATGACTCTCATGAGGATCGTGTGAGAATTGAGAGAAAAGACCAACTACAAAGGAAAGATCAAGACGAGTGTGAGTCAGGTACAACAAACTGCCAACCAACTGCCTATAAAGTGTAGAATCTACTGAAGGAGTGGGGCAAGTAGTAGTCAAAACAATCCCTGACTAAAAAGGTGTGGGGGTAGGTTTGCAATCAAGCATGCCAAAGCACTGAAGCATATCAAAATAATACTTCTGCTGGTAAATGGAGATCCCCTCTGAAGACTAAATCACCTGAAGACCAAGGAAATAGTGCAGAAGGCCAAGATCTGTCATCTCAAACTGCTCCATCAAGGCTAGCTGAGAATTCCGAATCATAGAGGATGAGCTATCGGTGATGAGAATATCATCAATATATAGCACAAGAATCAGGATCTCACCCTTAAGATGCTGAATATAGACCGTGTGATCAGAATGACAGTGAGTGAAACCAGTGGAGAGCAGAAAAGAGTCCATCTTCTCATACCAAGTCTGAGGGGCCTATTTGAGACCATATAATGAACGCTGAAGTCTGCAAACCAAGGAAGCATCATGAAAAAATCCCTGAGGCTGTTCCATATAGATCTCCTCCTGTAGGTCACCATGTAAGAAGGCACACTTCACATCCATCTGAAAAATGAGCCATCCTCTAGAAGCTACAAGTGATAATACAAAACGAATAGAATTCATCTTGGCGACATGGGAAAATGTCTCAGAGTAATCAGTACCCTCAACCTGTGAGAAACCCTTCGCAACAAGACGTGATTTGTACTTATCAATAGAACCATCAGCAGCATACTTGGTGCGATACAACCATCGACACCGAACCATCTTTCTGCCCTTAGGAAGAGGACAAAGATCCCATGTACTATTCCTCATCAAAGAAGAATACTCCTCCTCCATAGCACAATCCCACTCAGGGTGACCTGTCGCCTCTGAAAATCTCTGAGGATCCTTTGAAAGAGCATGAGTCAAAAGACTAGAACCCGTAGTATGAGAACGAGTGCGATGAATGTCTGAAGGATCACTGGCCATAGATCCTGTTGCCTCAATAGTAAAGCAAGCCCATTTGGGCCTCTAAGGTGGAGCAAGTGGAGGTGGAGATGGGGGATCATCAATATCCTCATCAGAATCCTCAAAATAATCCTGAAGAGCTGTAGTGGGTGGAGTAGGTAGTGAAGTGGACACTAGAGACAGGGTATCAACTGGAGGAAGGCGCTCATCAAACTGAACATCCCATCGAAATAGGACCTCTCTGGAATCAGGATCAAACAACCTATACGCCTTAACATCCTCACAGTAGCCGACAAAAATGAGGGGTCGACTCTTCCGCTCCATAGCTCTCCTCTGAGCATCAGGAATAAAAGCCCATGCCTCACTACCAAATACTCGAAATGATGAAATATCAAGCTTGTCATGAGACCAAGCCTCCTCAGGAGTCATATGTTGAATTGCCTTATGAGACATCTGATTCTGAATATAGTTGGCACAATTGACTGCCTCAGCCCAAAAAAATGAATCCATGGACCTGGACTGAATCATATAATTAGCCATCTCCCGTAAATTCCCGTTCTTTCGCTCAGTGATACCATTCTGCTGAGGGGTGTAGGGAACATAAAATTGATGCTGCAAACCATGCTTAGTGCAAAAAATCTCTGAAAGCCTGATTCACATACCCCCCCCATTATCTGTACATATCCACAGAATAGATAGACCAGATTGCTTCTCTACAAATGTCTTGAAGACACAAAAGGAATCAAAGACATCAGACTTGTACTTAAGAAAGTACAACCATGTGCATCTGGAGAAGTCATCAATGAATGTGAGTACATACTTGGCTCCTGAAAAAGAAGGAGTGGGAAATGACATGAGGTCACTAAGAATCAACTCCAAGGGTGCCAAAGCACGAGTGGTACTTCCCTTCAGAAAGGGATCCTTGTGATGTTTGCCAAGCACACAACCATGACAAACACTGTCAGTGCAGGAGATTTGTGGAAGACCAAGAACAAGTGACTATGTACTCATCTACTAAAGATATCTATAATTGACATGGCCCAAACGCTCATGCCAAAGCTGACTCATCGAATCTGCATGTGCTATAAGAGATGAATCTGTACCCTCAGAAGGCGCAAATCCATCAAATCCGTAAAGACGAGATGCAGTATCAACACTACCAGTAGCCACAACCAAATCAGAATCATGGAGGTCCTGAATAACCACATCATGTGGTGAGAACTCAACTGTCTTACCAGAGCCAGTGTGGCATATATGATAAATGGACAAGAGGTTCATTGAAATGTCAGGAACAACCAAAACATCCTGTAGAGTGCCCCCATCCAAAGAGACAGAACCTGAACCCAAGACGGAAAGCTATGAAGAGTCACCCACTGTAATCTATGAAGTACCACAAGAGGCAAGAAAAGTGACCAACTGCTAAGTGTGAGTCATATGGTGAGAAGCACCAGAGTCTAAAATCCAAGTGGACCCATTGGTCGATGCTCGTGCAGTGAGAGCATGACCCTTCCCTGTGGTGGAAGAAGAAGAAGATTGAGGTGAGGAGATGTGTTGCTACTACATGGCATCCTCTAAAGCCTCTAATCATTTCCAACGCCTGGGAACTGGATGACCTTGCTTGCCACAGAAACTGCAAGTGTCTCTTGATTTATCTTTAGTCTTGGAGGAAGACTCACCAGACTTCGAAGATTTCCCATGTTTTGGATTAAATGGTGGTTTAGAATCAGACTTAGGAGGTGGTTTGGAGGAATGCTCACTACCTGCAAAATATTTCTTGGGCCTCGGTTTCTACTTCTGTTTCCCCTTCGGTGATTGAGCAACCAATGCTTTGCTCTTTGAACCTGAGAGCATATCCATCTGAGAAAGGTGAGACTGTTCCCGAGACAAACGCTCACAAAACAAATCAAAGGTAGGCATGGTAAAACTGGCACCCAAACCATCCACGCTGGAGTAGAAGGAGGAAGCAAATATCTGAAATGGACCACGAAGCTTCGAAAGAATCAAGTAAATGCACTCTGTGTTTGTCTTGTTCATCCCACAACCTTGTAAAATAGTGTGGATAGTTTTGAACTTGTTCAAAAAATCCTCAATAGTGGGAAATGAATCAGGTAACAATGAAGTCAGCTCTGCCTCAATCTGTAATGCACGGAACTCATTAACGGCCCCAAAAAGTGTCTCAAACTTCAGCCACATGGCTCGAGGAGTGAGCAAAGCATCAAGGTGAAACAAAAGACTGTCTAAAACATGCATGCATAACAAACCTATAGCCTCATCCATCTTGTTCCTGTGCTGCATAATCTCAAAAGGACGCTCAACTGAGGCTGAACCTCATCTAAACAAGACCATAACCCTTGTGACCTGAGTAGCCTCATCATACGAGACTTCCAAGTGTGATAGTTATGTGATGTGAGTAGCTCAATTGAAGAGTCTGCCATGAAACCCTGCACCTGTACCTGCTTGTGTTTTTTATTATTATGTGATCTTTCAGAATAGACAAAAGATGCAGAAGGGTTTGTATTTTTGAGAGTTTTGGTGTTCTGGTTTTCTGATATAAATGACAGAAAGCAAGAGAAAAACACCCCCCACAAAAGATAAACCCAAACCCTAGTACAAACTGAGAAGAAGGAAGCAATGCATAAGCAAAAAATACTTCAAAACAAATTCTCGTGTACCTAGTGAAAATTCTGATAAAATAGATCACATCACTGAATAGAGCATGTTGAGAGCTTTCCAAATGCCTATTCAAGTTTGAAAAACGGAGTCCGTTTGCATCTTCTATGACCCCGGAAGTGAAGAAAGAAGACCTCACTTTGACTGGTAAAAAATATCCAGACTGGTAAAAAATTTATAAAAATTACTACACCATCAGATTGGTGCCGAAACCAGCTTTCCAACGCTTCTTCCTATTCAAAAAACGGAGCTAAAATGCCCAAGTTATGCCCGATTTGACCAAAAATGACATAATAGGGGGTTGGCGAGAAAAAATTAGACCTCAAGGGCTTAAAATCCGGCGGCCCCAGGGCACGGGCGGCCGCCCGCGGCGGCGTCAGCTGCAGCCGAGCTCGGACAAAGTCGGTGGCGAGTAGGACAGCTCGGTGGAGTGGATAGGGTGGCGGGGGGTAGGGGGGCAATGGCGCTTGGCCACGGCGGTGGGCGGCGCGGTGGCGGTGGCCGAAGGCGGCGCGGTTTAACTGGCCGCGCAAAATAAACCAAAATTTTTTTTTTATTTTTTTGCGATTTTTGGCGGGGTCCGTACGGCCCTAAAAAAAATTTTGCATCCAAATTGACTGTAACCAAAATCGATGATTTGACAGTCGATTTAGGGGTTTTTGGGTGCTACGAATCCAATGGCACTGTCCGTTTGAGCCCAAAGTGAACCTAAAATTTTGAGTATGCTGAATCCACAAGAAGAAACCTTAGAACCCTAGATTTGCTTCCAATGCAAAAATCTCAAAACAAGAACAAGCAGCTGCAAATCTGAAGCTCTGATACCATGTTGGAGTTGAGAAGATACAACACCATAGAAGCCCAAAAGATCTTTGCAAGCAAATAACCTGTTACAAGGAGAAACAAAGAGAAGCAACAAAGGAAATGCTCAAGAATGTGGAGCAATGTATTCACCTAAAAATGTAAAATGAATAATGATACAAAAGATAGTTTTCAACCATATATAGATGAAAACCCTAAAAAGGAAAACCCTAGGCTTGCACAATAATAATTAATAAAGTAATTAATTATTATGTACCTAATGTTAGCTTAAGTGAAAAAGAGGTAAAAGGGAACTTTACATAATTAAACAAATATTGTTTAATTAATAAAGTAAATGTCCAATTACTCTAACATTTTTAGATAGGTCCCACTTGGATAGGTAAGATAATTAGTCCCTTAGATGGTCTTTCTTCATCATCATAAGCTTTGATGGTTATCTTCCTTCTTGCATTGATAGCATTCTCTGAAAATCTAACTTCACGGATTAGTTCCAAAGTACAGATATTCAGACCTTCTCTTCCATCTATTAAGACATGTTTTACACGATATTTGTGAATTATAACCTCGATATGCAATGCAAAATTATGGGGATGTGCAGGTTTAGCGCCATCATTTATAAAAAAGGATAGGCAATGAGGCGCAATTAAGTGTCCCACCATGGTCTGAAATTGGCATACCTCTAGATCGGTTAGCACTGTGGTGGCTACTAGGGCTTGTTCTATAATTTCTTTGTTAGCTAGTTAAATTTTAAGCAATTCTAATATTGATATTTGTGTCGGGATTTTCTATAATTGATCAAAAATATTATATTGGTTGATTGGGGCAATAGGTGTTCTTGATGTGCTTCCTTTTAGGATATATTTTCCTTGAGCCCTTATGGTGGCATTAACTAGTTGATGGCCTTGTCTCTCCCTGATTTTGATAACATTTACTTGATTGTCAGTGGCTGCAATATTTTTATGATCATCATTAATTGGGGTAATGTCAAGGGTAGGAATATTGTTTTGATGATCGTTACCATTAGGTGTATCAATTTGATCTTCGACTGCTGAGATGTGGAGAATGGTTGTGTCATAAACATAATTCATATTTTTATTATTACTATTTGCAAAAGAAGATTCTCCTTTTTCATAATTGGGTAACGGATTCTTAAATGCACCATGGTCATTTTTTTTTGAGGTCCTTCTATTTGTATGATCTTTTGGTCTATCAAATCATGCACCTTGTGCATTAATTACATGCCATTATTTGTTAGAGGACCTTTCCACCGATGAAATTCATAGTAATGAGCATCATTCCACCATGATGATTTAACTTTTGGCTCAAAACCTCGGGTGTCAAGCAATGTGATAACATTTTATGCAAGAAGTTCCTTCAATGCGGATTCGAGTGATTGATGCAAAGGTGTGAATTTCCTGCGATTTGATGGTGTTGAATATGGTGGTGGTCAAGATGGAGAATTGTTTTGGTTATTTTTATTCTGGTTTGTGTTTTGGTTGGTGATGTTTTGATTGGAGATTTTTTTGGTCCTAGATGTGGTTCTTGATAAATTGAAGACTGGTTTGGCATTGTGTGTTTCATTTGAAGCATCGTTATTATTCTTGTATTTTTGCTAAAACCTTAGCTTATCATTGTTGTTATGATTGTTTGATGAGTTCCCTTCATTATAGATTTTGATTACTCCTCTCTTTACTAAAGCCTCTTTAATTTTTAGTGCATTTTCAATCATCTTTTTGAAGTTGGGTGGACATTGTAATTCAAATCTATAACTCATTTCATCAGTTAGGTTGTCAATGAAGATCTCCACTTTCTCTTTTTCGGGCATAGGTTGTGCATCTCTAGCAAATAACTTTCTCCACCTTTGCAAGAACATAAGGAATGATTCCCCCTTTTTATATTTAGTGTTACAAAGATCCTTCATTGTTATCTCGTGTTGTATGTTATAGTAGTATTGAATAGTGAAATTTTTTAACCAGTTCTTCGAAGGATCGAATATTGGGAGGACATTTAAAAAACCATTATATGCATAGTCCACTAAGGCTTCATGGAAATAGTCTCATCAAATATGTGTCTTCATGGGAAAACTCCAAGCTCATTGTATGAAATTCCCTCACATGGTCAATAGGGTCTATTTTACCATTATATTTGTCATACTTTGGGAATTCACAATGTTTGCGAAATGGTATCATGTTTATGCTTGGATCAAAAGGATAGGGACATATGTCTTGTAATAGATATTTTTTGGTTGTCCCTTTCTTCATATCTTAGATTTGTTGTTGCATGAGCTACATTTGTTTCGTGAAGGCAGCCACTAAATCAACATTTTGGGTGTTGCTTCGGTGTTTTTAGGTGTTTCAGCCTCTTTGTTCTTAGAAGATTCCACCTCTTTCTTTTAGATGATTCAACTTCATTTTTTTGGGATGTACTTTTCAATTGGTTTATGTCAAAGTCAAGAGGTAATTTCATACCTTGTTTAGCCATCATTAGATAATATTTTTCTCCCTCTTTCTCTAAGATTTTCTCCATAAACTTATGAAAATTGGGGTCTTGTTGTGCTTGTTCTATGGCTTCATCCATTATTTATTCTACCTCATCTCGATGAACTCCAAAAAAAGGATTCTCTTCTCTTTCAATCATGTTATTTTGGGTTTCAAGTTCTTTCTCCTTGAGTTTTTTCCTTTGTAACCTTGTTTGAATAGGCATACAAGTATTATAGTTCTGACTAAAGCTTGATCTAGTTTTGAGGGAGTGCCAAAGGGACAAAACAAATTTAATCACACAACACTCATTTCAAGGTTGAAGGATGATGAATCCTGATGGTGAAACTTGGTTGCTAACCAAATATAGATGTGATGATGGAGCACTTTCAGATATTTGACCAAAGTTTAGTTTGAATATTTTCACTTGAGTATGCTAGTTTTGACAAGTTTGAGACTTTGGTGTGATTGGAGAATAGTTTTGTTTTGAAGATGATCCTAAACTAGGAGTTTACAATTTGGACAAAGAGGTAATTCAACTCTCTGGTTTGAAAATTTTATGTATGCGCCAGAACAGTGCATGGATGTGCTAAAAGATAGATGCACCAAGGAATAAAATGGATTCACTAAATGATGGCTTCTATCTGCTGTAGGATGGAACATATGCACTATAAAGGGATAGATGTGTCAAAACAAGAAATAAATGTGCCAACATACAAAAGGTATGAACTGCCAAATAGTATAGATGTGCTATAATAGAGGACAAATTTTTTAGAACAACAGATGGATGCATCAAAATATTGAAGGCATGCACCAAAATAGTTAGTGGATGTGTTGATTGAAGAAAGGGTTCTCTATTTTTGACAATTTGATGAATTTTTCTATTTTCTAGCAAAGAATTTGACTGTTTTTTGATACAAATATTTTGAATCAATGGTTTCATATCCCGGTATGTGATATTTGTTCCAAATTCATTTTAAAACATGCATGTGAAACATATCAAGCAAGTACAAATCCCTATGGCTATGAAGGATAGTATTTACTGGATTCCCACTTGGATTTTTGGTCCAACTATGCTTAATTTTGGTGAATGATTAGAGGCTTGACCAAACTAGATTTCCCTTGCATTGCACTCACTTCTTGGGTCATCCAAGCCTCATTCCTCTTGAATCTCCCATGACAGACTTCTCATTTCTACCAAAAGCCACAAGAATGTGGGACGACTTTGGAGGTTACACCTCTTGCACCAATAAATAGAAAAGGTATTTTTGGCATACTACAACAAGGGTTTTACTAAAGGAATTTCATTCACGGGGGATCATCCATATGGAAAGAGACCATTTTTGCCCTTCTTGTTGAAACAATCCTCGCGATACTTGAACTTTCCTCAAGTATTGACACTTATATCCCTGGTGGAAGTCTCTAGTCTTTAGTGTGTTCCTGGTTGGGTTGTTACCTTAGCGTGATTACCTCTTGTCCAACCAAGGTAGGCCCTCTCAGAATCTCAATTATTACAAAGAGATCAATCCTTATGAAGGAGATCAAGAAACCCTAAAAGGGAAACCCTAAATGAAACCCTAGTGTGCACACTTAATAATTAATCAATTATTAATGTGCCTAAGTTTAGCTTAAGCAACTAGAGGAATAAGTGACTTAATTAATTAACCAGTATGATGTAATTAATTAAGCATAATAAATTATTACTCTAACACTACTATCCTTTCAAATCATTTCATGGTTCTCTAGACTTAAGGTCCTTTGAATTCATGCTCTCAAATCCAGTTAAGTGTTGTACATTAATCTACAAAGATGACAACCTAAGAAATGGGAAGATGTTGAGCAATGCAAACTACAGGCGTAAATCACTATATTTTTGTATTTTTGAAGTTTAAATGTTGAATGAAAGAGAAGTGTTGCTATGTATGTTGATAGTAGGATTAATGATGCAATTCTAATGTAATACTATGAAAAAAAATGAAATCTAATGAAATACTAAAATGGTCCAAAGTAAAAGTGCCATGATAACTATGCTATATGAAAATGCAAATTGTCAATTTTTCTCAATTGCTCTCAATTTATCCAACATAAGTTTGTCTCAATTGCTTCCTTTGAAAAGTTGTAGGATGAGCTCCTTTTTATAGATTTTTTCAAGCCTTAGATGAGGTGGAAAGGATGGACAGTCTGGATCATGATCTCGGGGAATCAATGGTGGAGCACAAAGAGGTTGGAGGAATTCATGGAGGTTGCTCCATTTTGAAGGGTAAATCATCTAAGTGTCAAAGAGCATCAATTAGAAAGAGGAGCCATGTTTTTCCAAGGAGGTTAGGAGGTTAGATGAATATTTCTAATTTAGAAATTAGAAATAAAAGAAATCATGTGACATGTGATGGTGTGGAGGGTGAGTTGGAGGAAGTTAGAGAACTATGGAGAATTGTGACAAATTTGAATTAAAATTCAAATTTAAATGGAGGGAAATTAACTAAATGGCAAATTATTTAATTTGTGCATTTAATTAATTTAAGAGGGAAAATGATTTTTGAAATAGAAGAATTAAGGGATGAACTATATAAATGAATTTATAAATTTATTTATATTAGTAGAAGAATTAGGATTTATTAATTAAATATCAAGTATTTAATTAATTGTGCTTCAGACCATTTTTATGTGTATACAACTTCAACTAAGGATTTTTATTAGTCAATAGACAAACATGAGAGCACATGAAAGAAATTGCAAAATAAATCTCTCTTATATCAATTTCCATATTTGCACCTGCAATTCTTACTTATAGCTTTCAAGAAAATTCTATCATTGCTATGCTGGTAAGCCAACTTCGTTGCATCATAAATTTCTTGAAAACCCTAGAAGTTTTTGAGAAATTTTCATGAAAATAATCCTCCTATGAGATTTTTACCCTTAAACAAGATATACCCTTACACTGCCATTAATAGAGAATTATCTTGCAAGAAATTAATCTTAACATATTTACTAGCTATGACTTAAAAATCCCTTAGAGATTGACATAAATCCATCAAATTCGATAAGAAAATTGAAAGCACCTGCAATGCCAGCAAAATCCTCCGCGCTTTTGGGCTAATTACTTTGATGCCGATCACTATGCAAATGCAATCTTCTACCCATTAGCATTATAGCTTAAACACAACACCAAGATCCTCATGTGAGAGGAAGCCCTCAAACGGCTTCTCCCAAACCTACACCCTCATACAAATGTAGAAGTTACAGGGTTGATATGCCATTTTCCAATCACACAAAGTGTTTTAATGCACACCATCTATAGAGAGCTGCCACCAGTCCTCCTTTCCTACCACCCATGACAATATTGCAATAGCTACTACACCTTCTAGATGCCACACATCTTCATGTATTCCCAAAATAACAAGAGAGAAAAACACTAAATAAATTTTAATGCCATCAAAACCAACAACGACAGATAAATATACTGAAGGAGTGAAAAATAATAATTAATCTAGTTGGAGAATTGCTTGCTCATGATTTGCACATTCTCCAAGTCTCAAGACACATGAGAATAAGGCACATCAATTAATGATTTATCCTTACACACCATCTATCATGATGAATTTAGTACCTGCAAAATCAAAATCACGTTAGTAATAAAATCGTCTACCTTGAGATGACTTCATCCTTCGTGGAAGCTTGTAACTCTATCACATGAAGAGATTGATGTGTCACACAACACAACAATACATATGTTTTCTATAACATCCTCCCAATTGAAATTTGTTTCATTGACATTGAAAATAAGGCATCATTTTCTCATTACTCATATTAGCTCAAAATAAAAAATCGTGAAATGGTAACCGTATTTGGAGCTTGCTCTAATTTGACCAAATTTTTTAAAATTGGAAAATCCTCTACATTATCCCTATCACCCAGAAATGTGAATTCTTGACCTTCACTACCCAAACTTCTAAGTTTGTCTGCTATTTTATTACTTTCTCGATACACATGTGATATTTGAGTTTCTTTAAAAGAGTCCATTAACAACGAAGCCCTCTTGAGAATGTAGTGAAGCTTCCAATTATGAATATTGCTTTCTTTACAAGAATTAATGATAATCAAAGAATCCCCTTCAATATGCAAATTATTTAAACCCAAATCCTTTGCTAATTGCAAACCTTGAAGAAGTGCCTTTGCCTCAGCTATATTATTTGTGTCGTTTGTCAACTTAACTAATTTTTCTGCCAATAATGAACCACTACAATCATGAATGAACATGCTCACCCCCAATAAACCTGGATTTCCTCTCGAAGCCCCATCGACATTAAGTTTATAAAAACCTGAAAGAGGTGGTGACCAATGAACCCTAGTTCTATCAATATTTCCCTTGGTCATGCTCTACTAAGCTCCTAGAAAGGGAAATGAAATGTACTCCCAATTATAAGATTTACATGTAATATTTTATATTTCTAATTAATAATAGATTTAATAATTTTTAATTATAAAAATACTATTAAATCATATTATTAATTCAATTATACTAATACAATTTTAATAAGTTTTAAGTGTAACATTCCATTTTTATTTAATTATTTTTTTTGTTCAAAAAATATAATCCAAATTTTAAAATCGCTCTCCCGCTCTCTACTGGAACGACTATCCCACTCACTATTGAAACCCTCTTGGTTTTTGCGAATGGTGTGTTGTTGGCTTTTGGTGTGTTTTCAGCTTCTGCTGGGTTGGTTTTTGCCACTATTGGGTTGTTTGTTGTTGGCTCACGAGTGTTTGTAGATGGTTCGCTGCTTGCTATTAGCCTCCTATTGTCTTCCTATGTGTCTCTTGATGGTTCACAACTTGTGCTAGGTGGGTTTCCTACTTCTAGTTTTCCTCCTTTAGCATCTGGGTCATTGCATGTGGATGTCCCTCTTTCATGCCCTGCTTCTCAGTCCTTTGCTAAGGTGGTTGGTTCTAGTGGTAAAATACCTTCTTCTTATCTTACCTCTTTTAAGGTTAAACCCTTATGATGCTCTTCTTTTGCCCCTACTGTTATTTGTGGGAAGGAGGTGTTGGATAAAGAAGATTATTTCTCTCGTTCTGCTCTATTTGTAGATTTAATGATTTATGACCTTCCCTTCCAAAAGTACACAAATAGGTTTTGTAGTCTTGGAGACCTATTATTGAGGATAGGATTGAACTCTATCCTTGAAATAGGGGTTTTTTTGTGGCTTCTTTTCAATCTGAGAAGGATAGGGCTTGAGTGTTTGACTATGGGGAAAGCACTTGCTTTCTCTTTGGCCTCGGTTCCCTTCTTTCAACCCTCTTTCTAAGTCTATTAGTGTTGTTCCTACTTGGTTTAGACTTCCCAATCTACCTCTTCAGTTTTTGATTCATTGCTTTGAGTCTATTGGAAATGCTATTGGTAGGTTTCTTATGGCTGATTCGTCTTCTCTTATCTATGATCATCCTACTTTTTCCCGCATTCTTGTGGATGTTGATACCTCAAAATATTTACTTGGGAAGGTAATTTTGATGGTGGGGAATAGACCATGGATTTGATTTTTTATTATGAAGGTCCTCCTTTCCATTGTAGGAGATGTTTTTCTACAGGTCAGTTGGCTGCAAATTGTTAGAAATATCGTCGAAGTTATGCTACTTGGTGGAAAGATGCTCTTCATGAGCATCTTATTGTGGGTGAATCTTATGAAGATTTTGGGGAAGCTTCTAGGGATGTTGAATTGGCCCCTAAAGTCATGGCTTCTTCTGTTGATGGTTCTCAGTTTCCATCCACTATTGTTGTTGATGCTCCTCATTTTTTTATAGTTGTTGGAGCTTCTAGTTCTGTTACTGTTGTTCTAGTGTTTCTGGTTCTTCTGCAACTGTTGGTTCATTTGTAGTTGCTACTAATGCAGTTGGTCTGTTTATAGTTGTTGTTGCGGCTGGTGAGGTTTTTGTTATTGTTGTTGATGATTTTGTTGTTGTTGTTGTGACTGCTAGTTTATCTGTAGCCCCTATTGCTACTAGTGGTTGTGGGAGTGACACTCTTGGTTCTTTTCCTCTTTTTCCTTTAGTGGCTTGTCCTCCAACTTCCCCTTGCTCCATTCCTTCGGAGGATGATCTTTCTTTGATGGTTGTGCAAAGAAGAAAGAGAGCTCTCCCTAAGCCTAATCATTCCTCTTAGTCCCTTATAAAGTTTGTTCATGGTGGTCGAAAGGCTGCATATGTGGTTTAGCTCTACTTTTCCCACTATTGCTTGGTGATGTTTGACTGTTCTTCTTTGTTTATCTTTGGAGTAGCTATTTGTATTTTTTTTCAGTTTTTGGGTGTTTGGATGTTGTTGAATATCTAGTGTTGTATCTTTTGAGCAACATTTTGTACCTAAAATTGTAAAGGGTTTTGGGTTCCTTTAAAACCTATTTTTCCCTTATAATCAAAAAATTCTATTTTTATTTCTTAAAAAAGGAAAGATATGCTATATTAGTATCTAGATTAAATAATATTTTTATAAGATTTAAATGTAACATTCTATATTTATAATTAGTAGTATATTTAATAAATATTTAATTAATTAATAATATTAGTATTTAAATTATAAAAATACTATTAAAAAAAATAATAATAAAAAATGTAAAACACTAAATATACATTTGTATTTTATTATATATTTGATATATTTCTACCAAAAAATTATATTGAAAATAAAAAATCAATAGTCTTAAAACTAAAAATTATATCTTATTATGTATAGATATCTTTCTAATAAAAAAAAAACTAAAATTTAAAAATAAAAAATATTAAATCATAAAACTAAAAAACACTTAAATCTTATAAATATAACTCACCTCTCATTAATTCATCACAACAAGAAAAACATTATAATTGATTGATCACAAGAAGCGCAAAAAGAATCACCAGGCACAAAAGGATGATTTACAAAATTTGAAGACCAAAATCAAGGTTTATTACACATAAATTTAGATATTATTTTTATGAATATGTAAAAATTTATCTATTCATCTTATAGATTTCTAATTGTTAATATTTTTAGCAATTTGTGTGTTTTAAATATATTCATATGTATAATAAAAATTTAAATTTATTGATTTGAATTATAGTTTAAGGTTATGTTAGGGTTAATGATAATCCTAGAAATATAATCCTATGTCTACCCCTAATCGTAACAGTAACTATAGACCTAATAATTATAAGATAATTTTTGCTAGTCTTTTGCTGGTCGCTGGTGTCCTTTACTATTTTATTTATGTTTTCCAGCCTTTCTGCCTCTGGGTACTCTGTTGATCTATTTTATTTTAGCTTGTAAACTTGGTAGTTTTAGGTCCCTGTAAAACACATTTTTTCCTCTATCAAAAATAGTAACCATAGACCTAATAATAAAATAATTAGAAAATAATATAATATTTATTTTATAATAATTATAAGATAATTTTAACAATAATATAATAGTAATATTATATGTTAACAATAACATATTAATAATCAAATAATATAGTATTAATAATAATGTAATTGAATTGAAAATATAATAATATTTTAGTAATTCTAATAGTATAATACATATATTAATAAAATAATAATAATATAATACTAATATTGATATTAAATAAAATATTATCATTTAATAATATTTTAATATAATGTTATTGACTATGTAGTGTTGCCATTGAAACTAGCATATATACCTTAATATAAATTATTTTCTTCAATTTTTTAACTATTTAACTATAGAACTAGCATTTATTAATTCCCCAAATATTTTAATATAATTTTTAACCTTTTTAATATAAATATTTGAGGAATTAATAACATATGTTACTAAGCTATTAGAATATTTTTTATTAAATCTAGAAGCAATTTTTCCGCTCTGCAATCTACTGCCCTTACATTTCAATTTTTTTGGTCATGACTGTTGGTTCTAGGGAGGAATTTGCCCCCCCTTCGTTTGACCCCTCGCCCGATATGGAAAATATTCGCTCTTCACATGCTTCGGCTATGGATCATGGGGGTGTGGGGTCAGAGTCGCATGAACCCAAATCACCGAGTGTGATTTCCACTATGGGGGATAGTGACAACACTAAGGATAATGTTTCCTCCAAGGTTAATTGGAAGAATGCCTTTATTGGGACTAGCAATAATGCTCTAGAGGCTTCTACCCCATACATTGTTCAATCTGATGAAGGAACTAAGCTTTGCTTACTAGACACGGTCATAGACGAGGTTGCTTCATCGCTACACGTTGCATTGGTGGGTTGATTTGTTGCTTTTAGACCCAATATTGACATGTCCACTATTCAGCTAATGGACATTGGAAGATAAAAGGTAGTGTTAGCATCTCTGCGATTCCTAGAGGGTTATTCCTCTTCAAGTTCACGGCTAAGGAGGATTTAATCTATGTGCTATCAAGTTGTAGGGCTTATGGTAAACATTTCCTGGCCTTGGCGAAATGGAAGTTGAGCTTTGATCCGTCTGCTGAACTCATTCAGAAGACTCCTGTGTGGATGCACATGTCGAGCCTCCCTTTGGAATTTTGGGGTGAAAGGATTTTCTGCTAGATTGGCAACTCCTTTGGTAGTTATGTCTCTACAGACACAATCACTTTGGCTAAATCAAGGTTAGTTTCTCCTAGATTTTGTGTTAATGTAGCCATTAACAAGGCTCTCCCCAACTTTATAACTTTGAAATCTAAATGGGAAAAATGGACTTATGCCCTAGTTTATGAAAATGCCACTTTGTTCTACCAAAAATGTGGGAAATAGGGGCATGTCATTGCAGACTGTAATTCCCCAATGTCGAAGGAAGCCTCATCGAAAGGTAAAAGCCCATCCCTTTCTGCTAGGGAAAAGGAAATGTAGAAGGTCCCCTATTCTAGTGTGGCTCTAGGGAACAACAAGGCCAGTGACCTAGAGGACTATCTATTTACTGAGGGTCTATATGTGATATTGAAGTCTTCGAATCCTAGAGGTCAGGTGAATACTTTTTAGATGAAACATGGGAAATCCCTAAACTTTCTGGAGGATGGTGAAATCTCCCCTCTGAAGGATTTTTTTCGGTCTCCTCATGTCTCAGATTTGGGTTTGTCTTTTGTGTGTCTGGACTCAGGTCTAACAGGAAGTGGTTATAATGATGCTAACCAAACTCAAGGTGGGGTTTTGGAGAAAACTACTGTTAACGCCCATCAATAGTTGGAGGTAGGGATAACTAACCCTATGAAGTCTAGGATTAAGAATGACACTTCTTGTATTTCCCCTCCCAACCAACTGATGGGGATGACTTGGTGGGGCAATTCACCAAGTCTTTGATCCTCTCCCCTGAGTCTAAGGCCTCAACCTCTAAATCCTAGGTGGATGGGGTTTCCAATGAAGATTGGCATTCTCAAAAGAGGAAAATAATAACTAAGCAAGTGGATGTGGGAATGTATAATAGGATTGTAAGACCCCTAGAGAGATTGTCTAGGCACAAAGCTACAACAAGGTAAATTTCTAGTGGATGAAAGTCAACCCTGGACTCAACCCATCGCAATAGAAAATGAAGTTCCTTTCATGGAACATGAGGGGGATGAATAGTCCCCAAAAACAATATTCTCTCAGGCAAGACATGTGGGATCTTAAAATTGACATCCTTTTGTACGAAGTTAAGATGAATTATCAGACCTTCTATTCATTAGCCAATAAAATCTAGTTGGGTTCCTCCTTATTCTACAGTGAGATAGATGGTTCCTCTGGAGGCATTGCTACTATGTGGAATCCTGTTAAGATTGATGGGGAAGCATATGTGTTTTCTCATTGTTTCCTTGTTGTGACTCTTAGATCTGACAACTGCACTTGGCATATGTTTAACATCTATGCCCCAAATACCCATGGAGGAGGGAAGAGTTTGTGGGATGAAGTCTTATCTCTAATGATGGAAGACAAGAATGCCTTATATATGGTGGCTGATGACTTTAAATCTCCTTTGTTCCCTTTAGAGATACTTGGTGGCCTTATAGACTATAGTGATAACATGTGTGATCTCTCTAACTTCATTATCAAGGCAGGTTTGTTTGACTTGGAACTGTAGGGTAATCCTTTTACTTGGTCCAACAATAGGAAAGGCAACAATCTTAATCAGGTCCACTTAAAGTGTTGGTATCAGTGGGTTGGGACTTAGGATGCACTGCTTCTCTTTGTTCTCTCCCTAGGACTATGTCTGATCATAGTCCAATTATTCTCCATTGGATGAATAAGCCTTTCTTTGGCCCCCACCCTTTCAGATTTGAGATTATGTCGATGACACACCTTGATTTTAGAAATTGCATAAAAACCTAGTGGAGCTATTTGGTTCAAGGATCAGTAATGTACAAAATCTCCCAAAAACTTGATCTCAGTAGAAGGGAAGTTAGAGTGTGGTCCAAATCTACCTTTGGTGATATTTTTAAGAAAAATAAGGAGATCGAGGTCAAGCTTGATAATATTTAAAACCTTATGGCCAAGGGTAACACTCTCTGAACTCTGCATGATGAAGAAGAAACTCGGAGGAGGAAGTGGAAAGACAACTTAAGTAAAGAATAAATCTATTAGAAACAAAGGTCTAGAGTGCAATGGCTGGAGGAGGGTGATAGGAATTCAACTTGTTTCCATAGGTCGGCCAACAGACACAAGAAAAGAAACACCATCAAATGCTTACTGAATAAAGACAATAAAGATATCACTGATGTAAATAAAATTGGTGAAATAGTTGAATGTTATTTTAGGCTTATTTACATGGATAATGATAATTGCATCTCCACGACTATACAAAATAGACTTTTGAGTCACCTCCCAATTATTGTTAGTGCGGAGGAAAACTTGCAACTTCTTTCCCCTATTGTTGAGGAAGAAGTTAATATCGAAGTGTTTGCTATGGGCACTTACAAAGCCCTAGGACCAGACGGTTTCCCCCCAACGTTCTTTTAGGAATACTGGGAAATTATCAACTATGACATGACCATGGCAGTCAAAGATATTTTCAAAACTACTAAGTCATTGAAAATGTTGAACAATACCTATATTGTCTTAGTCCCTAAGATCTAGGACCCGAAGTGCATGGTTAGCTTTAGACCTATAAGTCTATGCAACACTGTTTACAAGGTCTTTTCTAAAGTTTTGGTCAACCACTTGAAGCCACTTTTGGACAAGATCATCAACAGATGAAAAAATAGATTTTTCCCAGGGCAACAAATCCTTGATGCTACTATTAAAACCCATGAAATTATCCTCTCTATGGAAAAAAGTAGGAACCAAGGTATGGCTTTCACGTTAGAAATTTCTAATGCTTATGACAGAGTCAGATGGAAATTTCTTTATTTAATTTTAACTAAATTTGGATTCAATGATAAGCTAATTGAGATTATCAAAGAATGTGTTGAGTTGGTTCAATATTTTGTCCTGGGTGATCTGACAATAATGGTTTACAATTTTTGGCCAAACTGGACACTGAAATTATTATTTTTAACTAAATCTTCACATTCAAGCACCTATAGCGGCTAAACCCTGAGGAAATTGAAGATCATGAAAACTAGAGTCTCGTCAAATTTTGTCTATAGATTCTAAAAATGTTTTTTTCAAAATTTTTGGAATCAGATTGCACTTATTTTTCCATCTCCCACGAAAATTGGTTTTTTAGAAAACAATATTTTTAAAAAGTGACGCACATCGTATAACACATAAATTTTTTCCCATGAAGGATTAAATTCTAATTCTTTTGAATTTAGATTTGTAACTCCAATATCTAGTGCTTCCACTTGGTTAGATAGTTTCTGATTTAGTATTTTTTGTTTAATTAAGTTTCAAAGTCAAACCAATTACAATTTAGACATAGCCAGACCATATAATGCGTAACTTGTTTTGTATATATCAAAATTCAATTTATTTATTTTTGTTGGATGAAGCACTTCAATATCTGGAGCACTCATATTTTCATTTTTTGTTTTTATAATCTGTTATTTTTCTACATGTGCAGAACAAAGACCTTGATTTTCGATGAAAACCTATTTTAATAAAACTAAAAAAACAAATACATAATAAAACAAAAACATATTAAAATTATATTCATTGTATAGCTCATTCTGAGGACTACCATAATCATTTGAAATAAATTTTAAATGAATTCATTTGACCTCCCAAAAGGTAAATCAAAAGTGATTTTTTATCAACATTTTGATAGGTGTAAAGGAGACTCATTTATACCTGTATGGTTTAAAACTATCTGGGCTCTATCCAAGGGGGTGTGATCTAAGGTGGTTTGATCAACCATCTTCAATTGGAATCCTTAAAATGGAACTTTTTAAGGCTTAAATCATTATATTTTCTAAAAATATGTGATTTCAACAAATATCAGTTCCTCTTAGAAATTGTAAACCAGCTTTGTGGGATCACCCTCCTGGTCAATGGGACCCCCTGGGTTTTATTTAAATATGGAAAAGGCATTAGGCAAGGTGAACCTCTCTCACCCTACCTCTTCATTATGTTGGTTGAATTCCTCAGTATGAATTTTCTGTATCTCTTATGTTTGGGAAGAATTAAGGGAGTCAAAGCTTCCTCCTCCCTTCCCCCCTTGGTTCTGCAACAATTTATGGATGAAACCTTCCTTTTTAGAAGTTCTTTAGTGGTTGAAGCTAGAGAATGGAAAGGCCTCCTTCATGATTATGCCAGTACCTCTATAAAATGTATCAAATATCAAAAAATTAGTATCTATTTATTTAACACTAAGATTGATTTGCAGGCTAAAATATTGTCTATCTTGGGCTATCAAAGTGCTTCTCTTTCGAGATCCTACCATGGACTCCCTCTCACTATGAAGGAGGTTACTCCTGCTTTTTGGAATACTATATTGGAAAGAATGCAAAATAAGTTGGTGGGTTGGAAGGGTAAGATCCTTAGTAGTACTGGCAAATTGCAATTACTTTTGACCTCTTTACAAGGGATCCCAATATATTTCCTTTCTCTCTTTAAAATTTTGAGCTCCATGGTGGAGAAGCTAGAAAGAATCCAAGGACCTTCCTTTGGACTGGTGTTGAAGATAAAAAAATATTAGCTTTGGTCAATTGTGACACTGTCTTCCATCCTACATGTCAAGGAGGCCTTGCAATTAGAAAGTTAACCAATTTGAACGAAACCCTCATGTCAAAAATTGGTTGGAATCTTGTGATTAGCAAGGTTGAATGGTGTAATATTCTAAGAGCTAAGTATCTGAATCTTGGTGACTTTTCTAGGGCCCATTTATTTGAATGGTCTTCCCTCCATATGTAAGATATGGAATAAAATCCTCAAATGCAAGCTACTTATTAAGGAAGGTTTTAAATGACAAATTGGCAATGGGAGAGGAATAAGATTCTAGGAGGACCGATGGATTGGGGACAAACCCCTTGTTGACAAAAAATCATTTTTGCTAAGGAAGCATGCTACGACCTTATTTGGCACCTATATTGCTAACTATTTCACCCCCAAAATTAAATGGAAGAACCTAGCTCAAATTTTTTTAGACAGACCCGACCTTCTCCCTAAGGTTGATGAACTAAAATCCTTATTAAATAAAGTAAGACTGACTCTTTTTCTGAGGGAGGAAAAGTTAGTCTAGATAAAGAACCACACAAGGGCCTTCTTAGTTAAGTCTGCTTACCATATGTTATTAAAATTTGATGGTGATGAGAAGTGCTAGAAAAAGGTTTGGAACCAACAACTTATTCCTAAGATTAACTTATTTTGGTGGGATTCTATTCATGGTAAAATCCTAACTCTGAAGAACCTTTTCAAAAGGGGTTTCCAGCTTCCAAGCAAGTGTACTCTTTGTAAAAAGGAGGAGGAGACAACTCCACATCTATTCATCCACTATTAGTTTGCTTCCCAAGTGTGGCAAAGTGTCCTTCATAAGTTCAACATTCAATGGGTTTTTGGCAGTGATATTCAAAAAATTGTTATTAGTTTATGGTGCTCCTCGAAACATCCACTTATCAAACAACTGTAGAAAAAAATTCCTCCTCATATTTTTTGGTGTCTTTGGAAGGAGAGGAATAATAGGATCTTCAGGGATAAAGAGAGTTTTATTGAAAGTGTGCTCGAGGGTCATGCTCAAAAACCTTCTATTGGACAATATCTCTGTTTGTAGGTGGAGGACTCCTAGTTTCCCCCATCAGGCTAGAACAATGAGATTGCTAGGGTTTGGAAACTTCCTAGGGACTTTTACAAGTTTGACAATTCTAAAAAGATAGCCTGACAGAGCACAAGATGGGAATCTACTAGACCACTCTGGTATAAGCTGAATTTTGATGGGGTAGCCAAAGCTGGTAAAGCAGTTGGGGGTGGTGTCATTAGGGACAATAATGGTAGTTTAATTGCTGCCTATACAGGAAATTTAAAAGCACACACAAATAGACAGGTAGAAGGTATGCCACTACTTTGGGGGCTTAAATTTGTGCTTTCAATCGACATCAAAACCTTGGAAATTGAAGGTGACTCTAGGCTTATTATTGAAGCCACGAGGGGTACTTTGACTATTGGATGGCTAATTCAAGGGATAATTGATCATATTAGATCTCTCCTATCTGGTTTCGAGGAGTTCACTCTACAACATGTCTTTAGGGAAGAAAATGTGGTGGTTGATAGTCTAGTTGCCCTGGGGCTTGATCATGTGGGGCTCCATTGTTGGAGGAAGGAAAGCTACTTTATTCGCCATGGGAACCATTAAATTTTACTTTGCTATCCAGACCTAGTTTTGGATATCCTTTGTTGTTCGTATCGATGGGAAATTGAATTTCAAATGCTGGTCGTTATTGTATGGGAAGGGCTATGAGTTGGAATGGACACGTGGAATTTACGTGATCTGTCTCGACACCACAGTGTCTTTTCATAATGGATCTTCTAGCCAAATGGTTCATTATTTTTGAACCTCTTTGATTTTTGTGTCATATCTATTGACCTTGCTAATTTTCTTAGATTTTTTATGATGTTCATTCCCATCAATGTCACCAAGTTTTATTATGTGAAGGACTTCCTGCATAAGGGAATTACCAACTCTACGTTGGTTTTGGGGAGTACCATGCTATTTGTAATAATTTCGTGGATGGCCAGTTATTATCTCTCTATTTTCTCACAATAATTGGTACTAAATTAGGGTTTCATTGCTCTATAATTCATAGTCTCCTTTCTCTTTTTCCTTGCTACTGCTCCATGACTGCTTCCTCGTCTCACCATCTACTTGTGAGGGCCATGGGTGGTGATCATGTCTGAGTTGAGCCCAAAAAATTTGATGAATGGAAGATGGATGACATGCTCTAACATATTTACAAAGAAGGAGGAATTACCCAATTCATGGAATGCATGTCAGAGTTTCATGAGAGCCTCTCCAAACAATTTGTCACCTCATGGTCTGAAAGGAGGGTAACTATGGGAAGTATTTCCTTCGAGTTTAGTGAGGAATTCATCACTAAAGAGACTAGTTTTTCTGTGGATAGGTGAGAATGGAAGAAGACTACCAACGTGTCTAACCAGGTTAGTCTCAACTAGATTTTTCATGGTGAGGAGAAGCCTGTCAAACTCTGGGGTGGCTACAATTGTGAGCAACTGCCTGAACCATGGGATAAAGTCTATATGGTTGTGATGAAATACTTCACTCTTGAAGGGAGATTCAGTGTGTACTAATTTTACCATTTTCTTTTTTCTCAATCACCTTAGGAATCATAATAATATTTCTATTATGTTCTTCCTCTTACACTCTTTGGAGAATTTTGTGAATGATGTGGTTGAGTCTTTAAATGTGGGTAGAAACTTCACCATTCTGCACTAGGGTCTTATGTTTAGACTCTATCATTTTCACCTTTCTCTATTCTCTCCTCATCCCATTATTGTTGATGAAGTCCCCATTTCCTCTACTATTTCATCTGCTAGTCTCATGGATACCCTTGGCCCCATCAAGAAAAATGCATTAAAAACCTAGCTCTTAAAACCTCTCCACAAGATACTTCCCCTAATAATTGGTCTATTTGAAACAAGAAGGAGAAGAAACATGTCACGCCTACGCCTAAAGGTAAATCCAAAGCTTCCAAGAAAATCAAATTCAAACTTTAGCAAATTGACTCAGATATTGAAATTACTGAGGAAAACAATACTCCTCGTAGCTCCAGTCGTCTGATTGCTAAACCTAAAAGGGAGAAGAGTCCCAAAGTGGCCTTTGATTCAGACTATGGCAGGGAAGTGAGAATAAAAGAAAGGATGAGAAGGATGGGGAGGACGAAGCCCTTTCTGCTTTTGCTAGCAGCTCCTCTCATGTTTCTGAGAGCTTAAAGAAGGGTTCTATGGGCTCTTCTAGTGTTAGAGTCAAGGGAGTCAAGACTAGGGTCTCGACCATTTTTGAAGGGAAGGCCCCCATGAAGGAAGCTAGTAGAAAACAAGATGTTGTTTGGGAGGAGGTCGACAGACTTAAAGACAAAGTGGAGAATCTGGAAAAGCGACTCCAAGATGTCACCCGCTTTTCTTTGAAGATAATGCATAGATTTGCCACCACTCTGTGCTTGTTGTAGAAGGATAATCTTGCTGACATTGTTGTGGAGGACACTGACTGGAAGGACCTTCTCAAGTTCCTCATTGAGGACTGGACCAAGATAACTGATCAATCCATGCAGTGGAAAGAAAGATTAAGGACATGAGACATGCTGCATTTTGATCGGGAATGGCATGTCTGGCCATTGTGTCCTTTTGTTCTCTATGTTGTTAGTATTAGGAGCTATATGTTTAATGATGACTTGTATAGCCCTTGGTGGGCTTTGGTTAAAACTTATTTTAAAATTATGGATTTTATGATAGAAATTATTAGTAGTTTAGTTATTTATGCTAAGGTTAGTATAGGATTGATAGTTCTCTCTTACTATTTACTGGAACTATGGCTCTGATCTTTCTATTACTGTGGTTTTTGATTTAGCTGGTTTGGGTGCATGGTTCGATCTTTTGTTCGTCTATGTATATGCTGTAATTGTTACTCTATTGTTGGTAAGCCTTTGGACCTTGTTTTAAAAGGGAAAACACCCTCGTTTTGCTTCTTTTAATATAAAAAACATATATTACTATAATATTTTTATATAAATTATTACAATATTATTTTTCTTAATATAAATTATACCTATATATATGCCATTGAAACAAGCATATATACCTTAATATAATTTCTTTTCCTCAAATTTTTAACTATTTTAACTATGGAGCTAGCATTTATTAATTCCTCAAATATTTTAATATAATTTTTAACCTTTTTAATATAAATATTTGAGGAATTAATAGCATATATTAATAGAATATTTTAATATAAATTGTTACTATATTATTTTTCTTAATATATATTAATACAAATTATACCTATATATATGCCATTGAAACTAGCATATATACCTTAATATAAATGTGGATGAATTTTGTAAAATTGAGCATAACATGTTTGTTTTACAATTTTATTGACTTTTTTTGACTACAATTTATTCCAATACAATTATTATGAGAAAGTTAAAGTTTTGAAATTATTTTTACAACCTTTTGATAGTTACAAATAGTGATTTAAAATTTAAAAATCTATACTAAGTAAAATTTATTCTCTCAAAATTTCAATTATTATATTGTAACAAACTAAACAAACTTATTATTCTCAACTATTTATAAGTTTCAATTCTGTTATTGCAATTAGGTGAGGTTTAGTCATATTTTTTTTTACATATATTTAATATTAATTTTACTTGATTTATTTAGTTATAGTAGTTATCTTGTAAAGTTGGAATTACTTCATTTACATTTGTTTTTTCTATCATGAAATTATTAAATGAAAAAAATTGTAACTTGACATTATAATGGAAGAAAATAAGCAAATACATCAACCTAGAAATACTAATAAGTAATATAGATGTGTGGAATACATCTATCTCAAGTATTATTTCGATGTTTAAATATTACTTAATATTTATTTTATTTATTATAATATAAATTTATACTTTTACTTAAAAACTAATTATTGTTTTATTACATTACTTCCTTTTAAATTACAATCTATTATATAGAAACATAGAAAAAATTAAATGAAAATAAGTTATTTACTTTCTTTAAAGAATAAATTTACTTTTTAATATAAGTGTCAAATTTTAATTTTATTTAAATTATTGCATATATATAAAACAATAATATTATCCGACATGAAATTTATGTATATTTATATTTTTATATTTATTAATCAACAATTATTTATAATTTATTTTTCAATTAATACTATTATCTTATCAAAAAACATCATTCAAATAACTATTAAATTAAAGTAGAAATATATTTTTTTGATCTATAAGAGAGAATTTTATTAATCAAAGTGAAAAGTTACAAAAAGGCTAGGGTGGGAAACATGCAATAAATTGCACCAACAAACCTACCAACTACCAAATTTCCTATAGGTATCTCGTGCCTACATAATGTAGAGAGGGATTCAAACACTCTAAACCCCCTGTAAAATCTTCACAATAATTGCTAAAACAGAATTAAAAAACTAACAAATTAACACCACAAATTGATTGCAAATGGAACAGTTAAATTTCTCTGTTAAAGAAAGATGAATACAAATTATTTTAAGTCTCAATAGACTAATGAACAAAAAATAAAACCCTTATAAGTTTCAGATATGTAAATGAAATATCATTCAACATAAACTATGCTCAACTATGTGAGCTCCTGCAAACTTATTCACCTTCTAGCATCTCAACTCCAAATACAACTCATGTAGCTTCAGCCCTATTGTTCTGAAACGTTCATAGACTTTTGTAAATCAGTCCAAACCTACAACAAAACATCCAAGAATTCTTGCAAGAGAATACTATGCCCTTGCCTCTTTTCCTCCTCCTTTTCTCTTCAAAATATCCTTCCTCCCTCCCTTCAAGAAATTAATTTTACATGCTTTATTTGGGCCTCTTCAATATGACACAATCCCTACGTTGCTGCATATCAAATTCCTAAAAAAAAACAATTAAAAATAATTAAAAACTATTTCCAGCAGCCCACTAAAGATAGGAGTTTTTTTTAGGTTTTTTTCTCTCCTTTTTAACTCTTGAAAAAACAAAAAAAATAAAGCACGTCCTAGGCACCCACTTCTTAGTCCTTAATTTTGAGGGATGATTATATGATGTTTTAAAGCTCCACATTAAAATCCCAATGCCCCAAATTTCCTTTCAAATATTTTTAATTTAAATGCTTTAAAATTACCTTTTCATTGTTTTTCTCCCACAAGTCAACTTGACAATGTGCAAAGGGAAATTAATCTGTCAAGTTTAACTATTCAAATATATATCATTTACCAACTTCAATTTTAATTCCAAACCAAAATTTACTCAACACAAAATTTCAAAATTTCTCAACAAAAAATGAAAAAACTACTTGATACAGGGTTTGCCAATACCATGAATGCTCCTACATCAGACACCCATGATAGAAAAGAAATGTTTCATGAGTGTGACTCATAAAAATTTGTGGATATGATGCTCATTTTGAACCCACCTTTTTTCCTTTTCCACTAGAACCTTTATATGCATCAAATTTTGCATACTTACAACATTACCATGTTTCATCCTTCCTCTACTAGCCATCACATAATTTAAAGCATCAAATTTTCTTCCCAACCAATATACTTCATCAAAATCATAACTAACAATTAAAATTATACCTCCTCCATCAAAATAAATGTATTCATTTACCTCATTTTTTGTTCTACCTTTTTAATCTCTTTCCACTATGTCCCCTTCATGAAATTTCACTATTTCCATGCCTTTTGAAAGACATGAAATTATTTTAACTTATTTTTCTTCACTCAAAACAGCATTAGTACTACCATCAAAAGACTAAATTTTGATATTAATTGACAAGGAATCCTGATTACTAATCAAAACATTTTCACCTCCATTGTTCTCAAGCAAGGATTCCTCGTAAAACTCTTCATTAACCTTTTCACTCCACTCTTCCTATCCAACTTTATCAAAATTAATTTATGTTGCAACAAAATTATCTATTCCTTCACTCTCTTTCTTATCAAGGAAACAAATAAATTAGATTTTACCTTACCCTCTGCTGCTACCTTCATTCAACTTGAGATCTTTTTTTCAATCCGAGTCAACAAATCACCTTTCTCATCTTCATCATGGTTAGTACTAACAAAGCCAACATATTCATGCTTCGTACCATCTAAAATTTTGATTTCATCAACCAACCAATACCTTGTATTGGTGAAAATATTACACATTTCTTCTTTCAATGGCTTCAATTTGTGTTTCACTCCATCCTTCATCAATGTGTATGTGGTGGCATAACCATCATGCATTTCCTTCTTGTCAAATTGCTAAGGCCTCCCTAACATAATATGACACACATTCATAAGAATAATATCACATAAAATTTCATCTCTATAACCTCCTATATTATTATTTACTAAGTTTTGTTCACTGATCAAAACATTCCTATCATCTTGCAACCATGCTATCTTATATGAATGCATATGCCTTCTTCTCTCTAGGTGTAATTTTCTCACCATCTCTTTGGAAATGAGATTGTATGTAATACCTCCATCTGTGGTGACATTACATACCTTATTTTTCACTTGTATCTTCTTCTAAACAAACTTTTTCTTTGAATTGATTTTTCATCTTCATCCAAAAGGGTACTCCTAGCCATCAAAGTTTCATCATCTTCCACTTCTTCGGAATGTGTTGAGTATGCATCTTCTCCATTTATGTTTTCTGCTCTATTATGATTTTTAGTCCTTCTTATTTGCCTTTCATATTCATGAGAATGATAATATGCCCTATGACCTTCTCCACACTTGAAATGAGTTCCTCGAAAGCTTTCTCTTCCAAACCCTCTAGGCGATCTTCCTTTTCCTCTTGAATCTTGATCCCTAGGATTGTATGAACCATCATACCTCTGATTTTTTTTGTTCCCTTGGTATTCAATTTTATGATTTTTTTATTATTATATACCCCATATTATCTTCCTTCAACCTCCTCTTCATAGCCTCTTCCTCTTTGTTTATTTTCAAACCTTTTATTCACGCTTTCTCCAACTTTCAATCAAACTTGGTATATATCTTCCATGGTTAGAACTGTCACCAAAACCATATCCTCTTGAATTCCTTGTCTTAGAGAATTTATATACCTTGCAACCTTCCCTTTGGTTGCATCTGAATGCTCGATTTAGATAAGAATTCTATGGATTTCCTCAGTATACTCCTTCACTATTTTTGTTCCTTGTCTCATTCCTTGCATCTTCTTGAGTAAGTCTAACTCATAATCAATTGGTATGAATTTCATTTTCATTTTTTCTACCATTTTATTCCAAATTTTAATTTTCTCTTTCCCTTTTCTTCCTCTCTCCAACTAAATTTCTCTCCACCAGATTTAATCATGTCCCTTCAATGTTGTCTTGGCAAATCTGACTCTATCTAGGTCTCCAATTTCTTCAAACTTAAAATACTCTTCCATATCATTTATTCAAACTATAAGTTCTTTTGTATTCAAGCTTCCATGAAGGTAGTAACATGAATATTTTTTCTCTTTCACATTCTTGACAAAGTTCTCAACAATGGGTCATTTGCAACTGCTACAATTTCTTCTCTCTATTCAGTTAGGCTAGCATTCTCTGAAGCTTCTTCCTCATCACTCTTTGGTTCCCTTATCCATACAAACCCTCTTCTTATTTATTCTTGAAGTGCTTCCACTTGTCTTATCAAATCTCCTAAATCATCATCATGCAAAAATTTGACCAGTATTCCTCTTCCTCTACCTCTACCATTATGGGCTCCTCTCCCACCCATTTCTCCAGCACCCACAACACACAGATCCTGATACAAACTGCCTCTCTTCGGTGATATGTTTACACACTCAAGATATTTTTTCTCTGATACAACTAATATAGAGAGGGATTCAAACACTCTAAACCCTCTCTAAAATCCTCACAACAATTTCTAAAACAGAATAAAAAACTTACAAATTAACACCACAAATTGTTTCCAAATGGAACCATTAAGTTTCTCTTTTAAATAAAAATAACTAAAAATGCTTTCAGTCTCAACAGACTGATGAAAAAAAAAAAATCCTTACAAAAATAAAATATGTAAATGAAATATCATTCAACACAAACTATGCTCAACTATGTGAGCTCTTGCAAACTTATTCACCTTCTAGCACCTCAACTCCAATTACGACTCCTATAGCTTTAGCCTAGTTGTTCTGAAACCTTCATAGACTATTGTAAATTAGTCCAAACCAGAAAAAAAATTCGAAGAATTATTTCTAAAGAATACTATGCCCATTCCTTTTTTCCTCATTTTCTCTTCAAACTAAATCCTTCCTAAAAATGGTTTTTTTTTCTATTTTGCCTTCCTTGTCATAATATTAATTTTACATGCTTTATTTAGGCCTCTTCAATATGGAATAACCCCTACTATTTTTGCACATCAAATTACTCAAAAAAACTAATTAAAAATAATTAAAAACCATTTCTAGAAGCCCACTAAACATATGAGTCTTTTTTAGTTTTTTTCTCTCCTTTTTGACTCTTGAAAAAGTAGAAAAATCAAAGCAAGTCCTGGGTGCCCACTTCTCAGACCCTAATTTTTAGGGATCATTAAATTGTGTTTTAAATCTCACATTCAAATCCCAAGGCCCCAAATTTCCTTTCAAATATTTTTAATTTAAATGTTTTAAAACTATTTTTTTGTTTCTTTTTTCTCTCACAAGTCAACTTGACAATGTGCAAAGGGAAATTAATTTGTCAAGTTTAATTATTTGAATATATATCATTTACCACCTTCTATTTTATTTCCAAACCAAAATTTACTCACCATAAAATTGTAAAATTTCTCAACAATAATTCAAAACTCTACTTGATATAAGATTGCCAATACCGTGAATGGTCCTACATCACTACATTAGAAAAGTAAACTACTCAACTGCTAAGGATAGTAGATTATTCATAATTTAAATTTCAACCAAGAAACCAGATTTGGTGTGGGATCACAATTGCATCTTATCCAACATAGCTCAATCTTGAGAATTTTATTTTTCTTGTTCTACACTTCTTGCCACTCTACTCGATTCTCATTATTTTGCAATTTAATGGAGTCATTAAGTACAACCTATGAAATATTGTCTTTTTCTAGCAATGGAGAACACTTGCAACCCATTGTAGATTTTATAGGAGAAATGGTAATAGGCTCTAGGGTCACAATCTAAGAATTGAGAATATTTGGATTTAAACTTTTGTTGACTAATTGTTGGGACTTCTTTAGGGCCAAGTTCGCTTTAGCAGAATGTCCCTTAGCTTGAGATTATTTGTCTTTCCTAGCCTCGTTATTTGGGGAAGATCCATGCTATTGGGGAGAATTTGGTTCTTCCACCTTCACATTTGAAGTGGCTTTGATTGAGTAATGATGGGAAGGGCATCAGTCCACTAGAACTACTTCTCAGATCTTTTGATGATTCTAGAATAGGAATTGGCCAAATGACCAGTTTTGAAGCATTTCCTACATTGGAAGGGAAAACCTTCATAGTGCACAAGTTTTGTCCAACTACGATTAACAAAATTGAAGGTGATATCAGCTGGGAGCTCCTTTATAACATCCATTTCCACAAGGATGTAAGAAAAAATTGTACGAGTGAAATTATGACTGTTTGAATCATCTACCAAGAAGCTGCCAAGTGAGTCACCAATCACCTAAAAACAATCCACAAATGAAAATTGTAAGAGGAGATTCAAAAGAAAGATCCATATTAGTTTCATGGAGAAGGATTCAATAACATGATTAAAGTTTGGGAACCAAGGTTTGAGAAGTAGCGGGCTTTCCCCTTAGCACCATCTCTCTAACAAAAAAAATCCCTATTCTGCTTGCAATCAAACACCACAATAAAAAAACCTTGATCACAAGGGTAGACTTCTACATTACCTTTAAGCATGGGTTTCCATGTAGATGAGATCTAGTTGTGCAAATCTAGTAATTTTGGCTAGAGATGATTGAACTGACCAATCAATCCATTGGAATCAAAATATTTATCCCCTTGAGAAACCTCATTTCTTAGATTCTCAAAAAATACTAGAAATATGGAGGGAGTACTCTTGAGAGGGAATCTTGGATTGCCATGGAGATCCCTTGCACTTCTTTGGCCAAGCTACCCTTCCATGGATGAGCTTCACATGCCATGTATTTGAGCTTCCTTTCCTACACCAAACCATTGATGATATCCTTAAAGGAGGGGCCAAGCCTGTTCTTTAAATTGGTTGAGCCAGAAGACCCCTCTATAGGTAAAATCAAAGGATTTATGGCACTTGAATTTTTCTGAGCCAATGAAATATTTGAGTGTAGAATATGAGGACCCATAATTGAGAAAAATATTTTAAGACAATGTAATTGAACAATATTAGATCAAACTAAAGAATATTGTCATAAGAAATTCCCAAAAAGAATCCCTTGAAAGAAATCTTTACTCATAAATATGCATAGCATGCCGTAAAACCTAAATTGTTGGGGTAATCTTTTCCTAAGTTTCTCTTATGAATAAACTAAGTGATCAAAAAGGTGTACTAGACTAGAAACCTTTTAATCTCCATCATGTATGCATTTGAAACTTCTTTAGTTTCTATTAGAGAATTTATAATTGAGAAAATTGATGATGTAATTTTTTTTATGGACTTAACTCTTGGTCCTATGTAACAACCATTAAATGAAACTTACTTAAAGAATAGATTAGAATCAACCATGAACCTATAACTTAGGCATAGATAACTTATAAACCTCTTTAGACTTTCTTTCCAATTAAAATTCATGTTTTAACATAAGATATAATCTCTCTACTAAAGGTTTGAAATCATAAATTTAATCAACTCATGATTAGTGGGAACAATTGCATACATGACAAAATCAATTAATGATGAAAGTTTTTCCCCATTTAGTAGGTTCAAGTTAGAAAAGTGGTCAAAATCATATTTCTACCTAGAATTAAAAGATGAAACTATAAATTTTCTTAAGCACTTTTACAATTAATGATTGTTAAGAAAAGTTAAAGATAATTATAACCACTATCAAGCTAGTATGTTTTACTATTTAGAGCCTAAAATAGAAAGAAATGAAAAAAAGAAGAGTGTTAATAATCATGTCAAAAGTAAAATTATGTGGAAAGAAATAACTGGAATATGATTGTTGGGAATCAGTTAATATGGTGTTTAAATAATTCTCTTTTTATAAATTAAACCTAGACATTGAAAAATTCATTTTCAAAACCTGAAGTAAGAGTTTAAAATATTGTCTAGAGAATGTTACTTGTACTCTTCTAGTATATTGCTAGGAACGGAAGAATTTGTTAGAGGAAAATAAGGATTGTTATATAATAGTCATAAATTGGTAACACATGCATTTAGGTGTTGTCCGTAAAGGATTTTGGTGTCCTTAGTGTGAGTAAAACAATTATTTCAAGAAGAGTAATGATATTATAAGTTGTTTATGATGAATGAAGTGATTAAGAAATTAAACTATATTGATAATAGTTATTAAAATAAACATCATGTAGAAAATTTTCGTTAATGTGTGTGTTTCTATGTCTTTGGATATTACTCAATTAGTAAAAAACATATATGTATGGATCAAATGGAGAAAAATTAAATGAAATTAAAATAGCTAGGAACTGTTGTCATTTGTGCATTCTTGTACCTAATAGTGTTTTGAAGCAACTATAAAAATGATGAATATAACATGTGATTGGAGGCTTCAACCTTAGTTAACAAAGTGAAAGATTAATAAATATACATAAATATTAATAAGTCTAAAGGGTTATTAACCACAATCCATCACATTTAGGTATGTGCAGGATCATCATGGAAAAAACATGCCCTTAAGTGACGATAAAAATTCTGAAATTAGAGTTAGGCAAGTTGACATAAAAATTTGAATAAGTTATCTATATTATTTCAAAAATATGTAAGAATAGAATATATATAAAATTGAATGTAGTTTCTAAACTACTAGGTTTATTTACCAAAAAAAATTCTATTTGGTGAAAAATTAAAATTTCAATGGAGTAGTACCTAAATTTCAGGGAAAAAATAAGAAGTAGGTGTCTGTCTGACCACCCTAACCACAATAAAATGATAATATTTTTTTATAAGATTTTAGATATAAGTAGAAAACTAATGTCCTAATGTGATGCATATTTTTTTTTAGTTGTTTTCTAGGTAAATAATTAATTACGTTTTTTTTATTACAAGTTTTAAAAATATAAAAAGTCATATGTCTTACCACCTTAACTTGGTCAAAACTTTATGAAATTCATTTTAAAAAAAAATACTATAGTATGTGAATTATAGAATGTGACACATGTTTTGGATTCAAAAAATGTGATACTGTTTGAATAATTTATATTGGTGGAAAGCTGAGAATCTCCTTTAAAAAAAATTCATTTCATCAATTTTGGGTAAAAAAAAGTCGTCAGCCACATGGGCCATCATAATACTTACATAACGCTACTTTTTGTCCCATCATGGTCCTGCACATACCCATTCCTTATGTATTACATGTGTTTTCTTTTCCTATATACAATAATGTTCTAAAGGAATATGATCGACAATCTCTAAGAAGTAGAAAACCTGTTCAACGCCTTAAGAAAACTTATATTGGATTTACCAAAGATAGATACATTAGTGGACATAAATAAAATAGTTAAATGAAAAAGGAAGCCATCTTAGTGAACATAAAAAAACTAGTTAGTGTGAGATTCTTTGAAAGAAACATGCTAGGAAGCCATCCAAGTCTAGGGATATATCCTTATCTTATTGAAAAGTGGCTTTCCTCACCTCCTCCTCAGAGAAAGGACCACACATCTACCTATTCTAATAAGCCATATTGATATAAAATATCAGTCTCAATACTTTTAATTGAATCTATATATCAACGATCATGTTGGAATTGAGAATATTTTAAAAGTATTTGATCATTTCTCCATAAGTCTCCTCCCAAATCTAACACTTTGATCTAGCTTCACCATTGATGTTTTCAAACTTATTTATGATTTTTTTTTACTTTTTTGATAAAATAAAATTATTTGGTTTTCTATCTCCTTCTTTTAGCCAACTCTCCTTAGATTTCTAGTGCCAAAAAAATTCTCCTCCTTCTAGCATCTTTGAGTAATTGTCTTTTAGTTCCTTTTCCTTGATGTATGTGTTTTGGTAAATCTTATATGTGATCATTGTCTCATTAACTTAATGGATTCATTATCCTAGATGTGCTTGAAATGTTTTTTATTTCATTCCTTCAACTTTCCTTTTATATAGGAGAGTTTCTTAAAAAAATTGAATGATTTTGAACCACGCATGTAGGGGGCCTTCTTCCACCAATCCATCATATTTTCCTCCAAATCATTTTCCTCGAGCCACATATTTTTAAAAATAAAAGGGAAGTGTACTAGCTCATATTTTTGGAGGAAGGCGAGTTGCACTAAAGAATGATTTGATCCATTCAAGGTAAGGATTTCTACTTTCCCAATTAGTTTTTTTATCCAATCATCACCAAGAAGTAAGCTATCTAGTCTTTCATCTACAAATTGATTATCCTTATGCCTATTTGACCATGTGAATATTCCATTCCTTATCTTCATATCCAATAGAATTTTGTATTGGAAAAAGTCTTGAAAATTAGTTAGAACATTGTTACTTTTGAGGATACCTAATTTCTTCTCTTGATAAATGATCACATTGAAATAACCACCTATTAAAATATCTCATTCTATAATTACTAGAAAATTGCAGATAGTTGGTTCCAAACTTCTTTCCTCAACACAACCCCAACAAGACCATATATGTTGATTAAGTAATAAACAACATTCTATAGATTAAAAACTTACTTATCATATTTGTTATTCTTTTATTTCCTGGATTATTTCTATTGCCACCTTAAATGGGTCTTGCAAGATGCCCAGTCCCTTGAATGCCTCATTAGCAAGAGAAAAATCACCTTGCCACTTCTTCTAGTTTCCTTATAGTTTCTTCACCTCTTCCTCTGACATGGTCTCTTATAGCAAGACTATATCAAATTTTCTAGAGTTGATTTGGAATTTGAGCATACATCTTTAATTGTGGTTATTTAGGCCCTTGGCATTCCACTTTAAGAGAATCATGGATCCTTGGGAAGGGGGCCTCCATTACCTGATGTCAATATTCTTTGTCCTTTTTAACTCACTATAAATTTATAATCTCACTTTTTTTTCCATCCTTGACCACCTTTTACTCCTCTTTTTGGTTTCTTCATCTTTCTTTCTAATTGTTCTAGTAGCCTCTCCTCTAAATATTTTGTCATCTTTCTCATTTTTCATATCTCCATTGTCTTAGGATGCTAATTCCTCTAACATTATCTCCATTATCTTTGCCTTGATGTAACTCCTTTTTTGCAATATTCCTTTTTTTGATAAGTGGTAGCCCTTTGTCTAATGATGCACCCTACTTCTCTTTATATTTTTCCTAGAGTAGGACCTTTATTATTTCCCTTGTATTATTTCATTCATGCTTTCCATATGTTCTTGAGGGTGTAATTTGGCTAAGTCTACATACTTTCCTTCTACATCATCCTCAGGAAATTCCTTCACATTTCTTGAACCCCCAGTCCATTTTCTAAAGAGTGTACCTTCCCTATTGTTGTTGGAATTTTTTTGTCCTTTGCACTTTCTATTTCATTCATCAATCTAATCTCCTTCTAATTTAGAAAATCTTCTTAGAGATTTCCATAAGACATCGATGGCTGGCACCTCTATGATGTAATATCCTTTTCTACTTTTTATCTCCAAACTCGTGTGATCTCCCTTGTGATATTGTATGCCACATCTACAAAAATCTTCATGTAAATACCAAAATCACCTTCTTTAATCTTATCATCTTCCCTAGTGAATGTTCCTAATTTATTCCCAATTTCTTCCAAGATTTCTTGATCCCAATACTCCTATGGTAGATATATGGCTTTATCCATTACGAGACCTTTTTAACTTCATACATCAAGGGCTCCCAATATTTGATGAAAAATCCCGATTCATCCATCAAATATAGGTCTCCACTCAAAATATCTCCTTTTTCCTTTTTTTTGTAGCATTCCACCATGAAAAAATCTCTTGTCAACAATTTTAGAGTTATATCATTACCTCAGTGCTTATGGAGCTACTATAGAATTATGTCCTTTGATGGTCAATCTCCCAACCATTTTATGCAAAAGTTATTTTCTTTTAATTTAGCTATCTTATTTTCCATGCAAAATTTTGTAAAATAAAAGCAATACACTTATCTGGTGGTCTGTTATTGAAGGGAACTACATTGGTTCATGTTGCTAGATTTTGAAAATTAGGTTTTTGGGTTATGCCCAATTCTCTCTCTCTCTCTTCCTTTGTGAGTGCATGCCATCACATCTTGCCTAATAGTTGCTTTTGATCCACACCATTAATTCTTAGAGTGATGACCCTCTTGTCCCATTCTCCAATCAAATTATCCATCCCCAGTTTTCCCTTCCATAGCCTTGTTCTACTTGCCATCTCTTCTTCGGCCATGCCCCATCTTCCCTTAGGATCTTACTATATTTTACTTGTAGTTGTCAAATGAATACAAACTTCAAATTTTGAAATGACATTATTATAGAGATTTTAAAATGAATAAATATTACATATATTAAATTCTATTAAAAATTAATTATTTAATTATTAAAATATTAATAATATAGTGAATATTTTAAATGATGGATTATAAAGTAATTTGAAATGTTGACAAAAAAATTTACCTTGTTTTTTCTAAAGATTTTCAAATCATTTTGTAAGGAAATATGGAAATATAATGTATATAATTAATACATTTCACGAGAGAGATTTTTTTTTTGAAAGATAAGCTTCTTGAGAAGTCAAGGATCGAAGTTTCAAAGTTGACCAATATAAGTATTTAAAAAAGTCTTGAATTATAATTATTCTTAAGCATTATTTTTCTATTGCAATATATTTCTAACTATTCTTTTGTTGTCTCTTCAATAAAAATTAAATTGTTAGTTTAAATTTTTTCCAAATAAACCTTGACTATGAAAACTTCAACTCTTCAAATTGTACTTATTGTAATTATGTGTCATTTGAATTCAAAATAAATAAAATTTATTACTTTTATGAAACGAGTTTGTATTAAAAGTGGATTTAATTCACCACTTTTAAGAATAGATGAGCTAATTTTTTGTAGAGTTTATGTTTTACTTTACCACTCATAAAAAAATTTCTCACCCCACTGAAAGGTTTGCATCATTTGAAAGTGGACTTAATTCACCACTTTGAAGAATAGATGAGCTGAATTTTTGTAGAGTTTATGTTTTATTTTACCACTCATAAAAACATTTCTCACCCCATCGAAAGGTTCGCATCATTCAAAAGTATTCTTGTCATACATACAAGTGTAAGCTGCAGATTCATTTCAAAGAGCATTCAATACGTTTTGTAGGAAATTTGAGTCAAATTTAGGCAATTCTATGAGAAAATGGATAGCAAAAAAAATGAATTAGAAATAGCTTGAGAAAATCCAAAAATCACACACATTAAATGCTGACTTGCAATGAGAGTATTCACTGGACCTACATTGCCCTTCATATAACCTACAACTTTTGAATCAACTTTTAAGTAGACTATTTATTAGCATATATATACTTTAATATTAATCTATATATTATACGTCAAGATTTTTCCGCATATAATTAGTCGATAGGCTATTATGTTTGAATTTTCCGTCCGGAAACCATAAATTAGATTTTTCGGTGTTGGGGATTTGTTGGTTGGCAGGGAATTGACGAAGTTTCTTTGTGGTGACGTGGAACTTCTTCATTACATGGGTTGGCGGTCGTGGAGTTGGTGTCCTCGATACGTGAAAGTTGAATGGTATGTATTTGCTCACAAGAGTGTTAATGCATTCTATCATTGTTGTATGATGGGGGTGGAAGAAGTAAATACGAGCAGATAAAGTAAATGAAATATTGAGTGTTACAGTGTGCGAAAGTATACATTTATTAAGTTGTATTGTCGAAACAACCATTTAGGTGTTGGTTTGATAGTAGACTATTATGAAAATTGTCTCTGTAACTAGTTTGATAGCAAGCTATTGTGGTATTGTCAAAACCGTTTTATGCTAGATTGAATACTGTTGTTCTCCAGAATCTGTAAGTCCTTTTACATGAGCATTTTGCATAGATGATTAATTTATTGTTCATGTATTCTTCTTATATGTTTCTATCTTTGGTGTTATACCCATTTATGCAAAAATTGTAGGTGAAATTTTCTTTCTTTCGTCAAAAAACATGGTTAGGGTTGGTAATTTTTTCGCTGTTGGTTTATTGTTTTAGTTATCTCTATGCATCTATATGGTAAGTCATTTCATATGGGTATTTTACATAGATGATTAATTTATTGTTCATGTGTTCTTGTTATATGTTTCTATATTTGGTGTTATACCCATTTTAGAGATTTCAAAGAGATTATCGCTTTGTAGGGATTGAGAAATTGCTGTTAAATCTTCTGTCTTTCATCAAAAAAATGGGTAGTGTTAGTAATCTATGTGCATCTGTATGGTAAGTCATTTTATATGGGTATTTTTCATAGATGATTAATTTATTGTTCAAGACTTCTTGTTATATGTTTCTATCTTTGACGTTATACCCATTTTGGAAATTTGAAAGAGATTATCGCTCTGTATGGATGGAGAAATTGTAGTTAAATCTTCTTTGTTTCATGAGAAAATATGGTTAGGGTTAGTATTTTTTTTTCATTGGTTTATTGTTTCAGTTATCTCTATGCATCTTTGGTGTTATACCCATTAACATAGGAGAAATTGTAGATTAATATAGGAGTAATTATTTTTTTGCCCTTGGTTTATTGTTTTAGTTATCTTTGTGCATCTTTCATTTCTTGTTTGTAGTTATCTCTTTGCATCTTTCATTTATTCTTTGGCACCAAGTCCACATTAAATAAAACTAGTAAAGACAATGAATTGCAATAGCCTATACAAAATTCCTATAACACCATAGGCTTAATCAATAAAATTCGAGTTGCATTGGCAGGCAATAAAAATTATAGACAAATAAAGAAATTGTAAAAGAGATATTACACGAAAAATCCAACTCACAGCTAGCTTGATGAAAATATTGTTGGAAAATTCAAACAAATAAATCAAAGACATAAAATAAATACTAGAAAGTAGTGCCTAGTGATGTAGCTGTAATTTTCAATGAGGCCTTTGGGGTTATACTCATTATTACATGGTTGTTTGTGTTTTCTCGCAGAAGTTTTAATGCATTATGTTGTTGTTGTATGATGGGGGCGGACGAAGTAAATTTAATATTGAGTGTTGTAGTGTGGGAAAGTATACTTTGATTAAGTTGTATTATCAAATAAACCATTGTGGTGTTGGTTACATAGCAGATTGGAGGGTCTTAAAACTATTGTTCTTCGCAATCTATAAGTTGTTTTACATGGGTTTTTTGCATAAATGATTTATTTATAGTTTATGTTAAAACTGTTGTTCTTTAGAATATGTAAGTCATTTTACATGGGTGTTGCAGTGTGGGAAAGTATAGTTCGAAATGTGACAGAAAATAAATATAAAGTTGAAGAGATAAAGGAGCTATTAGAATAACACTTAAAAGCGACCAAAGTATTCTTTTCTCCACACTTAAATACATATATTTTTTCAACTTGCGAAATAAATTATGTAAACCCAGTTCTTTATGACAATACGTATTTTATTTAGGCTATGAAAATAATTGTATGATGCAACAATCTTTGGAAAATGCGTATAGTGCCACAAGCTTAATTGTAAATTTGAGCTACATTGATTGGCATTAAATATTATACACAAATCATTTATGCAAAATACCCATGTAAGACATGTTTATGCAGGTGATGGAGCTTGTTAATTACGTGGGATGATAGTTTCTTATATGAATATGTTTCATTATGTTCTTTTTCCCTCATCTATTTCATGTTCCCCACAACAAACCGTTCTTCATGATATTCTTTTTCTCCAGTTCCTTGTAACAAATTGTTCGTTATCGTAGTTTTCCTCTTCTATTTTCCATATCTTAAAGTTCTATTTAATGTGGTTTTGAGAGAATCTGTGATTTTCCTCTGATTCTTATGTGTTTTCATAATAGTTGTTTTCCAATTTTTCTTTTCCTGTTCTATCAATATGTTTCATGGTATTGTTTTTTTCTCAACTATTTAAACTTCTAGTTAACAAAGTGTTCTTCTTGATATGCTTATTTCCAATTTTACATACCAAATTGCTCATTATCACACTCTTTCTATTCTATTCTCCATATTTTAACATTCTGTTTAATGTGGGTTTCGAAACACCTCTCATTACCCTTTGATTGTTAAGTGTTTTTCTAATAGGTCAGTGAAATGCATGTATAGATTTGAGTTTGCATCATATTCCTACTCACCAGAAACTCTATTGTTGTTTAGACAAGCTGTAACAACAAATTCTATGTGACAGTTGGCTTGTTAATTTAAAATTCAAGCTACATTATTTCCCACTAAATATTATAGAAAAAATAGGGAAATTGTGAAACAACTATTAGAAAAATACTTAAGAATCATAGGTAGCGCTAGAGATGTCCCCTCAAGCAGGTTGGTACTATTTTTTTCTTGACTGTTTGAACTTCTTGTCAATAAAGTGTTCTTCATGAGATTCTTATTTCGAGATCCCAATACCAAGTTGTTCATTATCGTACTCTTCTTGGGGTAAGTGCAAGAAGTTGGGTCCACGAAGAGGGGAAGTTTCGGCCCAAAAAAAATTTCTCGCACGAAATGCATACGAGTTTTCAAAAAACGCATACGCGTTATGGATCAGATACCTGATCCTAAATGAATAACACGTGCATGTTACTATTCGGGGACTAGAACCTAAAACATGTACGCATTATGGAACATATACGCATTCATAACGCGTACGCGTTGTGGAACGCGTATGCGTTTCTAAAAACTATTTGATTTTCACAGTCGAGCTTTGTGGGCTAGAATGAGAAGCAGATCGTGTATGCATTTTGGAGGGCTATATTTTTCCAAATTCTCACTGTCACCTCCTCCCGTCGACACACCTAACCTCAGCGACCTCCAGGTTGGTTGAATTCTACAATTTTTTTTGCTTTATAATTGCTATTTAGTTATTTTTCTTTTATAATAGCTATTTAGTTATTTTTGTTTAGTTTGTTTTAATTTAATATTTAATAGTTTTTAAACTGCATTTAATTAATCGAAAACATCAACGAAACAAGCAACATAAAATTCTAAATCAAAAACCAAAAAAAAAAACATAAATTCGACACATTTAATTTTGAAATTTGGAAACCCTAAACCGTAGGTTCTAAGAAACTAATTTACCTAGACCGCTAATCCTTGGACCTAAATCCTAGAAAACGTAAACTAAAACCTTAGAAAATGTAGACTAAAACCCTAGAAAACGTAAACTAAAACCCTAGAAAACGTAAAGTAAAACCGTATTCGTAGGTTAAAATTATGTTAAAGCTAGGGTACAATTAGGGTTTGGCTTATACTTTAATATATATTATAGTTAGAATTAAAAATTACAATTAGGGTTATGATTAGGTTTACTTGTTTAATATTAAATAATTCAATTACCTGCTTCTATGGTTCAATTAAAGTTGGAGTTCAATTAGGGTTAAAATTCATTCTAGGGTTAGGGTTCTAAGATAAATATTCGGGTAAGGGTTGAGGTTAGGGTTTGTATTCAACTAGGTTTAGAGTTAGGGTTATATTTTCATTAGGGTTGGGGTTAGGATTATAAAATTATGAATTAAAATTTAAGATCAAGGTTAGGGTTGGAGTTAGAATTAGCCCGTTCAATTGGTGTACGGTTCTAGGGTTGGGGTCAAAATTAAATTAAGAGTCTAGGGTTAAATGGTTGTAATTTTGGTGAGAGTTAAACATTCAATCAATATTTAATTAGGGTTATGATTAAAAGGTTTATATGCATTTAGGGTTAGTGTTCAACTAAGGTTATGATATCTGATTTAATTACAATTAGGGTTAGAGTTCAAGTTAGAATAAATTAGGGCTCAAGTTATAATTATCCCGTCTATGGTTCAAGTTAGAATTAGTGTGATAGAAATTCTAATATAAGGCAACATATCCCTAGATGAAATCATATTTAAAAAAATTCCTCATCTATATCCATTAAATTTTTTATCTTAAACTTGAAAAATAAATCTATTACAATGTCTTCTTTAACTGAATTCTCCAATTTTGCATCTCTAACAATTATTTTTCTAATCTATTATTTAACATGTTCTTTTTCAACTTGTTCTTCTATGTGTTGTTTAATTGTTTCTTAAACATATTCAAGTTGTTTATATGAACATATTCAATATGTTCAAATTATTCTTAAACTAGAACACAACTTAAGAGGATGCAATGAATTCATTTACAAATATATATATGCATACAATTTAAATCAATATATATTAAAAAATCCTTGAAAAAAATATATCATGTGCATATATATTGGGCCCATTACACCCTAAATCATAGAGAATTTCCCTCAATTTTTTTATGATGTTTGTAAAGGTTGTTCTATTCTAGGGTTTTGTTGTCATTAAAATCCATACTCTAGTAGTTTTTTAGTTTTGAAACTATGTATTTGAGCAAATATCCCCGTACTTAGGTACCTAAGGTTTTTGATGGTTTCATAAGGATTTAAAAATCATGAATACTAGTGGAACTTTTAAAAACACATAAGGTTTTAGTCTTATTTCTTTAATTTATGTTTCTCACAATCTTAGTTTTCAAAGAGTTTATTTAAAAACTTATATAACAATGGGGTCTTTAGGTGTGATCAACAAAGTTTATTTTTAGTAGTGATAATTGTGAGGTATCACAAGAAAATGCATTTCCCTCAATTTGTTATAACAACCATAGACTTTTAGTCATAACATATTGAATTTTCATTTCCTTCACTCTTGATTCAACATAATCTAGGTCGATTGTTACCATTTTGTCAAAGGGGGTCCTAGAACATCAACTTATAGATTTTCCTTCATTATTATGACTCAAAATTTAGAAAAAATGAAGAAATTAAAATGTATAAATCTAAATTCTATAATTGGTGAAGGATTGGGTTGCAAGTTCTTGGATTTGACCCTACCGAATTGGTAGTTTGTCTTCCTTATTTCTTGCATAATTATTACTTTTAATCACTATAATTTGAATTTATATTGCATCCTTTAGTTTCATACTATACTATTGTTTAATAATTTATTATTAAAATAATATAATTCTCATACCTTTTATGTCTCTCATATGAACAATATTTTGTGTTCTATGCTAACTCCTATTATCATTTCCCCTTTTCAAATACCATGATTCCTATGTTTCTATTATTATATGTTTAAATGTATCCTTATAACCAATTTTTTTAATTTCTAGGTCTTAATGGTTATTGTTATTCTAATATACATATATAATTGAAAATCCCCAAATCTTGAAATAGATGTCTACAACCTTATATGCATACATCATGAGCCATATAATCCTATCTATCAACCCTAAACCATAAAACCTAGATATCTTTCAGACTATATGTAAACTCCAAACCATACATAATCACATATCCTTAATCAAGAAAACCCTGGACACTAAACCCTACATTCTAAAATATGAACACAAACCTTTACCCAAAACTCAAATTGTAAACCACAAACTTGAAATTTTCAAAACTTGTACAAACTTAAATTAGAAACTTTAATGTGTACATGCTATGTATTTTTAATGAACATTATAGATTTTTTTATGTTATAAATCGAATGGTCTTCAAATGAATTCTATTTTGAATTTGTGCATGTTTAATGTGATTTTTAAATAGTTCTTTCAAATTGTGTGCATTATTTAATTAGTTTGTTGATATATATTTTTTAATTGTTTAACATGTGTAGTTGCCATTTGGTTTTACATTCACATGGATCCACTATTTAGCATAGAGGATTCTATGCCTGAACTACAAATTCCTGTAGATCCCATAGATCCAAACCCACCACCACAAGAAAACCCCATGCCTCCAAACCCTCCGCCTCCTAACCCCCCACCCCCTATAGTAGACCAGGATCAGTTGAGAGAGAGCATTAGGGAAAATCTTATGGTGATTCAAGAAAATATAGATCTGATAAAAAATGAGCCTAGAATTCCCCCCCATCTCTCATGGTTTGCTTCTACGATGCAAACTATTGTCGATTTTGTTCGATCTATTGATGCAGACCTAGATAGGTTCCATCAATGGAGAGAAGAGAGGGGACAATTCTATGCAGATGGATTGTCTTATAAAGAAATTAATGACCTTAAAATTACCAAACAAGCCATGTGCCAATATTTTTTTAACCCCCAAACTAGCTAACCAATTCCACCCACCAAAAAATGAATTTCAATTTTATGCTGTAGGCACCCCCAGATAGCTGCACATTTTTGGGATAGATGGTGGATGGTGTTTGATACTCCACCACATGGAAATTCTGAGGTGCCCCTATACTCTTTGAGAATGTTATGGCCAGAGTTTGAGTTGGGTTTAAACCCAACTATTTTCATATGAGGTCGTTTCAAGGAGTTGGGTGTGGCATGTCCCAACATAGATTAGGAGCAGGTGTTGATCCTCAGCGACGTGCTCCAATTGCTCCTATTGTTCCTCCTCCTTCTCCTAGTGTTCCCAATGCATTTCAGTAGCATACCATGCTATTGATATTAGGAGCATTGAGTTCACTTTCAGGACATCTCACTCATCAGACTTCACATGTGGTGGCTGAAGTGGTCAATAGAGAGCATGGGGGCTCGAGCAATAGGAATACTCAGGCATCCACTTCAGGTGACCCACATGCATTTGAGACAGAGTCATTTATGGATTTACTATATTATGAGCATCATCTTACACAGGTAGGTTCATCTTTTGAACTTAATTTTTTTTTTGGAATGTGCAAAATTCATGTTTAAATAATAACATCAAATTATATATATAATACAATATTAATTCAATAAGTGTTTGGTGGAGATGCATGATCAGACAATGCCTGAAACTCAAAATGATCATGTCTATATGTCGAGTGTTGTAGTTATGGGCTCACCTTTTGGTCAGGTACTTAAACCAATATATATTAAATTTAGTTTTATGTGGATATATATCTAATTTATTTTGAATGTTTACACATGATGTGTGATTGATATATATTATATCTAGATGCAGGGAGGTCAGATGAGCGTGCCTAGTGCTGACCAAACACAAGTTGTGGTAAGCGCTCTCGAGTCATCATCAGCTCAGGTGCGTTCTTTCAAAAAGTTTGTTAAGTTCAAATTAAATACACATCATAGATCTAATTTAATTTTTACATTTACATACACATGTGTGAATGATCTATACAAATTGTTGTACATCTATATGCTAGGATTTCATGAGATACCCATTGTAGGTGCACCTGAGACATTGTCTGCATTTATGCATGGGCAATCTCAGGTGCGTGATCTTGAGGTCATATCATTCGAGATTGTAAACTTTACTAAATATTCTAAACAATTTTTATGAATCTTTTAAATATATATATATTGGAGGTTTTAACAAATTGATTGCTTTATATGAATATGCAGGATATAGTAGATTAGACATTTGGATCTTCTCAAGTGACAGTTATGCTACCCGTTGAACAAAATGTTCTAGTAGATTCACATGATCATACGGTAATTTATGCATGTACTAAAAATCATTTTTATTGTATTTACTAGATATTTAATTAAATTTTTATTTTTTATCCAAAAGTTTATATGTTCAGGTTTAAATAAGTTTAATTATATCAAAATTTATAAATAAATTTAAATCTAATTTCAAGTTTCTTGTACTCTTTGACAGCATGATGCAAGTACATCTAATCAACCTAGAACAAAGAGGAGACTTGATTTAACTGATCAGCTTGATAGTTAAATGGTTTTAAATTTTAAATAGACTAGACATCTCTAGTTTTATTTAAACTTTTATGTGTTGGACTTGAGATATACATATTTTTATTTATTTATATCAGACGACTTTAATGTGATGATTATATATATGCAGTCAATAATGATCATGTTATGTTCATTTTGATGATTATATGCGCTCATACATATGTAGATCTAGATATTTTATGTAATTTTCAAGTAATACATGCACTATATAAATTCTTATCTCTACAATCAAATTTCATAAATACATATAATTTATCACATGGTTAAAGGTGAAAAATTAAAATATTCCTTAAATAGTTTAGATTATATTCATAATAAATTAAGGGCACGTAATTTTAACTATTTTCCAATTCTAGGAAATATTTGAACAATTATATGAAATGTATAATCTATAAAATTGGAACGAGATTTTTAAAAAGTTACTTATAAGTTCATTGAAAATCATACAACTATACAACGTGATGAAACATATATGTGTGCACATGTATATCCAATTATTTAGCTTATCAACTTTTACGTGAGGACCAAAAACTGATATTTACATAATCTCTTGATAAAACAATTTTTCAGTGACAATCACATGGTAGATCGACTTCATGAGAACCTACAAAAATAATTAATGTAAGTAATTCTATAATTTTTTTGAGTTATTTAAGTAAATATATAGTAAAAGTTACAAAATTAGATCTTATAAATTCCATACAAATTCAAATGATGTTTGCCATAGGATGGATGAAGGGGATGCATGTCATGAACCCTAGGGTATGGCTTAATGGGTCCTAAGAGGATGGCTTAAGGGGAATTATGTGAGTGACTTAAGGGATGCAAGATTGTGGATTAAGGGTACATGTAAGAGGATATGACTTAAGGGTCCTTTAAAGGGATGTCTTAAAGGGATGCAAGAGGGTGGATTAAGGGGATTTGATAGAATGTCTTAAAGGGTGCATTAAGGTGATACATGTCATGAACCCTAGGGTATGGCTTAATGGGTCATAAGAGGATGGCTTAAGGGGAATTATATGAGTGACTTAAGGGATGCAAGATTGTGGATTAAGGGTACATGTAAGAGGATATGACATAAGGTTCCTTTAAAGGAATGTCTTAAGGGGATGCAAGAGGGTGGATTAAGGGGAGTTGATAGAATGTCTTAAAGGGTGTAAGAGGGTGGATTAAGGTGATGCATGGCATGAACCCTATGATATGGCTTAATGGGTCCCAAGAGGATGGCTTAAGGGGAATTATGCGAGTGACTTAAGGAATGGAAGATTTTGGATTAAGGGTACATGTGATTCTAAGCATCTCATGAACCCTAGAAAACCTAAACCCTAGACCATGTGACCTCAATCCTAGGAGATGAACCCTAAACCATTAATCCATATATATATTTTATTTTAAGCATCTCATGAACCCTAGAAACCCTAAACCCTAAACCATGTGACCTAAATCCTAGGAGATCAATCCTAAACCATTAATCCATATAGATTTGTTATTTTAAGCATCTCATGAACCCTAGAAACCCTAAACCCTAAACCATGTGACCTAAATCTAAGGAGGTCAACCCTAAACCATTAATCCATATAAATTTTTTATTCTAAGCATCTCATGAACCCTAGAAACCCTAAACCCTAAACCATGTGACCTAAATCCTAGGATATCAACCCTAAACCATTAATCCATATAAATTTGTTATTCTAAGCATCTCATGAACCCTAGAAACCCTAAACCCTAAATCATGTTACCTAAATCCTAGGAGATCAACCCTAAACCATTAATCCATATAAATTTGTTATTCTAAGCATCTCATGAACCCTAGAGACCCTAAACCCTAAACCATGCGACCTAAATCCTAGGAGATCAACCCTAAACCATTAATCCGTATAAATTTGTTATTCTAAGCATCTCATGAACCCTATAAACCCTAAACCTGAAACCATGTGACATAAATCCTAGAAGATCAACCCTAAACCATTAATCCGTATAAATTTGTTATTCTAAGCATCTCATGAACCCTAGAAACCCTAAACCCTAGACCATGTGACCTAAGGGGATGGCTTAAGGGGTGTTGAGAGAGTGACTTAAGGGGATGCAAGAGGATGGATTAAGGATATATATACAAGGATATGGATTAAGGGGTCCTAATATAATGAATTAAGGGGAATTAATAGAGAGATTTAAAGGGGATGCAAGAGCATGGCTTAATGGTACATAAGAGGATGGCTTAAGGGATTTTAAGAGAATGGCTTAAGGGGATATGAAATAAATTATAAAAAAATTATAAAATGACAATGAATTAAATTTAGTTTTATATTTATACTCTCAACTAAATGTATCTACAACTATATATAGTTACCTATCTCTAGATTCGAATTCCACTGTAATAAGAGTGCATCTCCTCTTGTTTTTGTAAAACATCTAGTACCAAAGGAGGCCTGAAACAAAAAATGATATAAAAATTTAATAAGGAAATGAATTTAAAGACAAATATATATATCAATTAAATATATACATACAACTAACTATACTTACCAATATTTATTTACTTTGTTGTACCATCTGCATCCTCTCTTTTTTGTAATGCATCTATGATTGTTTCATGATCATCCATTGAAAGTGTCCATAAAACTTTATTAGCAGGCCTCCTATGATATCTAACTAGTTTTATATTGGTTGCCAAAATCAAATGTGAATAATGTATAATCTTCTTGTGTCTTTCATAATTTTCAAATGTAGGCAAGCCATTCTTTCTTATCAAATATTTTCGAAGCCAAGTGCCAACAACAACGACTGAACAAGTTGGATACTCAAAGTTATCATCATCCACTCCATGATGTACCAACTTATATTTTCTCTCAACACATCTAGCCAACCAATACTCTGTCTCCTCTTCATTCCCCTCGGGTGCAACAACAACATACACATGTCCTACAAAAATAGATAAAAAATTCAATAAAGAGCATGACTTATAGTTAATTCATGTATATAGACATGCATAAATATAAAATTCATCTCAATAAATAATGTACCTTCTTGCACAAGATCAGAAACACGATCATAATCATCTGATGCGAACGCTTGATTATCTTCAATTATTCTTCCATGTTGAACATGTGTCGATGTAGCTGTTAAGGCTCTTTGTTGCCATTGTTCAACCCATTCCATATTTTCAAAAGCCTCCCAATCATCTGCAATACAAAATTGACAAAAGCATGCCAACTCCCTTGTCCATATTGTCCATGTGTTTGCATTCGAACTCTTAAATGAATGCCATTTTGTAGATCCATTAATTTTTTCATAATCGTGTCAAGAACAAATATCATTTTCTTCAACTAACCAAAAGAAGTGGTGAATTATTGAGCTCTCACTTACACTTGTAGATAATTTGGTAGTGCACCAATCTACAATTGCAAGTGAATCTCTAAATTTTGCAGCATCCTCAAATTTTAGTTGCTCTCTAGCAAGAGCTCTTTTCACACATGCACCTACTCCATCGTGTTCTCCCTTACCATGACCACCTTCAAAAAAACTCCATATGTGTTGGATATTATTTTCCATATGAACTCTACATAATCAATAAAACATCCTAGCATTTTTGAATTGACCCGTGCAATGATCTGACCATATGAGTTGTTCTAGCAATTGAATTCCTCTTTCTTTTAAATTTTTGTAAAATATATCAAAACAATATTGAACAAACTCGGATGAATGTAATCGATTATCACTTACATAAAAATGGTACTCTCTCAAAAAAATTCTATTATCTTCTCTACTATCATTTGCATGTCTATAAACAATATGAACAAAAATAGCTACTTGCACTAAATTATAATACTGTGATTGAATTTCTTCTTGTGGAGCAAGAGTATAATTTTGAGCAAAATCAACAACTAACAATATAGTTCCAATTGGGAATGTGTTTTTACATAAACGAAATTGATTATCAAGTCAATGAGCATACTAAGAGTGTTGAACACATTTAGGTACAATCCTATCTTTAAATTCTCTAATAAATGCATGCACAGTAATTTTTTCCATAATTAGCTCACAATGTTTTCCAATTTTTCCATCTTTTAGAGAATACTCAACATTTTAAATTTTTTTTACATCTACCAATTATTGTCCAAATTCATTTAAACTAGTTTTATGCATACATTCTCCTAATAATCAAAAGTTAGGACATCTATCAATTCTCCAGAAATACATGATTTTAAATAAAATAAGTTTCCGTTAGAGGGTTCACAAAACAAACCTGATATAAAATCTTTGATTCTTTCAGGTGGCATATTAATACCACAAATGTCATGCTTAATTTGGTTAACATGCAAAGTGCATTGTATATATCGAAAACTATCATAATAATAATGAAATTTTCACATGAGTCTTACAACAACAAGAGATTCATTGCTTATTAATTCTAACATACCAAGGTTTACACTTTTCAAATGATCTTTGACTTATTTTAATATTGAATGGTAAGATTGAAGCATCTAATTTTTTTTTATATAATTTAGTTTGAGTCATATCTAATGTTAGGTGATACTCTTGTATTATGATGCCAAAATTTATCGATTAAAGATTTAATTTCATTAGTTAATTTCATGTCTGATCTTCGGAGTCTACCACTATAACTCCAATATTGATTAATTGGATCCTTTTCAATATTTTCTCTTCTTTTAGCAGCTCTAATCAAAGTTTTAGGATTTATTTTTATACATTTACTAATTTACTTAACATTCTTTTATTTGAAGGTGATTTATCAACTAAAGCAGTTATTATTGCACGATGAGCCACATTTTTATCTTTAGATCAAATTTTCTTACCTATTAAATCAATAGCATAAGCAAAACTAGAGATGACTTGTTCTACTGAATCATTTTTATTTTTTGGTTTTACAAAAATACCTAATTTTTTCATCACTTTTCTCATTTTCCACATTCTCATCAATTGCACCATGAGTTGACATTGGAATCCTAAGGTTATCTAACACATCTTTTTCAATTGTAGAAAAAACATTTTTGTTAGAAACCCTAGATCAGACATGCAAACCTAAACACCTTCCACATAAGAGAAAACATAAAAAAACAGAGCTTTGCATGCGAATGTGCAAAATGATATTATTAAGGAATTCAATATTACAATGAGATGATTTTCTTTATAAAAGCAAAGTATGCAACCCTAATATTGACCTAAAATTAGCTCAACCTAAGTAAAGTTATGCAAGTGTAATTAAATATTAATTACACTAACACCCCCCCCATAAGTGCAACTTAGGGAGACTAAATAAGCATGCACCTAAAACTAAGATGAATGCAAGAAAGCATGAATGGGTCCCGACAACAAGGCCTGATCAGGTACCCATGTACAAATGCAATAATGAGGTAGAGAAGGAAAACCCAGTGGGACAACCCCCCCTACAATGAGATGACTACTGCAAAGAAGCACTGGAAGAACACTATGGAGTAACACTAGAACCGCAATCTGACAAGCAAGGAAAGATACTTCTGTCTACAAGAAACCATATCGAAATCATAATAATGTGACAGCAGACCCGATGCCATGGAACACTCAAACACTCCAAACTGGAACAACCCTAGAATCCATAAAGCAATAATAGATGATATGATGATGACATAATCTGGAAGCTGTGAATCTCGATGCCGATGCAAAACTAAGACTGGAACTCTTCCATGGGAAAAATTACCATACAAACTCGGGAACAATAACCACAAATTTAGTGGCCCTCAAACTGAGATGGATCCGATGTGGATCACTAACCATAGGCTCTCAATCTAAAGTGTGAACCAAAATGAATTTGGTATGTGTCAAGCTAAGAAAAAATATGGCCAAAAGAAATTAAGAAACCAAATTACAACCCATGCGAGTTGCCATCAAAACATGATGAAGATTATTATGCAAGAAACCCCCTTGATGGAACTTCATATCAGTTCATTTATTACAATCGCCAATGACTGAAAAAGGAGAGAATGCCTAACATGCATAAAATAAAAATAAAAATAGACCTCAAATATGTGTATAGAACTGAACTAGCTTTCCAATGCCGCGAGAATGGTGAAAAAAGGATCACCGAGTCAAAAGATATGCCCTCCGGAGTGAAAAACACAACATCTGAGTTCAAGGACCTGCAAATAAATCTAGAGAAAAATCAGAAAAAACTACCAACACTAATGGATTGGCACTGGAATCAGCTTTTCAATGGTGTATCGTTTGTGAAAAACAGACACCGTACACAAAAGTTATGCCCGATTTTGTCAAAGGTGCTCCAGAAAGGCCAATAAGGCCTGCAGGCAGCACAGGGGGCTAAAAAAATTTCGGCCCCTGATCCTGCATGCGACCAGGGGCTGGGGCGGAGCCCCTGGTCGCCCATATGACCGCCGCTGTAGATTGAAGCCCTCAGGGGCTGGCAGGTAGCCCCCGGTCCTCCATATGACCGGGGCAGAGCGCAAAAGGGGCCCGGCGGGGGCTGGGCAGACCCGGCGGCTGGTTCGCTGAGTGGTGGTACTGTGCGGTGGCGCTGCCGGGCTGAGCGACTGGCGGGTGGCCGACTGGTGGCCGCCTGATGGCGGAACCATTAAAACTGCAAGCGGTGGCATAGTCCCCAAAAAACATCATTTTTTGCATTTTTTTCGATAAACGTGCCTCGAAAAGTGTGCTGGTACGGCCTCCCCGGCAAAATTTTTTTTCCTTCCGGATCAACTTCGCCAAAATCGATGAAACGAAGCGCGATCTTAGGGTTTTTGGCCACTGTGAATGCAATGGTGACCTTCATTTCTGCTCAAAATGCTCCAAAAAAATGGCGACCTCCAGAGCTTGCAAAAAAATACCAAACTTGAAACCCTTACAGATTTGGCAAATCATGGCCAAAATCTGCAAAATAAAAGCCAAACCTGGATTTTTCTAGCACTCTGAATCCAATGTTGAAGCCCGATCTGATCCAAGATGCTGCATAGGTGAACTCAAGGCATGAAATCCTCGAGGAACCCCGAACGAACTCTGCAATGAATTTCTCTAGAATTTGAGAAGGGATTGCATGTCAAGGCTCTGATACCATGTTAGGGCCTGAAATAGCTTTAATACCATGTTAGAAACCCTAGATCAGACATGCAAACCTAAACACCTTCCACAGAAGAGAAAAACAGAAAAAGCAAGAGGTTTGCAAGATGTGCAAAATATTATTATTCAGGAATTTAATATTACAATGAGATGATTTGCTTTATAAAAGCAAAGTATGCAACCCTAATGTTGACCTAAAATTAACTCAACCTAAGTAAAGTTATGCAAGTGTAATTAAATATTAATTACACTAACAATTTTCACCTTCATCCATACAAGGGTTTTCATTTTCATTCACACAAGGGGTTCCATTTTCATTTTCAAATGTAAAAAGGATTTCATTCTCATTTTCATCAATATGAGGGATTTGATTAACATTTGTATTCTCATAAGATATATTTTCATCTTTTTTTGTTTTTGCATTCTTTCAACCCTAGAATTATTGATATCATCAATGGTGTATCCAACTTCATTTAAACAAGCAAAATCAATATTATCAAGACTTGGGTTTGAAAAATACCTAGAGAGATTGTTTGAATAGGTCCATTTTCCATATCATTGGGAGGTGGATTTGAAGACATACCTGAAGTTATTTGCATAGGTACTATTTCCATATCATTCAAAGTTGAAGTTGAAGACATAGTTGAGTTTATCTCCATAATTGCATTTTCTTCTATATTCACCATCTCCACATTTGCATCATCTACATTCATTTCATCATTCATGACTTTCTCTTCAACATTCATTGAACTAGATGCTTCCAAATTTTTCATTTGACAAATTCTTTCTCTTCTATCCTTTTGTCTTTTTGCCTCCATATCTTTATTTGCTTGAATTTCTTCGAGTGTCATTGACTTTCTACACTTCTTTTTTTGTCTTTACTTTGATCCCATGGTTACCAAACCCTTTTTGATGAAAAAACAATTGATTTACTTGTAACCAATTTTCAAATTTTCATCTCCTTCAAATATTCAAATAACACTTTGTACTATGAAGATCCTTTCTTCTTTGAACTTTGAAGTACACAAAAATATCATGAATACATCCAAAAACTCTATTTTTTGAATCTTCTTGTAAATTATTCTTGTACTTGATTCCACTTCAGAAAATTCAACCTGCACTTGAATTTTCAACCAATTTGCAATAGAATATGCCCTACATAAGACAAATTTGCAATAAAAAATGCAAAAAATGGAGCTTTCGGGCCGTACTACAAAAAAAGAATGTTGCAGGAAAAACATGTTGTACCAAAAAATTTCAAATCAGGGAAAAATGGCTATATCAGAAATGTGTACACGTTATGAAACACATACACGTTCTGAAAGTAGAATGCGTATGCGTTACCTTTACCCAACGGGTAAAAACATAACGCATACGCATTATGAAATGCGTATGTGTTTCATTTAAATAACGCATACGCGTTTTAGTAACGCGTATGTGTTATTTAAAAAGTTGTTTCCCAACCCGCCTACAACCTTGGTTTTAGGCTCGGGAAAGGCTTGGCAATTCGAGCCTTAGCCTTTGACCTGCAACTAAAAAAGTAAGGCAGATTGAAGAAGAATGTCCAACTTTGACAATATGGCTGATGATTTTTTTTTTCTAAATCAATGAATAAAATTAAAACCCATTATAGAACACGATGTCTAGTTTTTAAATATATAATTTTTATTAAGATTGGATTATATTTTCTATTTTTTTAATTAATTTCAAAGCAAACTAGTCCTTAAACTTGAAATATCAGACTTTTTTTGCTTTTTAATAAAAAAAAATTTCTTAAGTTTTTTGTAAAAAACATTATATGACATCAATCTTCAAACAATTCTCTACACAATGAAAAAAAAAAGTTTCAAAAAATGTTTAGTTTAGGTCAAATTATGTTGTCCGTACATGTTGATTTTTAAAAACAACAATTAAGGCCAATAAAAATTTAATAAAAAAACAAATATTCAACAAAAAATTACAAGAAAAATTCCTCATCAATATTCATGTTGTTAGCTCTCTTTCCACAAAAGGAATTAGTAAAATACTTTTATTTGAGTCAAAAAGTGTTTTCTGTACACGTGCATGGTATGGTAACAAAACAGGGACTTTTAAAAAGTCATTTTTATAGATCCTTATCAAAATTTAATTTCTACAATCTGGGTATTTGAATAATTTACATATTTATAAACTAGATTCAAAATTATAAATTTCATGGTACTAAATTTTTTAAAAATTCATTGTGTAAGTGCCTCAAATTTTCAGTCCAAGTGTGATAAATTCTGAAAAACAGCAAAAACACTTCCACTTTCTGAGCTTTTTGTGGACCCAACTTCTTGCATCAGCCCCTTGTTTTATTCTCCATATTTTAGCATTCTATGTAATGTGGTTTTTGAAACATCTCTCAATTTCCTTTGATTTTTAAGTGTTTTTCTAATAGGTCAATTAAATGCATGTATAGATTTGATTTCACAACATATTCTTGTTTACCATAATCATTGTATTGACAAGGTGTAGTAGAAAATTCATGTACTAGGAATGCTATCGTTGTCTAGACAAGGTCTAATAGCAAGTTATATGTGAAAGTTGGCTTGTCAATTCAAAATTCAAGCTACATTATTTCCCAGTAAATATTATATGCAAAATAGGGAAATTGTAAAACAACTATTAGGAAAAAACTTAAGAATCATGGGTAGCACTAGAGATGTCCCATCTAATAGGATGGTAATGTTTTTTACTCAACTATTTGAACTCCCTATTGACAAAGTGTTCTTCATGATATTCTTATTTCCACTTCCCCACGCCAAACTATTCATTATCGTATTTTGCTTGTTTTATTGTCTATATTTTAATGTTTTATTTAATGTGCATTTTGAAACATCCCTTATGTTCCTTTGATTGTTAAGTGTTTTTCTAATATGTTAGTGAAATGCATGTATAGATTTGAGTTTGCAGCATATGCCTACTTACTAGAAATTCTATGGCTATCTCGACAAGATGTAACAACAAGTTCTATGTAACAATTGGCTTGTCAATTCAAAATTCAAGCTACATTATTTTTGATGAAATATTATAGACAAAATGGGGGTGATCCCACAATACTGGTTTACACTTTTTGGGCAAACTGGACATTGAACTGATTTTTTTAACTAAAACTTCACTTTTGGGCTCCTATAGCGGCTAAATCATGAGGAATTTGAAGACGATGCAAACTAGTGATTTGTGAAGTTTTGTCTATAGATTCTAAATATATATTTTTAAAAAAATTTGGAATCAGATTGCACTCTTTTTTTCATCTCCTTCAAAAACTAGTTTTTATCAATATACAACATAACTTTTTTGTATGAAGGATAAAATTCTAATTTTTTCAAATTTAGATTTGTAACTACAATATCTAACTAGCTCATTTAGTTTCATAGTGTTAATAATTTATTTTTTCTTAATCGAGTTTCGAAGTCAAACCAATTACAATTCAGACATAGGTGGACTGTATACAACATAACTTTTTCTGTATGTATTGAAATTCAATTTATTTTTTTAAAATAGATCAAGGACATCAATACCCAACTTGAACATATTTTAAAAAAAAAAATCTTGATAATATGCTATTTTTCCACATGTGTAAAACAAAGAGCTTGATTTTTGGTGAAAAACCTACATTCACAAGAAATAAAAAATAAATATAATAATCAAATTAAATTTAATTAAAATTATAATTTTTTGGAAGCTTATAATAAGGAATACATAATTAAAAAAAATTAAATTAAATGAATTCATTTTATCCCCCAAAAGGTAAATCAAAAGTGGTTTTTTATCAGCATTTTGATAGGTGTAAAGGAGACTCTGTTATAGGTATGGTTTAAAAGTAGTGGGCTTCTATCCAAGGGGGCTTGGTCTAAGGTGGTTTGATCAAAGCCTCTTCAATTGGAATCATGTAAATGGAACTTTTAAAGGCTTAAATAATTATATTTTCTAAAAATATGTGATTTTAGCAAAAATAAGGATCTCCCAAAAAGTGTAAACCACTATTGTGGCAACACCCTAGGGAAATTGTAAAACAATTATTAGAAGAATGCTTAAGAATCTTAGGTAACGCAGGAGATGTCTCGGCCGATAGGCTACTTGTTTGAATTTTTGCAAGGATCTCTACCATCTCAACCGTTAATTGGATTTTCCAATGTCAGAGATGTCTCGATCAGTGCTTACTTTCTCGGGGTTTGGGGTGGTGATGTGGAACTTCGTAATTACGTGAGTTGTTGGTGGTAGAGTTTGTGTCCTTGACACACATAAGCTCAATAGTAAGTGTTTTCTCATGCGAGCATTAATGCATTCTATCATTGTTGTGTGATAGTGGTAGGTGAAGCAAAAGTGGGCAGCCGAAGTAAATGGAACATTGAATGCCACAGTGTGGGAAAGTATACTTTGATTAAGTTGCATTGTTGAAACAACCATTGCGATGTTCCTTTCATAGCATTTTGTACAGGTTGTTTCCCTCTTCTATTCTCCATGTTTTCCCCATGATATTCTTATCTTGTTCATCTATTTGTTACGTTTTCTTCTTAAGTGTTTCCCTAACATCTCTTACAACTTTTTCATAGATTGCTTGTTTTTCACCAATATGTTTTTTTGATTTCATTTTCCCTGATATATTTGAAGCTACTTATAATAAAGTGTTAATTGTTGTCGTTATTTTGTTTGTATGGAACATGTTATATGTCTTGTATCAATATGTTTCATGATATTCATACTTCCACATCTGTTTGAAGTTTTCCATAACAAAATTTTCTTCATGATATTCTATTTCCCAGTTCTTGATAGCAAACTCTAGGTCTCCCCACTTTGCTACCCAGCCCTCAGGCACCAGCCCCATAGATGTGTTGCTTGTGTCTTTTTTTGCTGCAAAAAATTATATTGACCCTTTTCTCGATGCATGGTTGGTTTGTTCACCAATTACATTGAATCTTAGTTCTACGTATTGGTTGTTACCCTTTGTAGTATTGTTTGATATATGTATGCATATATGCATATATGTATATACATATATGCATATGTATATGTATACGTATACGTATATATGCATATGAAATAGAAAAAAGTGAAGCTTTCTTAGATGGAGGGTGCAAAAAAAGAAGGAACGATGCATACACATAAGTAGCAATAGCATTACACTCTTCGAGAAAGGGAAAAATGCACTGTACCTTCCATTCGTTACACTCTCAACCAAAGATGCATTGCATGTGCATAGATACATTTACATATAGATAGGCATATATGCATATACATATGCACAATCAACCTAATTCGATGTATGCTTCTTATGTTCTTTAATTAAATTTTGTCTACATTAGTTTAGTGTTTTTTAAGTGTTATTGTTATCCATGTTATACAATTGCTCTATTTGTCTTCAATATATATATGCGTATATTTATTGGTGTACATTTCGATGCATTTATTTCCAGATACTGTTCACAATCTACACCATGCTCTTTGTAAGGCTTTAAAGTTAGATCAATTAGAAAGATACCAAGGAACTAATTATACAAAATGTGTATTTATTGGATAGCATACTTCAAAATATGCAAGAAAATATATTGATTAAGTTGTATTGTTGAAAGAGGAATTGTTGTGTTGGTTTGATAGAAGAGTATTGTATTAATTTCTTGCTCCATGTTTGTTTTATAGCAGATTGGATGATTTTAAAACTCTTGTGCTTCAAAATTTGTGAGTTGTATATATATATATATATATACATATAGACATATATATATATATACATATAGACATATACATATAAATATGTATGTATGTATATGTAAATAAATATATATACTTATATATATGTGTGTGTTTGTATGTATATATACATGTATATAGTAATGTGTATATGTATATATGCATGTATGTATGTATGTATATTTTTGTAACAATTTTTTAACAATTTCTCTATTTGTCTATAATATTTAGTCACAAATAATGTGGCTCCAATTTAGAATTGATAAGCCAACTATTACATAGATTTCTTGTGTTGTATCAATATGTTTTATGATATTCTTTCTACCTATTTAAAAGTTCTATTTAATGTTTGATTTCAATCATCTCTCATTTTCTTGTGGTTCTTCAGTATTTTCCTAATAGCTCTTTTAGAATTTACCTATTTTTCTATAATATTTAACGCCAACTAATCGATCTTGAATTTAGAATATATGTATGTATATGTGTATATATATGTATGTATATATGTTTGTATATATGTATATATATACATATGTGTATATGTATATGTTTCCGTCAAGATCTTCGTCAGCCTAGATGTGAATTGGATTTTTTGATGTTGGGGAATGGTTGGTTGGTGGGCACTTGAATGGGTTTTTTGTGGCAACATGGAGCTTCTTAATTACATGGGTTGGCGGTGGAGGAGTTGGTGTCCTTGATACACAAAATTTGAATGGTATGTGTTTTCTCGTGGGTGTGTTAATGCACTCTAATATATTGATTAGCTTGCATTGTTGAAAGAGCCATTGTGGTGTTGCTTTGATAGCAAACTATTGTAAAAAAAATTGTGTTTGTCTCTCTTTCAAGTAATTTTCTTGTGGTTCTTTAGTATTTTCCTAATAGCTCTTTTAGAAATTACCTATATGTCTATAATATTTAGTGCCAACTAATGGTCCTTGAATTTAGAATATATGTATGTATAAATGTATATATATTTGTATATATATGTGTATATATATCTATATATATCTATATGTATATATATATGTATATATATATGTATACATATTTATACATGTGTGTATACTATGAAATGTGTGAGAAAATATATTGATTAGGTTGCTTTGGCGAAAGAGAAATTTGGTGTTGGTTTCATAATAGACTATTGTAAAAACAAATTCCTCTGCCTCTCTTTCAAGTACCCCATAATAAATTGTTCTTGTAATGCCCCACCACAAGACCCTAGAGGACAACACAAAACTACACATAAAAATAGTACAATTTTTTTTAAAAACATTAAATTAAACTCACTAGTGCAAACATAGCATTGAACACAGGTCAAACTAAGTCCTCTAAGGTCCGTGAAAACATTATCAGGTTTCCCATAAACAATTTTCACAAAATAGAATCCATAATATGAAATTAAATCAATTGACATTACAAACCTTCCATTCCATAATAAAGATAACAAATAAAAAGAACATCAATTCCACTAACATAGGCTATAGTCAATGAGAATTCTTTCATTAAATCAACAAGAGTTTGTGTATATCACCAGAATGATAACCATGATCAAATCCACACTAGCCAATATTAACAACATGAATCACCTCCAGTACCAAATAGAATATATCAGTATCTCAAGATAATATATCCTAAGTAGTGACTTCTTAAGATAATGAAACCCCAAGAAGTCACTCCTCAAGATATCAAATTTGGAGTACTTCACATAATTCAAGAGGCTCATCAGATACACTAGCCATAATGCTTGTCTAAATTAAAACATATAACAAAACATGCTAATCTCAAGTAATGTTAATCAACATAACGAATTCTCTATAAAATCCATTCAATTCAATATCAATAACATTCAATTACAATAGAGATTTTTACGAGAGTTACAATGAGTCATAATTACATCCAGAGTAGAAGTTCTCTTAGAATACTAGTAGGAGAGTACATCAAGTAATACAATTAAGATACATCCAATCATACCCTAATACAAGAATCATGAGTAAAGATCATCATGAAATGGTACACTAGAAAGGTATTCAGTCCAGTAGAAGTCATCACGTACATGGATAAGAGAGGAACCCAATGGATAACAAGGCACATTCCACCCAACCATGTGGTACCCTAAGGTCCACCCCTATGCAAGGAGATAGAGAAAGGGTCCCACTACCAAAAGGACAACAAGGTGACAAAACATAACACAACAAGGCTAATGGAATAACCACATATAAGTACAACATAACACTGCACGAAAGAGCAATAGTAACCAAAGACTCACACAAACCACATATGGAAAGCCCGTCATGATATACCAAGGTTCTAGTACTGGAGAGTGTCATCGTATGGTTCTACATGGGTTGTCTTGATAGTCCCTTACTTGATGCCGACCCCCATCTATGGATTTCCTGACTGTCGTAGATACAACTCTGGCCCCATAGGGTTACACATGCGGGACCAATTATCCTTTCATGGTGACAAGGATATTGGTCTTGTCGAATAGGCCTTCTCTTTCCATCCTTAGCCTGAACAAGCACTAACAATATAGAAGAGGGATTCAACTATTTTATTAAATGAATCTTTACCCAACCCTCTAATTATTTTATTATGCTTTCGCTTGGTTAGGAAACTCTCACATAGGTTGTCCTTGATGCCACTTTATGTGCCAGCCCCCACTGAGAGCCACTCCCCCTTCTACAATATGAAATGAACATAAGCAACAAAGTGACCCACTAAACACAAAATCCATAACGTGTGATCATACCCTAAGGTGAGGCATCAATCATCCCGTGCAAGCATAACTAAGGAGCATGGAAATGGAGCAAAAATGGTCTCCCCATCAAAAACACATAGTACAGACATACTATCCCAAAGACCATAATTGAGACAAACAATAAGTCAATGTCAAATTACACACACAAGGCCAAGAACATCGACAATGACACCCAATCAATATTTTCATTACCTCTACAATGTCTCACCAAATGGTATAATTGGCATTTGCAAAACAAATTTAACAAGACATTTCTATTTTACTTTCACTAGTCAAATAACTAATCCTTACTTATTACATCAAGTCTATTCTATTTAAATTTCTTTCACTTTAAAATTGTAGCTATTAAATTCCAATCAATTAATAAAAGCAACATTACTACCACTAAACTCCTCATATTATCTTCTCCTCATGTTGTTTAAATAAGAAATATATCAATACAAATATAATTCAATTACCAATATTCAATTATATTATCGTTAACTATGTTCTTTTAATAAAGAAAATATATATATACAAATATAAACATAGCTTCAACTACTCATATACATATATATATATATATATATTCAAACTGCTTACAATTGCTGTGTTATAATATATCTAACACATGCACTTAAAAAAAGGTCATATGTGTTTCAAGGAATTTTAAAAAAATAGCAAGAACCTTTTTTCACATATCGAATTTTACATACTTTGAAACTCAATAAAAAAACTTATACTTATTTATGAAAACAAATAGTATAACATAAAGACAACAAGATCTCTTTATTCTTATCTACATAACTAAAAGGTATCGAACCACTAAGATAGAGGCCAAAACTTCGGTGTTTATAATTCATAACAGAAGTTCAATTATGTCCAAGAAGGATTCAATATAAAAGAAGATTTCTCTGTAAAGATCGGCACAACAAAAGAATCTTATTCCTATGAAAAAACTAAAGATGTATTAGTCTAAGTCACTATGGCTTTGTTTGATTGACAAGCACACAGGGATGTAACGACGAGCTAAGGCAACTGTCACTCAGAGAGAACTAAGGATAGCATTAATTTCCGAATGAATACTAAAATTCCTATTCACAAGGATCCGCCCTTCTTTTCATCAAAAGACTAGCCATGACCGGTTATTTACAGATTAAAGAGAGACCATACTTAACAGAAAAGAAAAAACTGAGCTACACATGAACAAAAAGAGCTTAATCCACATTCGACCAGGATGAAGGAATGATAGTTGATGTACTAGCATGTGTTGGAGGCCATCACAGCATGACGTCATTCACAGGGAGAATCAAATTATATACTGTAAGACTTTATTCCATTGGTAAATGAATTTGAAAGTATTTAAGGACTCCACATCTATATAAATGAGCCTATGATGCCAGGGTCGAAAGAGATTGATGAGAGGCCGACCAAACTACTTTATTAGTTTAGAGGGACGGCGTTGGCAACGATCAAACCATCGAAATCAAGCAACAATGTGTAGTTTACGATGGAAGGTAAGGAATGAAAAGGGGACGTACACAAGGGCCAACCCAATAAAAAAATGTGCTTTCCTTCCTCAACACAAAACTCAACTATATTCTATGATGGAAGCAGAGAACTCGATAAAGAAAAAATTCATTTAAAACAAAGATACAAAAACCAGGGAACATATAACACAGATGTGTATACCCTACCATCAACTCAAGCACAAAAGAATTGTATTGATAGTGAGACTTCCAGCATCAAGAGCTAAAATAAAGACTCTATTTTGTATGCAAGAATAGAATGGATTTGACAATAGTATCCAACCAAAATCAGAAACTTAAAGAACCAGATAATACAGCTGGCAGCAAAATAAAGTATACTCAATATGGAGGAAGGATGCTATCTTGCATCACCTGTATTCCATGAAATGAAAACAGATAACACTTTTTCATTATTCATTCAGAACAACAAAATATTTGAGGGAAAGCATGGAACTTGGAATATTCGAGTCACAGAGCTTCAAGTTTTACAGCTCCGAAGTCTAGGTACAAATTCAGCTCTCAAATTCCTAGCAAACTTTCTTCCAATGCAAGCTTCCAAAATTTCTATAGCCCCCAATCTCCAATCTACTGTATCCAATTTCCAAGCAATAGAAAATAGAAAACCCCCGTATAGAATGCCAGATCCATTTTTCCTTCCCCCCCCCCCCAAAAAAAAAAAAGTCCAATTGCCCCTCTTTTAGTTAACTACCATTAATTTTAATTATTCCTTTATTCTCTTCGTAACTGCTTTCACCTCCTTTCTTTTATTAGTTTGTTTTTTTCCATTTTCAAAATTTATCTCCTTTCATTTATTATTAGCAATCTCCAATATGTTAATAATTTGTGAATAAAACTCAATATAAATCTAAAAATATTTAAAATTTATTTCTTAATTTTTTATTTTATATTACATCCAAAAGCTATTTAATATTTATTTATTACATAATTTCTTTTTGAGACACATTTTAATTTATTTAAAATGAACATAGACTAATAACACTTTATTTATTAAAGCTATAATTTATACCATTCATCTATTTAAATTAACACAATTCTCTATAATACAGTAAAATATATCAAGGCATCAAACAGACAAATACTCAAATAAAAAAACATCAAAGATACCTGACCACTGAATGAAATAGAAGACAAAACAATGCCAAAAATGGCCAACCAACACAACAAACCACACGAAAGGGGAATGACAAACAGACACACACCATCATCAAAGATGATGGAACAACATGGGAAACCTAATGCTCTCTTTGTTATAACAACCTCTAGTGGGTATGAGGCATGCTCTAACCTAACAATTCAGGTGGAGTTGATGCTTGGTACCTACAACCTGCAACAAAACCACGGTTGAACATGTGCATGTAGAAAATAGCCATTCATACCATGAAGGGAAAGCCGCAGCATCGTAGGACACTCGTGAGCGAGTGATGCAACCCTGTTCCCCTTCACCCATACATCGACAAATAATAACTGATGAAAAATCTCATTAGAGAACAAATCACATATATATACACAATATCTCATATAAACAATTAAGAAAATTAAATAAACAAGGTATCTCCATAACCACAGATATAACAGTTTCATCATAGTCCAACATCAAAGAGTCATAATCAACTAAATAACATCAACATTACCATCAAAATAGGATATTTAATGTTTAAGTGTATCCAAAAAGCTATCCAAAACAAAAATGAATTGAGGGGCACTACGTCCTCCCCCCTAGGATCAAGCTTACTCCTAAAATCCTGCAAATAAATATGAATAAAGCTCTCTCATCCTGGAAGCATCCTCCCATGTAGTAGAGGACTCATTGTTCGGATCCCACTGGATCCTAACCTGCTCTATGTCTCATCCCCTAAGGGTGTGTCGTTTGTGCTGAATAATGCCCATGGGCTCCAAAGCCAGTTGCTCATCCTCTACCTGTAATGCATTCCAATCAAGTACACGAGATATATTAGGATAATAAGGTCTAAGAACTAAAATATGAAACACATCATGTATGCGTGAGAGACTGGGCGACAAAGCAAGACGGTAAGCTACTGGACCAATATTCTCCAACACCTCAAAAGGCCCCATGAAACATGGTGCAAGCTTAATGCCTTTTCCATATCAGATCAAACTCTTTCATGGTTGCACCTGCAAGAACACTCGATCACCAACTGAGAATTGGCAATCCACCCTATGAGCATCGACATACTTTTTTTGTCTATCCTGAATTACCACCAAATGCTCCCTAATGAAAAACACTTGCTACACCATCTCCTAAAGCATCTTCGAACCAAGAAGAACTATGTCCTCCAAACAATCCCAATAAGGACAACCATATAATGCCTGAAAGGGAGGCATGCCTAAAGAACTGTGATAACTGTTATTGTATGAAAACTTCACTAAATGAAGGTAATCCTCCCACTGTGATTACTGATTCATGATGTACATACGAAGCATATCCTTGAGGACCTGATTGAGCCTCTCAGTCTTCCCATCAGTCTCTATGTGATAAGCTAAACTAAAGTTCAACTAGGTCCCTAATGTATGTTGTAGGGATGTCTAGAGAGTTGAAGTAAACACTGGATCTTTATCCCATATAATTTGATGAGGAATACCATGAAGTCTGACAATATCCTCCATGGAAACTTTGGCCACTGATGAAGCATTGTATGAGGATTGGACAAGAGAGAAGTGAGCCACCTTCATCAACCTATCCACAGTGACCATAATGACATCATGATGATGAGAAGAATAGGGTAAGCCAACAATGAAGTCCAATGAGATAATGTCCCATTTCCACTCTGAAACCAAATGAGCCTTCAAAAGGCCTACAAGATGCTGGTGTTCTACCTTCACTCTTTGACACTCTAGACATCTCAATATAAAATTAGGGATATCCCTTTTCATTCTAGTCCAAAAGTATAACTATCGAAGATCAGCGTGCATATTTCTAACACTTGGATGAGCTGAATAGGGTGTCTGATGGGCCTCCGACATGATAAAAGTACAAAAATCTCAAGATGAAGGAACATAAATATGGCCCAAGTGTCTCAAGAGACCATCTAACTCAAGGGAATATCCTGCAAATCTCCCCTCAAGCACTCTACCTGACTCCACCTTACTCCCCACCTCCTAATAGTAGCTATGTGAGGGGAGTGCAGAAAGGATCTAACTCCTCAAGTCCACACCAAGTGTAATTATTGATAGCTCATGTCTCCATCTACTAAGTGCATCCGCAACCACATTCTCTTTTCCTTGAATAAATTTCACCTCAAAATCATATTCACATAGGAACTCCATCCATCTCCTTTTCCTAGCATTTAGGTTAGGTTGTGTGAAAATATACTACAAGCTACGATGATCACTATGCAACTCAAATCGATGCCCCAAGAGAAAGTGTCTCCATCTCATCAAAGCATGTACCATAGTGGCAACTCTAGATCATGAGTGGGATAGTTCAATTCATGATCCTTGAGCTTGCAAGACTCGTAGGCAATCATGTGACCCTCATGCATCAACACCGCTCCTAAACCCTCCAAGGATGCATCTGTAAAAACCATAAAATCCCTAGTAGGGTTAGGAACAACCAATATAGGTGTGCACTAGTCAAACTCTCCTTAGGAGTCTAGAAAGTTGACTGGCACTGCTCTGACCAGATAATTTTCTTCCCTTTTCTTTACAGAGAAGTGATGGGATGGGCTATCTTTGAAAAACCCTATACAAAATGACAGTAATAACCTACCAACCCCATGAAACTATATACCTCTGCCACATTTGTGGGCACAGGCTAATCAATGATAGCTTGGATCTTTGAAGGATCCACTACAATGCCCTCACTAGAGTTAACATGACCCAAATATTTTACTTCTATTTGGAAAAACACACATTTTGACAAATTTGTCATACAACTGGTTCTCTCTCAAACACTGTCACTTGTTTCAAGTGCTCCTCATGCTCCTCCATGGTTCTCGAATAGATCAAAATTTCATCCAGAAACACCAGTAAAAATCTATCAAGGTAAGTACAGAATACACCATTCATTAAACTCATGAACACTTAAGGCGCATTCGTTAACCCGAACGACATCACTACGAACTCGTAATGTCCATATCAAGTATGAAATACGGTCTTATGGATATACTCCTTGAAGATGCATAACTAATGGTATCCTGACTTAATATCTATCTTTGAAAACACCCTAGCACCCTTGATATGATCAAATAGATCATTGATCATCAACAACAAATACTTGTTTCTCATAGCAACCTTGTTCAATTATCGGTAATCAATGCACAATCAAAGGGATCTATCCTTATTTTTGACAAAAATCACTGATGCTCCCCAAAGAGAAACACTAGGATGGATAAATCAATTTTCCGACAACTCCTCAAGTTGTATCCTGAGCTCCTTAAGCTCCTATGTGGTCATTTTGTATGGATCTCGTCAAATGAGTTCAGCTCTAGGAACAAGGTCTATTTTAGAGTTGATGCCACACTTAGGTGGCATCCCTAAAATATCGGTGGGAAATGCATCCACATACTATCCAAGGATAGGTGAGTATCAAGAGATACCTCCTCCTGGCTCTCACCTAACTCCAAGTTGTTAATTGTCACTGCGAACAGTTGACAACCCTATCAGATGAACCTCCTCAAATACATAGCTGAGATCATCCTCAAGGATATACGCCTCTGAATCCCAACTACCTTGACCTGACTTCTAGAGTCATCAATACATTGTACAGACTTCTGACGAAAATCTATGACTTCCCTATGAGCTTCTAACCAATCTATACCCAATACAATATCGTAAGACCCAAGGGAAATAACATGAAGGTCTACTATAGTGCAAAGAGGTCCAACGCTCAAATTAAAACCATGTACGAGAGACTCATTTGTGACCTTAGCACCGAAGGCTAACTTGACCTACCACCTCTCATCCTACTTCACTTCCAACAATCTACATCATGCTACTACGGAAGGAGATATAAAGGAATCAGAGGCCTTGAATCAAAGAGAATAGAGACTTGGCTGCCATGTAACTCACTTGAAGTCTCAACTACTATACCCTAGTGTTCAACATGGTGGTTATCAATCACAACAAAGACTTTGTGTAACCTACCTACATCCACTACTATCAGCTCTGAAGCTATCAGTCTCTTACTGAATCTAGATGTGCCCTTCTGAGGACACAGTCGAGCAATATGACCCTGCTAACCACACAAAAAACACCCTGTAGCTTTTCCAAAACCTCTACCCCTTGATGCTGCACTAGACTACTGAAAACTACCTCTACCAGCTGAAAATTGTGAACTCTAAGCCGACTGATTAGGATGGTAATGTTGATCTATCTACCAACTATGAATTTTCCTATACTAAAATCTATCACCTTGTCGAGGCTGGAAATTCTTATGTTTTGACTGTGAGTGTTGCTGCTATTGACAACCCTTAGTAGGTGCATGGTGGTTTCTAGAAGGTCCTAATAACTGAGTCTAGCCACCCTGAGTACTGAAACCTACTGGAGGTGCACTGCCAATCTGCACCCATGTATGACCACCTAGAGCCAAGGTCAAATTCTCCTCAACTAGCCAAACTTTCTCCACAACTACCTCCATGAATTTTGGCTCAAATACCCAAACAACCCCATTGATACGGGCATTCAAGCCCCTAATAAAATTTTGTACTAACATACTCTCATCATCAACTATTCCCACATATAGCTTGAGCTCATAAAATCTTCTCTTATACTACTCAACTAACATTTCCATCTGCCTTAGCTCATGGAACTCATTTGTGTGACATTATCACCAGTGTTTAAACAAGAACCAATCTCTGAATTTCTCAAGGAACATCTCCCATGACACTAATTCTATCTCCAAATGGAGCTTCTACTCCTCCAAACACCACCATGCGGAAGCATAACCTCAAAGATGCATGATAACACACCTATCCTCGGTATTGGTACCATATGGGTGCATGGTGAAACACTTGTTCAAATCAATCAGCCATCTCTCAGCCTCCAAACCATCGTGAGTCCCATAAAGTGTAGGAGGATGATCTCTCAACAAATCTCTCATATGCCTTGCTAAAACTACCTCTTGTTTTGTATTAACCTCCTTTCTCCTAGGAGATCTCTCCCTCTCCCTAACTATCAACTGCTCACCCTGTGGTCCCAAACCAAGACAACCCAAAATATCCTCAAGTAAATGATGCAATTATGCACCATCCAATCCCGGTTGTCTTGAGTTCTGATCTCCACCACCTTGGTTATTCTGTGAACTTTGATGTTCCTCACAATCATATTCGTGGGAACTCTAAGGGGGAGAGTCCTGCCGATTGGCCCCATGACCACCACCATGACCTCTACTACTTCCTCGACCTCAACCCCTACCTCTAGGCATAATCTTGGACAAACACCACGACAGACAATTTCAGGTATTAGTCAAAATTAAAAATGGGATTGATAAACTCCAAAATCTACACATCTACTAAAACTTAATGGGATCTTGAATATACCCAGAGCACCCGGTGTTTGAACTTAGGCTCCGATACCATGTGTAATGCCCCACCACAAGACCCTAGAGGGCAACACACAACAATTTTTTTTTAAAAACAATAAATTAAATTCACTAGTGCAAACATAACACTTAAGACAGGTCAAACTAAGTCTTGTAAGGTTCATGACAAAATTATCAAGCTTCCCATTAACAATTTTCACAAAACAAAATCCATAATATTAAATTAAATCAATTGACATTAGAAACCTTCCATTTCATAACAGAGATAACAAATAAAAAGAACATCAATTCCACTAACATAGGCTATAGTCCATGAGAATTCTTTCATTAAATCAACAAGAGTTTGTGTATATCACCAGAATGATAACTGTGATCAAATCCACACTAGCCAAGATTAACAACACAAATCACCTCTAGTACCAAATAAAATATATCAGTATCTGAAGATAAGATATCATGAGTAGTGACTTCTTAAGATAATGAAACCCCAAGAAGTCACTCCCCAAGATATCAAATCTAGAGTACTTCATGTAATTCAAGAGGCTCATCAAATACACTAACCATAATGATTGTCTGAATTAAAGCATATAACACAACATGCTAATCTCAAGTGACATTAGTCAACATAATGAATTCTCTATAAAATCCATTCAATTCAATGCCAATAACTCAATCAATTACAATAGAGATTTTTAAAAGAGTTACAATGAGTCATAATTACATCCAAAGTAGAAGTTCCCCTAGAATACTAGTAGGGAGAGTACATCAAGTAATATAATTAAGATACATCCAATCATACCCTAATACAAGAATCAAGAGTGAAGATCATCATGAACTGGTACACTACAAAGGTCTTCAATCCAATAGAATTCATCACATACATGGATAAGAGACGAACCCAATGGATAACAAGGCATGTGCCATATAATATAGATGCATAAACCCTACCATCAACCCAAGTACAAAATAACTGTATTGGCAATGAAAGACTTTACTTTGTATGCAAGAATGGAAGGGATTTGACAATAGTATCCAGCCAAAATCAGAAACTTAAAGAACTAGATAATATAGTTGGAAGAAACATAAAGTATACTCAATATGGAGGAAGGACGCTACCTTGCATCACCTGAATTCCATGAAATGAAAACAGATAACATTGTTGCATTATTTATTTAGAACAACAAAATAATTGAGAGAAAGCATGTAACTTGGAATATTCGAGTCATTGAGCTTCAAGTTTTCCAGTTTCGAAGTCTAGGTACAGATTCAGCTCCTCCCTAAGAGCCTCAAATTCTTGGAAAACTTTCTTCCAATGTAAGCTTCCAAAATTTATATATCCCCTAATCTCCAATCTACCGTATCCAATTTCAAAGAAATAGAAAATAGAAAAACCCCATATAGAATGCCAGATCCATTTTTGCTTCCCCACCAAAAACAAATAGTCCAATTACCCCTCTTTTAGTTAACTACCACTAATTTTAATTACTCCTTTATCCTCCCCATCATTGCTTTCAGCTCCTTTCTTTTATTAGTTTTCTTTGTTTTTCCATTTTCAAATTTTATCTCCTTTCATTTAAAATTGGCAATCTCCAACATGTTAATAATTTGTGAATAAAACTCAATCTAAATCTAAAATATTTAAAATTTATTTCTTAATCTTTTATTTTATATTACATCCAAAAGCTATTTAATATTTATTTATTACATAACTCCTTTCTGAGAAATGATTTTAATTTATTAAAAATAAACATAGATAAATAACACTTTTTTTATTAAAGCTATAATTTATACCATTGATCTATTTAAATTTATGCAATCCTTCGTAATACAGTAAAATCTATCAAGGCATCAAATAGACAAATACTCAAAGAACAGAACATCAAAGATACCTGACCATCGATTGAAACAAAAGACAATGGCAACAACGACCAACAGACATAATGGACTACATGAATGGGGAACAACAAACAAACACACACCATCATTAAGGATGATGGAACGGCATGGGAAACCCAGTCCTATCTCTGAAACAACAACCTCCATTGGTTATGAGGCACACTCTAACCTGTAAATTTAGGTGGAGTCGATGCCTAGTACCTGCAACCTGTAGCAAAAGCATGGTCGAACATGTGCATGTAGAAAATAGTCATTCACACCGTGAAGGGAAAGTCGCAACATTGCAGGGCACTCATGAGCGAGTGATGCAACTCTCTTCCCCTTCACCCATAGATTGACAAATAATAACTGATGGCAAATATCATTAGAAAACACATCACATACATATACATGATATCTCATATAAACAAGTAAGAAAATTAAATAAAAAGGGTATCTCCATAATAGAAAATATAATAGTGTCATCATCGTCCATCATCAACGAGTCATAATCAACTAAATAACATCAACAGTACCATCAAAACAAGATATTTAAAGTCTATGTGTATCCAAAAAGCTGTCCAAAACAAAAATGAACTAAGGGGCACTACAATTATTTATGATACTCTTCCCTCAGTTCCCCATGGTGGACTGTTTATTATTGTATTTTGCATAAGAATAAGAGGTTAATGATAGATATTCAAGAGCCCACATTAAACATATTCATACAATTCAAGCAGTGTATGTGAGAGTTGGCTTGTGAATTTAAAATTTGAGTTGAATTCTTTGGTAGTAAGGCCACATTAAATAGAACTTGTAAATGCAATGGGTAGCAGTAATCTATGGAAAATGGCTATAAGGACATAGAGCTAATTAGGAATTCAAGCTACATTACTTGGCACTAAATATTATAGACATAGACGAGAATTGACTAGGGTTTTAAATGATGATATGAACGTTACCTCTTCACCAAAGGATGTTCCTAAATATTTCTCATTGGTCAATAAGGATTGCAAAAAAATTATGAATTTAGAATTGACAAGGCGACTCTTAGATAGATTGGTTATCTTGTATCAATATATTTCATGATATTGGTTTTCCCTCATCTATTTCAGTATCAATATGTTTCATGATATTCTTTTCCGCTAATGAGTTTGAAGCTACCTGTGACAGATTATTCTATTGTTCTTGTAACAAGGATTTTTTTCAATGTTTAAAATTCTAAAAAATTTGTTGTGGTCATTTTGTTTGGATGGAACATGTTATATGTCTTCTATCAATATGTTTCATAATGTTGTTTTTTAGTCAATTGTTTCAAGTTTGTGATAACAAATTTTTCTTCATGATATTCTTTTTCTAACTTCCTAATAGCAAGCTGATCATTATCGTAGTTTTCCTTTTTTCTATACTGCATATTTTAAAGTTGAATTTTCCAACATTTGTTATCTTATTGTTCATACAAGTCAAGTAGTCTATGTAAGAGTTGGCTTGTCAATTCAAAATTTGAGCTACATTCTTTTGTAGTAAACCCACATTAAATAGAACTTGTAAATGCAATGGGTACCAATAATCTATGCAAAATTGTTGTAAGGCCACAACGTTAATTGGAAATTCGAGCTACATTGCTTGGCACTAAATATTATAGAGAAATAAAGAAGAATTTCTTGGGGATTTTAGTGATGATGTGGACCTTACCTTTTCATCAAAGGGTGTTCCTAAATGTTCTCAGTGGTCAATAAGGATTGCAAATAAATTATGAATTTAGAATTCAGAAGGAAAATGTTACATAGATTGGTTGTCTCCTATCAATGTGTTTCATGATATTTTTTTTCCCTCTTCTATAATAGATTATTCTATTTTTCTTGTAACAAGGATTGTTTTCAATTTTTAAAATTTTGAAAAAAATTCCATGGTTGTTTTATTTCAATGGAACATGTTATATGTCTTGTATCAATATGTTTCATGATGTTCATTTTTACTCAATTGTTTGAAGCTTGTGATAACAAAGTGTTCTTCAAAAGAAAGTGTTTATTTTCATGGTTCAACTCTTGTAAATTGTGAAATTTTTTAGACTGGTAGAAATTACAACCATGGTATATGTATATGTATATGTATAATGTTGATCTAGAGAATTCTCTTTTGAGAATTTTACTATTTCACTCTTCCTCTATATTGCTTTCACAAATATATACTCTTCTGTAATTTCATTTTTTTCTTAGTATATTATAAGGCTCCAGGAAAATTGTAAGGCCTTGCCTGGGCCTCTTCACAAAAATGGTGGAGTTTATTGATCAAAAAGGTTAGAGGTAGTGGACTTGGTTTCCTTGCTGAATAGGTATAGAATGGTGAAAACTTTCCATGTACCTCCATTGGTTGGCATATTGGATGTTTTAACAAGTGTTTTGTATTGTAATATGCACTATCTCATCCCCCCAACTGTTATTGTAAGTTGTTTTCCCACTCTTTTCCTAACCATTCCGTAGAAATCTAACCACTGATATATATTTTGACAGATTGAAATAAAATGTTACTTTCCAGTTATACGATGTTCACCTCGATACAAGCATAGACAGGAAAGAAAATACAAAGCCCATCTGTGGAACAATCCATGCCTAAAAGATTTCCACATCTATAACCATAATCAAGGTTTGTTTTATAAATATATATTTTACTAACTTATATGTTCACCCATTTTCTTTCTGCAGGGCTATATATGCTCCAGTACATACCAAAGTTATACATTCACCCTTTTTGTTTATGCAAGGCTAGATATGTTCCAGTACATACCAACATCAAGTATTTTTATAAAGTTATTTGTATACATTGTATGCTTTGAAGAAAAATCTTTGCTCTTTCTTTGTTGTCTTCCTTTTAATGATATTTGTATAGTTCATCTACATAATTTATTTTTCTTTGAAACAAGACCTCCTATATATTCTACTTTTCCTATGTTTATCAATATTAGAGACAAAATTGATCTTTCACAGTTTTTTATCAACATTCTCTTTTTTGAAAAAGTTATTGCAACAAAAAAAAGCACTAGGAAAAGCAATCCATATATTGGAACACACAAATTTTTTAGAAACTTTGTCATTGTGTGATATATGATGGAACTGCACCAAATTTGTCATCAGTGTTTCATACTTTTACTGGTTGATAGTTTTCCATGAGCCCATGAGGCTTCATGACGCCGATATGGTGGGGAGGACAACTATGTGATTTGTGATTTTTCCTTCCACTGTCATATTATATATATATATGTACTTACATACACTATGAACTGTATGTGAAAATCAATCCTTTGAAACATAAACAAATACATATACACATATATATATTGAAGACAAATAGACTATTTATGTGAGAGGTATTAGAATAACATTTATTTGTTACTAAATACTATATACAACCATTTATCTTCCATCTGGCGAGGGCACTAGCTCCACCACCACTAACCCATGTAATTACCAAGCTCCATATCACCACAAAAAAACCCAGCCAAATCCACAACAACCAAGGCATCTACGACATCGACAAATCCTATTTATAGTTGGGCTGACAAAAAAATTGGTGGGAACTTCAAGAAAATTATTAGGTAATGTTTGTTTCTACAATACAACTTAATCTAAGTATACTTTCCCACAATACAACACTCAAAATTCTATTTAGTACGTTCGCCTACATTTACTTTGTTTGCCCTCATCATACAACAATCATATAATACATTAACACTCTTGTGAGCAAGCACTTACCATTCAGCTTCAGTGTATAGAGGCATCTCTGGCGCCAGTGAATACAAATACCGATTGGGCTAAAAAAAACTCATAGAAACTTAAAGAAAATTGTTGGGAAATGGTTGTTCTGATACCAAAACTTAATCAAAGTATAGTTTCCCACACTGCAACACTCAATATTGCATTTACTTTGTCTACTGAAATTTACTTTTCCTACCCCCATCATACAATAATGACAAAATGCATTAACGCTCCCGTGAGAACATAGTTAGCCTTCAACTTTTGCATATCAAGGAAACCAACTCCAGCACCACCAATCCATGTAATTAAAATATATCCCTAGGAAATTTTTTATCACCATTTCATGTTTTTAAATTTGTTGCACCAACAAAAAACTCAATATATGAAAATATCCATGTAATTAAAAAATATCCCCCTGGTTTTGCGTTACCTGATATATGAAAATCCACACTAAACATATTCATACAAGACAAGCAGTCTATGGAAGACTTGCATTGTCAATTCAAATTTTGACATACATTCTTTGGTACCAAACCTACATTAAATAGAACTCGTAAAACCAATAAGTAGCAATAACTTGTACAAAATACCTATAACATTCACCATAGAGTTAATTAATACAATTCAAACTACATTGTGTGGCACTAAATATTCTAGACAAATAGAGAAATTGTAAAAGAGCTATTACATGAAAAATGCTATTCATGGCTTGCCTGATGAAAATCTCGACAAAAACTTCAAACAAATAAATTGAACAGATAAAAGAGATATTATAAAGAATAACACTTAACACCCACCAAACTAATTTTACCTCCAACATGTTTATGCTTTCATACTAACCCTCTGCATATATATATTTATATATATATATATACACATATGCAATTAATCCTATGTTAATTTGTAATTGGTCCTATGTTAATGCGTGTAACGGAAAAGACATAGAGAGATAACTAAAACAATAAATGGAGGGCAGTAAAATTACTAACCCAAACCATATTTTTGGATGAAAGAAACAACATTTAGCTACAATTTTTCCTATGGTAATGGGTACAAGGCCACACATGCACAGAGATAACTACAAATAATAAACGAGGGACGAAAAAATTACTTACCCTAACCATATTTTTTGATGAAAGAAAGAAGATTTAACTGCAGTTTCTCCATCTATACAAAACCATAACGCCAAAAACCTATGTAAGATGACTTCCAAATTCCTGACAAAAATAGTTTTAACATAAACAATAAATAAACCAGATATTTAAAACAACCATATAGGAAAACTTAAAAATTTCTGAGAACAATAGTTTTAAAACCCTCCAATCTACTAGAAAACGGAGCTTGCTCGAGGGGTTGGCTAGCACCCATGTGGCATTATCATGCAAATATGGTAGGGAGTAGAATGAGCATCGATTTTTTTTCTTTTTCATTGCATTATCATATATTTACTTCTACAAATACAAAACATATTCTATTCTACCAACTACATTTTTGCACGCTTATACAACTATCCTTTCAACTTGACAAATTAATTATTCAAACCCAGTTATTTATGACGATACCTATTTTCTCTATGTTATGGCAACAATTATATGATGCAATAATCTGTCCAAAATGTGTATAACACCATAGACTTAATTGGAAATTAAAGCTACATTGCTTGGTATTCAATATTATGGACAATCATTTATGCACAATACACATGTAAAACGACTTAAAAATTCTAGAGTACAATAGTTTTAAAACCCTCAAATCTGCTATAGAACAGACCCAGGGCTAATGATTATTAGAATAGTCTAATACCAAAGCAACACCACAATGGCTCTTTTGACAATGCAACTTAATCAATATATTTTCTTGCCATACAAATAAATAACTATGATAATTAATAGTTTTTTATAAGGAGCTTGAAACCTATGAGGGAAAAAGAATATCATGCAACATATTCATACAAGACAAGTAGTGTATGTAACAGTTGTAAGAGGTATTAGGATAATACTTAAGAATCAGACGTATGTGGTACTTCAGTGTTTTGATAATAGCTCTTTTATAATTTGCCTATTTCTCTATGATATTAAGTGCCAAATGATGGATCTCAAATTTAAAATATATGCATATATATATATGTATATATGTGTGTATATATATATATATCATTTATGCAAAACACCCATGTAAAAAGACTTACAAATTGTGGAGAACAACAGTTTTAAAACCCTACAATCTGTCGCACCAATACGTAAATACAATATTCAATGTTGTAGTGTGGGAAAGTATAGTCCAAAATATGCAAGACAAAATATATAGATTCAGTTGTACTATCATGAGATCCATTGTGGCATTATGAATATTGTGCACACATTGAACTATTAAATGTTGCGTTCTTAAGATCTCAATGCTATATCATTCAATGTTGTGGTTGTATTGTACTCAATTTTCTAACAATGTATAAAATACTTATGCATGCTATTCTAAACTTTGTTTAAAATCACACTCTATATAAATATGAATAAACATAGTATATAGATTTATTTAGATATACATATGTATATAGACATTGTTGGTGCATTATCAAAATGACCCCACAGTGTTATTTGTTTGGATGGGTCGGTATGTATTTTTGCCTATATTTATATTTTTATACATCAATCATGGAATTGAGTACATATATATGTTCATATGTATATGTGTATCTTTTAGGGAACTCAATACAATTTTTATTTCTATGTATAATATTTAATAGAAAAAAAGTGTTATTTTAATACATGTTATACAATTCCTCTATTCTTCTTCAATATCTACTACCAAACAATGTAGCTCAAATCTTATATCAATATGTTTCATGATATTATTTTCCCCTCATCTGTTACAATCCCTCTGAAAAAAATTACTCAGGGCTACTTATGACAGCCACAGAGCTTCCTACGTGCATATGCTGGTGATGGTACAGTTAGTTGCCTCCTTACATGGAAGAAGGAAAGTGATTGGTCATGCTAGCAATTTTCATTAGAAAAGCCAACACTTCCACAGACTGCTTGTCTTGTATCAATATGTTTCATGTGGGTTTCGATTATCTACCATTTATCTCTAATTCTTAAAGCGTTTCCCTAATAGTTCTTATAAGTAAGGTATGTTTCAGGGGTTAGTCTTATGAAGCATAAACCAAATAAACCCAAGCAAAGCAATGAAGAACAATGGAGGAAAGTAGCATGAAAAAAAAGAAAGATCTCACCAAGTCTTCAACCTCCATGAATCACCTTCATTGCACATTCTCCAATTGCTACAAAATGATGGTTTCCCTTAGATTTTGATGAGAATATATGCCTATGATTATGACCTAACAAATATTGAAGAATTCTTATGCTAATGAAAGTAAGAACTAAAGCCTACATGCAATATAAACCTGCAAAATGACAAGAAACCCCTAGCATGAAATTATGAAGTCAAGACATCATGAAGTATAGATCTCAAAATGAGGTTGAAATGACGATTTTATAGAACTGCCAAATTTGAATGGAGGGAAAAGATTGAAAGATGGAATATGTGCTAAGATCAAGGGCTGCAAATGCATGTGACAACCCCTGATTAGGGTCAGGACAACAATTCAAAATGAATTGCCAATATTTGATTTTGAGAAAATTAAATCAAGGGTTAGAATTGCATGTGACAAGAGGAGATTGGACACAAACTATAAGGAAAGTGGGGAATTAAAATAGAAATTTTAAATTTAATTCCCACAAGAGGTGATGTGACCTTCTAAATTAAAAATAAATTTAATTCAAAAGTGGTGGGGGCATGTGACAATTAATAATAATTTACAATTATTTACTTCGAAAGAGGGAAATTTAAATAAATAATTTTATTTAAATTTGGAGGGAGAGTAAATAGTAGAATTAAATAATTAATTCTAATTATCTAATTTTGGAGGAAGGTGACCAATAATTCAATAAATTTAATAATTTATTAATTATAGAGGGACATAAGAAATTAGAAATGTATTTAAATAAAATAAATATGATTTATTTATTTAAATAGTGAGGAAGAATGAAAGATGTGTATTAATTAAATAATTAAGAATTATTTAATTAATAGATTAATTTGGATAGAAGGACATAATCAAATATTTTAATTATGTTTAGAAGAATTATGGAGGAAATCAAGTTCATAGGCCTAGGTTAATCTTGTGTCTAGATTTTGCCCCTCTTTGTCATAGTGCAGTTTATCACATTATGGAAAAGAAAACCCGTCAAAAAATGCCCTAGTGAAGGTACAGAGTGTGCATGCCCCCTTGAGAAAATTTGTGAATTTTGGCCCTGGGGCCGAAAAAAATTAAAAAGTATCCTGACAAGTCAATTTGAGGACAAGAAAATCAATGGTACAAACAATTTCAAAATTCGATGAGGTTCAAGCAGTCAAAGGGGTGGTCAAACTTGGTCTAATGAGTCTCCAGTAGTAACTCTGAGGGTAAAACCTTAATTTTCAACCTATACATAGGTTAGCAAAGCTAAAAATACATTTCATTTTTAGTTTTTTATTTTGAAATTTGAAGAGTTCAGAGCGAGGACAAGCTTGAGAAAGATGGTGATTCTAGTCACAAAGCACCTTGGTGACTAGGTCCAGACATTCCGATGGGCAGAGCATAGAGACACCGATAAGTACCTCCTTGCTTTGTCATTTTTCATTTTTTGTGCATTTATTAGGTTTTAGGCTAGGGAAACGAATGCCTTGTGACACATATACATTTGTGTAAGCCACATTTATGATCGCATTGCATGCATTTGATGCATCATAATGTAAAGAAGAAGGATAAGGTAGCTTTAGGTTTAACATTACATAAATGCCATGGCATGAGATGCAGCCACCAAAATGAAATGCAATGGCCAAGTCGAGTGACACAATCGCCTGATTGCAATGCATAAGCTAGACCTCATGACACAAATGTTAAAAAATGATGCATTTGACTTATGGAATGATGCAAGTGCTATAAAGTATTACAAATGGTAGGTCAAATGACACAATCACCGAGTCACGATGCATGTGCAAGATGGAACAACGCATGCGACTTAGCGTAATGCAATTGAAGTCAATGCAACACATTTGACTTTGACTAGGGTTGACCTAGCTTAGATTGAGTTTGCCTATGCACTGTTGATTAGATAGATAATGATGCTTTACAATGATGTTCAATATGTGCTAACTCCCATTTTTCAATGTGCAAAGATGACTAGTACCCATTTATACGTGAGAGTTTAGGTATGCTACTTATGCCTTCAAAGATCAGCTACGAGACAATGAGCAGAGATAGTTGATGTGGTTGGGCCTATATTATGTTACCTATATGCCCATTATCTAGGAAAGTAGGGGACTCTTGGAAACATTATGTGAGAGGTGGCATTCAAAGACTTGTTCTTTCCACATGTCGATAGGAGAGGCCACCGTGACATTGGAGGATGTCTACAAGATACTATTGATTTCGATCCGAGGGGAGCGAGTGGTGTATGATCCCCACAAAGGACGTCAGGCCATGAAAAAGTAGTATGAGGCTATGGATGATGTAGGTCTGGGTATTCAGGGTTATGAGATCAAATGGGAGTTTTTATCCAAGCATTATGCTTGATGGGATGTGATGTTATTTACTATGATTTCTAGAGTCCTTATTCCTGATCAACGTGAACATGAATTCCCTATCAAATGGGGTGATGTGCTAGTTTGGATGAGATGAGACATGACAGTTTTTGCATGGGGTCCACACCTGCTTGGGATGCTCTATCACTAGTTGCACCAGGTAGCTTACTGGGAGGGACAAAATATTAGTTGTGGCACCACTTTATTGTTGATTTGGGCTTGGGATCATATTCTCGTTTCATTTCGGCCAATGCAGATTCAACAATTAGGTGAGGGTATTCCCTATATTTATTTATATGCAGGCTCAATGAAACAGACCCAAGTTGGGGACACAGGGTACTAGAAATACAAGATTGATGCTTTGATGAGCTTTATCTAGAGACCGTACAAAGAGTGTGCATAGTGAGATGGAGAGGACGAGCACTTGAAATTTTCCCGGTAGTTTAGATACTTGATTAGGAGGATAGTCCAAAGCCAACACATTATTGAGATTTACTTTCCCTAATGGGCAGTTCATCCGTTTGGAGAGCAGTAGGGTGTGCTTGTGGGGATAGCAGAGTATGCTTGGTCATCGTGAGAGACTATGCAGGGACCTCTTATAGTAGTGCCTCTAGCAGAGCAGCAAATTGATGGGTTGGTTGCACATTAGTGGGGATGGAGTGGGCGTATGGAAGATGCATGGACCACAATGGAGTATATGATGCCTGGTGGTAGGTACACAAACCTATACCACTTATAGATCTAGATGGTCTAGTGCCGATTGATTGGTGATTATTTATAGCATGAGTGCAACAAGGAGGATGGGGAGGGAGAGATGGTGGCAGGTATGGTGGCCGAGGAGATGGGGGAGAGGTGGAGACAGAGGCCAAGAAGATGGTGGGAGAGGTGGTAGAGATGGAGGAGATGATGTCAGGGGTGGTTGAAGGAGGAGAGGAGGGGATGGTCGGAGGAAACAACCGAGGAGAGTTTGACAATGGGTGGGTGGAGCACCATTGTTGCCATCCAAGAGGAGAGTAAGGAGGGAGAGAGGGAGGAGGATGCCATGCAAGAGGGTGATGTGGAGGCAGAGGTTCAGCCTAAGGGAGATATTCTAGGAGAGGAGGATGTGCTTGTAGATCATTAGGCATTGGATATTAGGGGAGAGGAGGAGGCAGTCGGGGATAAGGAGGATATGGACATCAAGGGTGAGGAGGATATGGATGAGGTTGAGAGGCAGCTATGAGAGAAGAAGATAGAGTGGGAGGATGAGGGGGACATGCCACCACCCTTGCCATGAGATTTCATAACCGATTAGATATTGGTAGATCTCTAGAGTAGATTGGATTCTGCCTTGTCTCAGAAAAATCCACTTGTAACAGAGTTGGAGGTGGTACGGGTGGAGAGGGATCAAGTTATGATTAGGCAGCAGGAGGCCAAGCAATGGGTTATGGAATTTGTAGAGTTTTGCACTAGGCCCACAAGAGATATGGTCAGGGAGTTGGCTAGGATGAGTGAGAGTTGTAGGCAATATAGAGTGCTTTATTGTCATGCCCATAATTTTTCGCTCGAAAAACCCTACAATTTTGTTTTTTTATACAAAAATTAAACCAATTAACACAGTGAGTTAACACCAAACATGATGTTAGTGTTATCATTATTGTTGTGATTATTTATGTACACAATACACAATGAAGAGACACCTCCTTAATTAATGATATACCATACTTGCAAAAATACATGTTTCTAATAGTACTAATATTAGAACACCATAAACTATATACAATCATCACTTTGTTATTAGCCTTAGAAATAGTAGTACTAATTTGCATTGATATCAATATTGTTATATAATTTCAAACGAGCAAGAACCCTAGATTAAGGTCAAATCGATATTTAGTTTCTATGGAACTTAGATGCATATAATGGTATTTATTTTACTTTCAATTTATCTTAATTAATAATCACTTGTCTTAACCAAATAAATAATATTATTATTAACCTTGATTTAGCCTCATTAATATTATTGAATCACAGATTAACCAAAATATTATTTTTATAAATAATGGACTATTAATACTGGATCTCATATTGATATTGCTTCCTTTATTTTTATTTTTTGAAATAATAGTTTTAATCATCAATAATATTTTATTGCCTATGGGCATTGGATAATGTTGCTATTAACATTATTTAATTAACAACAAATTTTATTATTGCGCATTAATAGAAATAAGAATATTATTAACCAATTATTAAATAATAAAATACTACTATCTACATACCAATTAACTTTTTTTTTACCAACAATATCATTATTTACAATATTATCAAGTGATTAATCTTTTACGCTATGCTAGTAAATCTTTAAATATTATTATCCTAATTTATTTACATTTTAATTAATCAACATCATCACCCTTATCCCAAGTCGGATACCCTGTATCTTGTACTTGGGGCGCAACACATATACTGGTTTTCACTTCACATGCCATAACATCATACAATTCACGAAATTTAACATATCATAGAACAAAACCAATTCACTTACACAACCAAATTCACTTTGATTCTCAACTTAGAAAATATCTTCTCACATTGCATAAGTACAAGGTATTTCTAGATGATGCAAACTGTAGTCTAGGCATATTACTCTATTTTTGAAAAATTAACAAATACAAGGTGCACCACTCTTTCCGTCTAAGTTAGTATTTCCTTCACATATATGATCAAGATTGGTTCTCTATATTCATCCATACCACTATTTCTCTTTCATTCAGCTATGTTTGTTATGTTTACTGACATATCAATATGGGTAATTCCACTATAATATTCACAACATGTTAAATAAGGTTTCCTACTTAATAAAGAATATAGTGATCCATTTTTGTTTGAAATATAACAATATGAAAAAGGAAAGAACACTCAATGCATAAAATACATGATAAATCACGGAATAGTAATTCTCACCTCATTGATATCTTTTTACAAATCTTGCATTTCACTATCTAATGTTGAATAATTTAATAACATGTTATAACCATCATTTTTACAACCAAAATTCCATATAACCTCATAAAGATGCACAATGAGTAGAAGTCATAAAATTTTTATCTATAGGTTTAGGTTTTCTCCTTTAAATTTGGTGTAATTTTTTTTTTTCCAAACATTATATATACTCAATGGTATAGAATGCACAACATTTGAAGAAAGTTTTACTAGTCTACTTTAGTTTCTCTTATCTATATAGCTAACTTTCAGATCACTTAATGTACTATGAACATAATACATTACTCAATTTATAAATTCACTAGTTGATTATTCAATCCTCATGACATGCACACAACCTTCAAGGCCAATACCAATTCAATACATCATTACTTTCAATAAGACATGCATCCTTCCCTATTTTTGCATTAAATGCCTTTAATCCTTAACTATGTGTGAGGAAAGTAGAAATAACTTGTGTCCTTTATCTCTAAATTCATATTTCACAAGGTCTCTTCACAAAGATTTTAAGCTTAATTACTAGAGGGAATTTATTACCTAATTCAATTTTCACTAGTTATGACCTAGTTGTAACTTTCAACGCATCCTTACCTTTGTCTTGAGATTTAGTAACCATGTTCTTTTACTTGTTTTAGTAGTTTTTGCACTTTATTTAGTTTACTAGGTCATCATTTACTTGTAAATGTGTTGAATCAGTCTTCTAGTTTCACTTATTTTAGTCAAGCTGAAATATGGTTTTGACCACTTTTCTAAATTGGTCTTGCTAAATAATGGAAGGCTTCGATCATTAGTTGAAGTCATCTTACATAAAATTCTTACATACCAATCACAAGGTGATTCATTCATTGCTTCACAAGAACACAAATTAAGTCTTTATACACAATGTGTAATTTAAGGTTTTTGAGTGACAAGAAAGGCTTAGAAAGGAAAGGCTTAGAAATACCATGGTATCAAGCATACAAAGTATTATTCCATGGTTATCTTCAATCTACTACCAAATCATGAACAAGTCCTTGGACTTAGGTCCAACAATCTACACCTTAAAGGTTTGATTTAATTCTTTTTATATTTTAAATTCAAAATGTATGGGGTGCTCAAATTGCACATAACACAAATTCAAGAGGTTTTCTATTGTTTCACTCTTGTTTTTTATTCCACTTAATCAACTTAAGGGGTTAGAGATTTGAACTTATTTAATTTCAACCTTTAACACACTAATCCCTTTTGTGGTCTATATAATTCTTTCCTTTTTTGATTGATGATAGGTTTTCAAAAGTATAGTTTTCATTCTTCATTTGTACTAATATTTCCAAAAAAAAAAAAGTTGTGCCAAATACAAACATAGCTCAAGGAGTTGAAATATCATTGTATTTAAGAATTATGGTCTTTTTTCTTTATTTTATTGAGTACGGTACTATCATCTTTCTTACCAACCCATTCATTTTGCTAACATAAAGCAGTTTGCACATTTCATCACACACACACAATACTTAATGCTCACACTATTCCCAGAGTTCCCTAGAGTTGCAACCTAGGGCTCTGATACCAAGTGTCATGCCCATAATTTTTCGCTTGAAAAACCCTACAATTTTGTTTTTTTATACAAAAATTAAACCAATTAACATAGTAAGTTAACACCAAACATGATGTTAGTGTTATCATTATTGTTGTGATTATTTATGTACACAATACAAAATGAAGAGACACCTCCTTAAATAATGACGATAATACTTACATCATAAAATTTATCAAGAACAATAGTATAATTTTATCAGTGCCAAAATCATTACTCTTAATGGTGATATCTCGGTGTGTGTGTGTTCTAAGAGGTTAAGAATATTTATGGCACTAGCAGCCTATATAGGATGCTACCTTATTACACCTATTAGGAAAAATAGTAGTGCTCTACATTAAATGTTTAAGAAAAAAAATAGTTGGGTTTTCTAGCATAAAATTATGGGCATGACATTTATGAGCAGGAAATTCCACCAGAGAGGTGAGATCATGGGTTTTCTAGACCACAGAGTAGGACAGGGAGTGGCAGCAACACACATATCAGCAGCCACACTAGTGCAGGTGGGTTGACATCATTATGATAGTCCTCAAGAATAGGTCACATCATAGCCACAGGAACTCATCAAGCCATTGTTCCAGCCACAACCACAGGTCAATGTCATCAGGGAACAGGTCAGAGCAGTGTCAACCTCCAGTCATGGACCCCTCAGGATCTCAGAGTCTAACCACCTCGTCAGTGCATGTTATAGTTGACCTCATGAGTGAGTGCTATTCACCCCATTCCTCACCTCGAAATGAAGAAGAGGGCACAACCTAGGGCATGTATTATGTTATTTTTATTATTATATTGAAACACTTATATATTGACTTTCGAGCTTGTGAGCTCCATTTTTGGGATTCCACAAGACTCTATCCTATGACATGATTCTTTTTGAGATATATATGAGATGATTTTTATGTGTACTACATATTTTGTGTTATGTTGTTTATGCATTGTGATGTTACTATGCTTATGTGATGTAATGTGATGATATGATGATGCATTTATTATGGTTACTGTATGATTTTATGCCATGATGATCTTGTGTTTTTATGATGATGATTATGATATTATGTATGACAACATAAAATTGTCTATATGGTGCAATGTTTATTATGGATGAATTAATGTATGACTAGTTATGGTGAGATGTATATATACTAATGATGCAACTTTATGATGATGATGTTACAAATGGATGCCATGCTTACAATTATGAATGCATTCTATGGATGTATGGATTATGTGATGTATAATGTTCTTATGTGATGATCCTATATGTATGCATTGATGTCATGGATGGTTATGCTATTTATATGTTATGGAAATGAATTGATGCAAATGATGCTTTGATGTATGCAATATGGATTAATGTAAATGGTGGACCTATATGTCATGTGAATACAACATGAATGTAATTGCTATTATGTGAATGGATTTATGTAAATGTGAAATGTGCTAATGCAATTCCTATATGAGTATGCAATTTTTTTTATATGTCATAGGATATCCTTAGGGAACGAGAGAATAGAGATGACTAGACAAAGATGGGTGTTAGTGCAGAGAAAGAGATGTATGTTAGTGAGAAAATAGAATCCTTCAATATTTTCCAAAGTACTAATAGGTGTTACTCTAATCATCATTGGGCAGATTGTTGTAATGGCCAACAAACAAAATGATATGACATAGATCAATAGTGTGCAAGGTTGAGCTATCACATATGGGACAAGGATGATCATGAATCAGACGAGGAGCTCAATTTCCCCTAGTCATGTTGTCACAACCAAAAAAGACTAGCCATGAAACATTGTTGCTCCTCTAAATCCTGATGTGAGGACATCCTAGAGGAACTAGCCACATGACAATCATAAAAGATAGACGATCATCGTATTATGTCATTTCTCCTCTAAGTCCTAGTGTCAGGATATCCTCGAGGAACTAGCAACATGATGATAAAAAAATACATGGACAATCATCATGATATTTTGTGGCTCCTCTGACCCAAGGAACTAGTAGAATGATAAAACTCAAAAGACAAATAATGTTTGCCAAGTGTTTTCCAGATGTTTTACCAATGTTCAAATGTCAAGTGTTTTTATGACAAGGTCTAGGCTATTGAATGATGTCAAATCTGGGAAGGACACATCCTGAATGATGTTAGTGTCAATTGATAGAATCCCTCAAAATGCTAGATGACGATATCGATGCTTGGGAAGGACACATCTCGAAGCATGAAAGGAATGAAAAAAGTTATTCTTCAGAAGGACACATCCAAAGAATAACCAAGGGTTTGATAGGCTGACTTGTTTTAATAGAGTTTTACTAGATGACCGAACTGACCATATGCCAGCATTGAGATATCACTTTGATTAAAATGACAATTGAAATGAGTGTTTAAGTTTTCTCTAAGGTTTTCTGGTTTAGGATTGATAAAGAGTTTGCTTATCTTGAAGATATTTGATGTGTGTGAAAGTGTGATTGCATGAACCCTAATGGACTGACCTAGTGTGGCTTTAGTGGCTCATCGAAAAATGGCCTTGCCTATGTCATACACTTAGAGACCTCGTAGTTCGACACGACCAATGACTTTAAAGATTTAGTCATTCTTTTATTTTGAAAAACCTAGAGGGAGGAACCTAATGTCTCGGGGGCCCATTTAAGATGTGTCTTGCCTAAGTAGAAAATGCACATAGATAACACAGTTCAACTAAAGATTGACAGGACATGCATAACACACTTTGACTCTGTTTTTGAGATTTTTGATGTTTTCTAAATGTTTTTGTGTTTTCTTCAAAATATTTTATGATTTTTTAGGTCCTTTTTTTAGGATGTTTTATGATTTTTATAAAAAATTTCATGACATTTATGATTTTTATGATTTTTTTAGGACTTTTTATGATTTTTTTGATTTTTTTCAAGACTTTTTATGATTTTTAGGACCATCTGCGATACCCACTATAGTGAGGTGATAAATGTCTTTTCCCCTAGCCGAGTCGAGGATGATCCAAGCAAGATGAAAGGGACCTACACGAGACAAAAGGTAGGGAATATGCAATACTTTATGTCAACCAATGCTAGCCATGAACAACAAATGACAAGAGCTATTGACGAATGTCATGAATGTGTCAAAATGTCAGGGCTATTTATTCTGGAGGAAGGTAGATTGAATGATAGTAGATGGAGAAGCAAAGATTGACTATGCATGGCACCTGCTTGCCAGGTTTTCACCATGGTACTTATCCAAAGTGCCTGTTGACCAAGTTTTCACTATTGGACAAATTATTTCTCTTTACTATTTTTGTCATTTTTTTTTCATTTTTTTGTATTTTTAAGGTTTTTAGCCAAGCTCTCTGATGCTATGTATAGAACTTGCGTAGATGCAGACTGTTGATAGGTTCTATCAATTACTCTCTATCTGGCATGGCTAACTGATAAGCACCAGAACCAAATGCAACAATAATGATGTAAGGACCCAACCAATTGGGCTCAAACCTGTCAATTTTCTCTCGATCGACTTGATTCCTAGGATTCTGCATTAGGACCAAATCACCAATTTCAAAATTTCAGACCATTACTCTTTTATTATAGCTTTTGCAAAGGCGATTTTGATATGCCTGTAAGTGATTCAAGGAATTTTTTCTACATTCTTACAACATTTCTAGCTCATGTAGGCGAGATTGTTTGTACTCTTCATCATCAATCAATCCCTTCAAGGAGACTTGGAGAAAAGGGATTTTGACCACGATGGGAAATATAGCTTTAGATCCATCGAACAAGGAAAATGGAGTGGCTCTAGTGGGTGTGCAGATGCTAGTGAGGTAGGCCCACAAGGAAAGATTGAGTTGTAAATGCCAATCATGTCTAGTGTCATTAATGGTCTTCTTAAAAAATTGAAGGATTTTTTTATTGGACACCTTGGCTTTCTTGTTTCCTTGTGAATAATAAGGCATGGAGAAATGGTGTTGGATATGGAAGCACTCACAAATATCATGGATGTCTTTATTTTTGAATGGATTACCATTGTCTATGATGATGGATTATGGGACACCATACCGACAGATGATGCAGTTAAGAATAAATTTAGAAATCTGCTTACTGGTGATGTAGGTGAGGGGGATGACATCAATCCACTTAGTGAAATATTCAGTGCTGGTGATAATAAATTTATGGACGTTGGATGAGGTTGGATGGATCCTGCCCATGAGGTCAAGTCCCCATTATGATTGGTCTAAGTTTCTGCATGGATGCATGAATTAAATTATTGTGCACCTGACCTTTCTAACATGTTCTAACAAACTGAAGAGCATCTTTTTCCATTGTTTTCCACTAATGTAAAAGTCTTGTAACCATCCTAGCTAAGTTCGGGCCACTCGAATGAGATCCACATATACCCTCATATACCTCACATAAGGTTTTTTGGGCTTCATCAGTGTTGAGACAATGAAGAAGGGTGTTGTCAAAGTTGCGGGAGTATAAGGGGTCGCTGAAGATGGTATAACGAGTGGGTTTACGAGTGAAGGATTTTTGTTAGTTGTTGGATAGGTTTGGTGGGGGGTCTGGGACTTGAGGTAATCATAGATGTATTGACACTAAGGTGAACTGGGACCAACAAGCTCACAAACCATCTCAGACTCCAGAATATCATATGCAGGAACCAATAGTTGCTCCACTAAGAACTCAAATTATGACATGTTGTTAGGAATATCCAAGAGAGATCCTATCATTATCATTACGTCTACTACCTTGTTCTGTTCCCTAGGAATCTGTTCAAAAGAGACCATGTCTAAATATGTCATAAAGGTATCAACCATATGTTTATAAGGCAAAAAAAATTCATCCTTGATCTCATAATTTTCATTAACCTGGTTGATGACCAACTTAGAATCTCCAAAAACTAGAAGTGTTTTGATGTTCCATTTTATTGCCAGTCAGAGTCTTGTGACAAGTGCCTCATATTTTGTGATGTTATTGGTACAAGGGAATGCAAATTCAAAAAGCATTGGGAATAGAGTCCCCTTGTGGTGTGATGAACAATATGCCCGCTCATGAGCTATGAATAGTATTATATCCATCAAAATACAACTTCCAATGTGATGTAGGTTTCGTGTGATAGATGGACTCGTCAAGGAAATCAACTATCAATGGATGAGTGCCTTGTACATGTGCATTTGGGAGTTGATCGACTATTACCTATCATTTGATGGATTTGTGTTGAACATATTGTATGTCATATTCATTCAATATCATAACCCATTTTGTTAGCCAACCTATTAATGGTGCCTAACTTAGAAGATACATCAATGAATTAGTCTTTTCCACTAATTATGTTTTGTGGTTTAACATGTAATGTCTTAGCTTCTGTGCTGAAAAGACAACTACAAGGTAGGCCCGTTCAATGGATTTGTGGTTGAGTTCATATCCAACCAATTTTTGATTGATGTATTATATGGGTCGTTCTTTTTCCTCATACTCATTTTGTGCAAGTAATTCTCCTAGTGCTGAAGTGGTTGTAGAGACATATAGGATCAAAGGTTTTCCCTCATTGGAGGCATCAGGATAGGTGGTGATAGTAGATAGTCCTTGATTTTTTGAAAGGTCATTTGACACTTTTTAGTCAAGACAAAAGGGATGATTTTACGCAATAGGTATGTAAATGGTTGTTATTTGTCTGCTAATTGTGCAATGAAACACTAGATGAATTTTAGTCTTCCTTGCAATGTCCTTAGCTCATTGATTCCTTTTAGTGGAGGCATGTCTAATATTGATTTCACTTTTGCAAGATCCACTTATATTCCTCATCGAGGAATGATGTAACCCAATATTTTTTTGGAAGTAACTCCAAAAACACATTTCTTCGAGTTCAAACAGACGTTGTATTCTTCCAACCTCTTAAAAAATTTATCCAACACTTTGAGGTGATCCTTGCACATCAAATATTTTTCCAAGAGGTCATCTACATAATCTTCTATTAGTGTGTGCATGAGGTCATGAAATATTATTGTCATGGCTTGTTGATATGTAGCACCTACATTCTCTAGGCCAAAAGGCATGACATTCCAGCAGTATGTTCTCCAAGGGTAGGTGAACATTGTTTTGTGTTGGTCTACAGGCATGATTTGGATCTGATTGTAACCCGAGAAACCATCCATAAGGGGCAACATCTTGTACCCTATTGTGAGATAAAAAATGATGTCTATGTTTAGCAGGCATGATTTGGATCTGATTGTAACTCGAGAAACCATCCATAAGGGACAACATCTCGTACCCTATTGTGAGATAAACAATGATGTCTATGTTTAGCAATGGAAAGTCATATTTTTGACATGCCTTGTTTAAATCTCAAAAATATGTGAAAATGTGGGTTTTTCCATTTGGCTTAGTCATGGCTTAGTGACGAGTAAGAGGTTGGATATCCAGTTTGCATAGTCTATTGATCTTATAAACCCCACATCTACAAGCCTCTTAAATTCAACTTTTACAAGTAATGCGATTTGTGGGTGCATTTTCCTTAACTTCTGTTTGACCGGCTTGGCATTTGGAAGTAAAGGAAAATGGTGCAACACTAATTAAAGTTCCAAGCCTAGCATATTGGCATAAGACCAGGTGAATTTAACATTTCATTTTGATAATAATTGTTGGAATTCGAGATTTTCTTCTTTTGTCAATGATGCGACAAAGAGAACCATCTTGGGATCCTCTAGTGTGGATATGTTAAATTCTATAGTGTCTTCAATGAGCATTGCCAATTTTTCCTATTTCACGGGAAGAAATTCCAATCCTCCATCCTTGGTCACCTTAGAGGGGTTTTCACCCTCGAATACGTCCTTTATTTTCACTTTTGTATTGTCAAAAGGCACCTTGTGGTTTTCACCTAAAGACATGTCTTTTTTTGTTTTATTTTTAATATTTGGCAACTAGAGGGTTGCACAATCTCCCTGAAGTATATTGCTCAATCTATATCTATGGAAAATCCTACCTTGTGATCACCAATTGGTATGCCTTCACTGAGTCCCATGAATTTCACAATACCTTCATCATTCTGAAAGATGTCCATAGCAAGTGGCCCTTGTTGGTCCGAGTCAATAAGCTATAGGTAGACAAGGGAGATACCTTCACCAGTGTTGGTAAAGGGTGGGGATGACACAAAGAGCATGCAAATGGAAGCCAAAAGTATGAAGAAAGAATTGTCATCCTCAATTTCCCAGTCGTATTAGATCCAAGGACCATCTTCAGATTCATATGAGTTATATTCCTGGTCATAGTAAGGGACAAATGGATTGAAATCATGATCAATCTGTGTAGATGGTAACTCATAAGCATGAGAATTAGGCTCAGGCATGGCAACCTCATGGAGGGGTTTGAGAATGAGGCAGGACAAGTCAGACATTGTAGGTGACAGTTTATTTTTATTATAATTTTGTTTCCAAAAAATTATTACCCATTCATTTTGTTTAGAACAGGCGTCCAGAGGGTCAATGTTATATTTGTGTCTAAATCTTTCCTCAAAAGAGGGTTCTCCAGGTTCTAAAAATAGTTCATCAATGTCATAATCACTAAGGGTTTTATCAGAACCCCATTCCTATTCATGTGAATTAGTTTCGGTGTAGGAATCTTTGCTTGTCTCAACACTTTCAAGAGTCATTATGTCCTCACTTGAAAATACATTAGTATGTTGATCATTAGTTCTAAGGTGCTCGAACCCTAACCCTAGATATTTTGGTCTCTTTGAAGGTATGATAGGCTCTCTTCTTCTGGTGCTATTTTTTCCAAGGCCACTAGTTCCATCAAAACCATGTGCTTTGCATATGTCATAGCCTTTTTTGTATGTGTACTGGTAGCAAGTGTAATTCTTTTGGGTCCTTGTAGATCAACACGAAAAAATCTAAAATGTCTTCATCATTCATGTTGCCCCATAATGTGAAGATCATCATTGGAGGGACCTTGAAAGTCTTCTTGGGCTCGACTGTGAAACAAGACCGACCATAAATTTTGATGGCTTGTGCATTGTGGTGATATAATAGGCCATGTTCAGTTTTTATTCTCCATAACCGTTGTCCTGGTCTAGATATTAGGGTCCACACTTGTTATGATGGTAGGGGTTGATGTGATGGAATTAAGAGAAGTGGATGTAGATGGATTGGTGAGGATGGATGGATCAATGTATTTGGATTGTGTGGATGTTGAAGCCTCACAGTTGATGGGCACTTAGTTGAAAAAAGTAGCTCTCAAATTGGTATAATATTGGAAGGGGTCAGGATCTCTTGGTATGGTGATTTTAGTGCCTTCAAAAGGGAACTTCAAGCATTGATGGTAAGTGGAGGGTATGGCCTTTAAGGCATGGATCCAAATTCGAGCAAGAAATATGTTGTAAGGTAGTTCGCAATCCAAGACTTGAGATATTGTATCTATGATGACCAGTCCCACTCAGATGGGAAGTGTGATAATTCCCTTAGAGGAGCATTCTTCATCATCATACACCTTTATCATAATACTTTTTGTAGCATCCATACAAGCATCAGAGAAGCTAGGAAAGTGCACCAATCTGTGACACAATTTAGGTGCCAAATTTGAAAAACGATCAAAAAAACCCTGAAATAAGGCCTTTGGCATGCACCAAATGGATTTAAGACATAAAATGCAAAATTCGGGTTTGGAACCCTCATTTTGTCTTCAACACGTGGCTTGAGAAGGAAGATTTCAGGTCTACAAGTCGCACTCACCAAATCTTCTCCATTCTTTGCATCCTTAGCTTGCCATTTTCCATGAGAATGCTGCCAACATGTCAGAGAGGTCAAAGATTGCAAAGAGGTGTGTATTTTTATTCTATTTATTTCAAATTTGATTTGGAATGCAGTTTTAAATAGATTTTTATAATAAAACTTTGTTCTAATTCTCAGGGAAGGAATCTCCACCTCAAAACATTGAGAATTCACAATCACCCCCTCATCAAGAGCCTCCTATACAAGAATAACCCAAAACCCCTCCATCAATTCATAGGCATCCTCAAAAAACAAAAGAAAATATTCAAAATCAAATTGAAAACAATAAAAGAGACATTCAAAAATTAATTGCAAGATTAGCCGAGCATGTCGAAACCCACCCTTATAGGAGAGGGACTGTTGAATCATTGAAAACAATTTTAACTCATGTAGGAGAAATGAGTGAGCAAATGAATTTTTGGTCCACTAAGAGAGATGAGATGAGGCAATTTTATGCTAATGGTTTGTCATATCCAGATGTCAAAAAACTAAAAATTAGCAAAGCCAAGTTGTGTGTGCTATTTAAAGACCCAAAAGACAATGAACCTTCATCCCATGCATGCAGGAGGTTCCCCATCCATTGGTGCCACCATGATTTAATTAGAAATTTTTTTTGGGAGTGGTGGTGGATGGTATTTGACCAACCTCCATGCAATAACCATGAGGTGCCACAATACTTTTTGAGGAAAATCTATTGCGAGTTTGTACTCAATAAAATGCCAAACTATTTTGACACATTAGACTTTCAGGGTAGAGGTGGGGGCTCCACAGACAATAGACCTGTTGCACGACGTAATCCACAGTTGGCACCAAGAGGCTTGGGCAGACCCATGGTGGAGCATGTCATTGTTCCTTCCATTGTTAAGGAAAATGTAGAGGTGGACATGATGAAGTCGATTGCCTCACTCACCCAGACCATTTTAAAGTGTGTGAGTCCTCTAGTAGAGCCCGGTGTGGAGGAGACGTGTAGGCCCCAAGCTCCACCCCACCATTGTGGTGCTTGTGGTGTTGTTTGCACATATGATTATCAGGGTGCTCGTGATGCAGCTACACAGCCTATGTCAGTTACAAAGGCAATGGATTTCACAAATGATATTCTGAATGATACATTCGGCATTGACAGTCAGGTAAAATTTAGCAAGTTATTTTAATGTTGTTTATTAAAATATATTTTGAAATTTAAGAATAACTAAATTAGTAGAATTTTTATATGATGAAATTTCAAGGTCACACTATTCATGAGGGATGCTCTATTCCTATAGACCCTTATACATTCTCAATGATGAGTCCACAGGTATGCAACTAGTATTAAAGATATTATTATTGCATTTGAAAAGTTGAATGTTTGTCTCATAACATGCTTCGGATTTCAAATAGTTTCCTGGTTCACCTTCTTCCTCCACACCTCACGATTCATATCCTCAAACAACATACACTCAGGTAGCCTTTATTCATTAATAGGGTTGTAAATCTATGTTAGCCAGTTTTCATAATTTTGTGTATATACAAATCTAAAAAATTGATGAGAAACACAAACATTGCATTCAAGTATTCCTTGATCGTGTCACATTATGTTCTCCTATATCAACATGATACTTGAGATATTGTTTCATTTGCAGTTGTTGACAAGAGATATCCCTGGTGATGTTGGTGGCACGATGGACCATGGAGTTGTTGCAGCAATAGCTAGTTTTGATCCATTGAGAGAGGTATGGAATAGATTAGTCGATTTGACATTATATTGGCTCTTTTATGGTCTATTATAGAAAATTTTCATGATAATTTTATGTAGTTTAATTTCTATCTTCATGGTTGCTACAGGTGGTTGTCACTCTAGATCATGGAAATGGTGATGCTTTAAATGTGCATGATGACTATATGTATGCAGTAAGTGATTATATTTTGTTATATACCATTCCATAATTCAATTTCTATGTTTTGACATCTTTACTTTTAATTGTATCAGTTGAAGGTCCAAAGTGAAGAGAGGAGGACTAGCGGGCGTGTTCAAAAGACAAAACAAGCAACAGTGACTCCATCCAGCTGAATTTTGAAGGCAGCACGAGATCTATTTCCTTCCCTTAGAGGGAAATGACTATGTATTAGTGTTGTTTGTTGTATGCCTATGTGGCATTTTGGAGCATATGTTTTGTACTATTGATATATATACGTGATATTTTATGTCCAAATGGCTCCTTTGTAATAAGCCTATATGGTCCTTTTGGATATATTTATATAATTTTATCACTATATATCATTGTATAGCCTTTTAGATCTTTGATTGAAGAAACTCTTATTTTTCTATTGCCATTCTTGAATGATGTTATCATGCGTATCATGTAAGTTGTATGTTTGAATGTTGTAGGCATGGATTTTGTTTACATATAATGCTTAATTAATTACTGTCGAATGGTCAATAAGCCCCATCTAAAGTGTATTGTATAAATAAGCTCCATTCATGGTGGTTTGTATCCTTTAGAATGCTTCAATTACTTGTGCCTCACCGATGCAGAGGCAAGGAGGCTCAAACCCAATCATTCTGACAACGTACCTTTAAGGGGCTCCTAACAAGATTAATACAAACTATTTTGAGCAATCTACACAACCTCAAAGCCCCATCAAACCAAACTCTTCATTCAAAACCTTACCAAACAATCCACCCTTGTAGCACTCTGATGCAGAGCCAAGGTGGAGAAGACTCACAACAATGGAAATGTCGATTCTCAATCAAGAACTCTTCTTCATAATGATTCAGCCTAATAGGCATCAACCCACCCTTAAGGGTCTCAACTCCTCAACCTTGCAAATGAACAACAAGACTCCACCAAGGCCCTACAAAGACCATCAACATTCATACAATGACAATTGAATCAATTGACAACAATCCCTAAGTCAGATTCATCAAGGTTTCCAAAAATCACATTTGTGACTGGTTATTCTTGTAGTACTCAAAACTTAGTTTTAGCCAGATTTCTCCCAACCTTTCTAAAACACTAGACAATTACAAGATGGATTGAGATACCCTTTCTAAGGCTACACAATATACCAAAGAATCAGTGGTCTCTCTTTTGGACTGACATAGACTTTCAACACACCTACTTCAATTTTGGCTTCACAATTAGCCCTTTTTTTCCAAAGGGACCACCCTTCCAACTTTAGGTATCTATCCAAATGCCTTGGACAGTCTTAGGTGATGGTGACAAACCTCAAATTTTGTCATTATTTTGTGTCTACAGAGCCTCTAACTCACAAAACCCAAGAAACCCTCCTAAACCTTCACAAAATCATGGGTTCTAAAGAAACATACAACTCCGAACCTCTCTCAACACTTCTAAAGCCCCAAACACCTCAAAATACTTTTGCACAGACTCATCATACCCTCACATAACCATTAGGGTATGTGCATGATCATGATGGGCCAAAAAGTGGCGATATGTAAGCCATATGATGATCCATGTGGCTGATTACTTTTTTTTCCTTAAAATTGATGAAACGAAAAGGGTTTTTAGAAGAGATTCTCAGCTTTCCACCAATATAAATTATGCTTTACTTTGAATTTAATCAATAATTATTATCTATTTTCTATTCGAATTACGAATAATGTCCTGATTGATAGGTTGATTGGAAAACATCTATAACTTTCAAATGGTATAACATTTTTTGAATTCGAAACATGCATCACATTCTATGCTTTGCATACTATAGGATTAAAAAAAAAAATTGAATTTCATGAATTTTGGACAAAGTTAAGGTGGTTAGACAAACGATATTTTATATTTTTTGAAAGTTGTAATAAAAAAATCATAATTAATTATTTACTTGGAAAAAAATTAAAAAAAAATATGCATCACATCGGGACATGAGTCCTCTAATTATATCTAAAATCTTATAAAAAAATATTATCATTTTATTGTGGTTAGGGTGGTTAGACAGACACCTACTTCTCATTTTTACCCTGAAATTTAAATACTACTGCATTGAAATTTTAAATTTTCACCAAATATATATATTTTTCAAAAATAAAGGTCTAGTAGTTTAGAAACTACACTCAATTTGCTACAGATTCTTTTTTTACATTTTTTTGAAATAATATAGATAACTTATTCAAAATTTTATGTCAAGTTGTCTATCTCTGATTTTCTGTCTTTTTATTGCCACTTAAGGGCCTATTTTTTCCATGATGATCTTGCACATACCCCTTACAGGCATTAACTATTAAAAAACTCTCTTTGGTTCCTCACTTCCATGTTGGAAAACCCTTGTTCAGTCTTAGAACAGTCACAAAACACCACATAATTATGACTGCTTATTCAAAAATGAGTTGGCACACTTATTATAACATGTTTTCAATCAATCCACCGAGATACAATAGTAAACAATAGGTGGATTGATTGTTACATCACAAATTTCCCCTCAAACCCTTGATTCAACAACTTTGGGATAGTCACTGTTTGTGTTGGTTCTCTCTACAATCAAAGAGTTAAGACACCAAATAAAAAATAAATGAATTAGAAACATATAGACACATCCTCTAAAATTATTAGACCATGAAGAACTTGTATGTGCCCGTACAACACTCAAAAAGATTAAGAAAACAGTATTTTTCTAGAAAATTGCTCAAAACCGTGGTGTTTATTGTGTAAAATTGTTACAAAACTTCTTCCACTCTCTCATTCGAGCCTTGGTAATGATTTTTAAAGAATTTTCCAACAACCATCTTCTCCCCAATGCCCATAACCAACCTTGGGATTAGTTGGTCCCTTAATTACATTTGTTTGTGTTAAAGTTGCTTTGTCAACATTTTACAACTTATATGATTTCTAATTGATTTCTAAGACACAAAACACCCTTTATTTTCATTATGCTTGATCTCTCAAAGCTTATTAGACAAAATAAACCTAAAGACACTAACATTTCCCTATTGATGTATTCAAACAAAAATAAATTGATGATGTAGTGTAGGTGCTCCTGCACCAAACTCAAAACCTGGTCCAAGCCTAGTTTCTCCTAACCTTTCCAAAATGCTTGACCATTTAAAGGTTGATTAAGATACCCTTTTTATGGTTACACAAGATATGCCAAAACCAATAGTAACTCTTTTGGACCAACATGAACTTTCGATACACCTCCCTCACTATAGGCTTCACAATTAGGCCTAATTTCCAAAGGAACCCCCTCACAAACTCACCTTCAAACCAAGGAAACTTGAAACAGTCTTAGGGATGCTCACCAAGCTCAGGATTCTCCCATTTTCAGAGCCCCAAGAACTTGTTCTATTCCTCTACTCACAAACTATCCTAAACCTTCACAAAAACAAGGGTTTTAAAGAAACTCATAACTCCAGACCTCCCCCAATCCTTCCAAAGGTCCAAAAACCCCATAATACCTCTTCCCTAACTTAAAAGACACTCATAATCCCATTCCTTTTAGTATTTCTCAGATTCAGTACTTGAGTTCCTTACTTTCATGGTGGAAACACCCCTGAACAACATTAGAACTTCACACCCCATTGAGTTTATTCATTCTCTTGGCCTCCAAAGTATTCATACACCAAACTAGTCATGGTATAGACCAATCCACTAAGCAACAGGGTTAGAACGGTAGGTGGATTGGCTAAAGTGTCATGTTGTTGCCCTCAAAACCCATAACATAGAAAACAAAGAAGTAACCAAGTTTGCTGATCCCACACACACCAACGGTGGATTTAAACCTTAAAAACAGATGCAAAGAGAGTAAACACATATGAAATCAAGTATCCAAAGCCTCAAGTCATGATAGACTTGTATGGGTCTGTGCAAGGCAAAGAAAATTCAGGAAAACAAAGAAAACCAGTGATCAACGTTTGCAAGTATATTTTCTTATTAGAAACTGAACAAAATCAACCCTCAACTCGGGGTATTACAACAATATATCTTGATAACACCTTCCAACTACCCCTTGAGCCGATCAACCACCATACCCACCCTTTGTTAGACTTCTAAGATGGCAATTTGCCAATATTGCTCTTAATTACCATTCATTCACAACTTGATTTTGCAAATACCACCTAACTGACCTATTAAGCCTTTTAAATACAATTGCAAGGTATTTACATAGCATATAGAAATATAGAGAGCAAATAAAATAAATATTTTAACTAATGAATTGAAAAATTGGATTTTTCTAGTTTATATTCATGTCGTTGATTACATTGGATTGCACATCTTTCAAAGTCAAAGCATTACTTCACTTTGCATAACTAATAAGTAGATGCTGATAGATGCCAAAAATTTAATTACAATATAGTTTGAAAAAATTCAACCTAAGTAGTTATGCAATTTCTTCACATTGCATACCTAATAACTAGGAGCAGCTGCCAATTGCATTTTCTTATCATGGAATTCTATGAGACCAAATTTCTTTGAAATATTTTTTCAAATAGTTCCCTGCCTTGTCTATGTTACCACATTATTCATACATGTCTACCAAAGCGTCTTCTCAAATAGTTCACTACCTTGTTGCTATGGCTAAAATCCTAAAACAAGTGATTTTGAACAAGCTATGGATGCTTCAAAAAATATATCAAAAGCATAATAGTAAGAAATATCCTAGAGAAGGCAGTGAACTATTTGAAAAAATGCATCAAACAAACTACTTTGAAATGATAAATTTAGTTGTGCTTTCACTCTTCTTTAACATTGTATATCTGCTCCTTTTTATAACAAGAGATAAAAACTATCTTTTTTGAAATCAAAAGGAATTTCCATAGCATAGAGATATAGAGAGCAAATAAAATAAAGAGTTTAACTAATGAAATGTAAAAAATAGATTTTTGTAGTTTTTATTCATGCATTTCACATCTTTCAAACTCAAAGCATCACTTCACATTGCATAATGAATAACTAGATGCTAATAGATGACAAAATTTCAATTACAATATAGCTTTTGACAAAGTCAACCTAAGCAATTATGCAATTACTTCACATTGCATAACTAATAACTAGGAGCAGCTGGCAATTGCTTTAGCTTGTCATGGCATTCCATGATACCACATTTCTTTGAGGCATTTTTTCAAATAGTTCATTCCCTTGTCTATGCTACGACATTTTTCATATATGTCTACCAAAGCATTTTATCAAATAGTTCGTTGCCTTCTTGCTATGGCTAAAAGCCTAAAACAGATGCTTTCGAACAAGCTATGGATGCTTGGAAAAAATCTATGAAAGCATAATAGTAAGCAATAGCATAGACAAGCCATTGAAATTTTTGAAAAAATGCCTCAAAGAAAAGTGGTCTCATGGTGATGGAATGCCATGACAAGCCATAGACAAGGTAGTGAATTGTTTGATAATATGCCTCAACTACTTGCATTTGACAACTTTTTATGAGTGAAAATTCACCACCATAGGAAAAACCCTCTGAGATAGCGAAAAATGAGCAAGGTTATTGTAGAGGGGCCCAATGTGATCCCATAGGATCAAACGAGAAGTTTCTAAGCATCATGATGTCTGAGTAATAGCATGTTGAAGTTCGCAACCATTTTGCACTTTGGACCCTTAAGGGATCGATCTGGTTGAACATAGCTCAGAGCGATTCCGCGTGTTTAGGTGCGAAAGAGGACCATGCCTAGCATAAACATACCTATTCAGATGCATTGGAACAGTCCATTTGGTCACCCGAGCTATAGAACGAAAGTTGCACCACTTTGTAACTTTCAACTACTTGCATTTGAGAACTTTTTCCCCGAGTGAAAATTTGCTAGCACAAGAAAATGCCTTCGAGATAGCAAAATCTGAGAGAGGTTATTGTAGATGGGCCCAACATGATCTTGTAGGATCAGATGATAAGTTTCTAAGCATCACAGTCTCCGAGTAATAGCATGCTGAATTTTGCAGCCATTTTGCACTTTGGACCATTAAGGGATCAATCCGGTTGAACGTAGCTCGGAGTGATTCCGCATGTTTAGGTGTGAAAGAGGACCATGCATAGTGTAAACGTACCCACTTGGACACATTGGAATAGTTTGTTTGATCACACGAGCTGTAGAGTGAAAGTTGCACCACTTTGCAACTTTCAACTACTTGCATTTGACAACTTTTTCCTTGAGTGAAAATTCGCCACCATAGGAAAAAGCCTTCGAGATAGAAAACACTGAGAAAAGTTATTTTAGAGAGGCCCAACATGATCCCATAGGATCAAATGAGAAGTTTCTAAGCATCACGATGTTCGAGTAATAGCATGTTGAAGTTCGTAGTCATTTTGCACTTTGGACCCTTAAGGGATCGATCCGGTTGAATGTAGCTCGGAGCAATTTCGCGTGTTTAGGTGAGAAAGAGGACCATGCCTAGCGTAAACATACCTATTTGGATACGTTGAAATAGTCTGTTTGGTCACACAAGCTGCAGCATGAAAGTTGCACCACTTTGCAACTTTTAACTATTTGCATTTGACAACTTTTTACCTGAGTGAAAATTCACTAGCACAGGAAAATGCCTTCAAGATAGCGAAAACCGAGAGAGGTTATTGTAGATGGGTCCAAGGTGATCTTGTAGGATGAAACAAAAAATTTCTAAGCATCATGGTGTTCGAGTAATGGCATGCTGAATTTCACAGCCATTTTGCACTTTGGACCCTTAAGGGATCGATCCGGTTGAACGTAGCTCAGAGTGATTCCACGTGTTTAGGTGTGAAAGAGGACCATGCCTAATGTAAACGTATCCACTGGATGTATTGGAACAATATGTTTGGTCACACGAGCTACAGAACGAAAGTTGCACCACTTTGCAACTTTCAACTACTTGCATTTGACAACTTTTTTCGAGAGTGAAAATTTGTCACCATAGGAAAAACCCTCCAAAATAGAAAAAAATGAGAAAGGTTATTGTAGAAGGGCCCAACATGATCCTATAGGATCAGATAAGAAGTTTCTAAGCATCATGGTGTCCGAGTAATAGCATGTTGAAGTTCATAGCCATTTTGCACTTTGGACCCTTAAGGGATCGATATGGTTGAACATAGCTCAGAGCGATTCCGCATGTTTAGGTGTGAAAGAGGACCATGCCTAGCATAAATATACCTATTCGGATGCGTTGGAATAGTCCGTTTGGTCACTTGAGCTACAGAATGAAAGTTGCACCACTTTGCAATTTTCAACTACTTACATTTGAGAACTTTTTCCCCAAGTGAAAATTTGCTAGCACAGGAAAATGCCTTCGAAATAGCAAAAATCGAGAGAGGTTATTGTAGATGGGCCCAATATGATCTTGTTGGATTAGACGATAAGTTTCTAAGCATCACGGTCTCCGAGAAATAGCATGCTGAATTTCACAGCCATTTTGCACTTTGGACCATTAAGGGATCGATCTAGTTGAATGTAGCTTAGAGCGATTCTGCGTGTTTAGATGTGAAAGAGGACCATGCATAGTGTAAATGTACCCACCCGGACACATTAGAATAGTTTGATTAGTCACATGAGCTGTAGAATGATAGTTGCACCACTTTGCAACTTTCAACTACTTGCATTTGACAACTTTTTCCTCGAGTGAAAATTCACCACCATAGGAAAAAGCCTTTGAGATAGAAAAAATTGAGCAAGGTTATTGTAGACAGGCCCAACATGATCCCATAGGATCAAACAAAAAGTTTCTAAGCATCATGATGTCCGAGTAATAGCATGTTGAAGTTCGTAGTCATTTTGCACTTTGGACCCTTAGGGATCGATCCGGTTGAACGTAGCTCAGAGCGATTCCGCATGTTTAGGTGTGAAAGAGGACCATGCCTAGCAGAAACATACCTATTTGGATACGTTGGAACAGTCCGTTTGGTCACACGAGCTACAAAATGAAAGTTGCACCACTTTGCAACTTTCAACTACTTGCATTTGACAACCTTTTACCCGAGTGAAAATTCGTTAGCACAGGAAAATGCCTTCAAGATAGCAAAAACCGAGAGAGGTTATTGTAGATGGGCCCAACATGATCTTTTAGGATCAGACAAGAAGTTTCTAAGCATCATGGTGTCTGAGTAATAGCATGCTGAATTTCACAGCCATTTTGCACTTTGGACCCTTAAGGGATCGATCCAATTGAACATAGCTCAGAGCGATTCCATGTGTTTAGGTGTGAAAGAGGACCATGCCTAACGTAAACATACCTACCCAGATGCATTGGAACAATATGTTTGGTCACACGAGCTGCATAACGAAAGTTGCACCACTTTGCAACTTTCAACTACTTGCATTTGATAATTTTTTTCGAGAGTGAAAATTCGTCACCATAGGAAAAACCCTCCAGGAGAGAAAAAAATTTGCAAGGTTATTATAGAGGGGCCCAACATGATCCTATAGGATCAGATGAGAAGTTTCTAAGCATCATGGTGTCCGAGTAATAGTATGTTGAAGTTCATAGCCATTTTGCACTTTGGACCCTTAAGGGATCGATTCGGTTGAACGTAGCTCAGAGCGATTCTGCGTGTTTGGGTGCAAAAGGAAACTATGCCTAATGTAAACATACCTACCTGGATGTGTTGGAATAGTCTGTTTGGTCACACGAGCTGCAGAACAAAAGTTGCACCACTTTGCAACTTTCAACTACTTGCATTTGACAACTTTTCCCCCGAGTGAAAATTTGCCAACACAGGAAAATGCCTCTGAGATAGCAAAAACTGAGAGAGGTTATTGTAGATGGGCCCAACATGATCTTGTAGGATAAGATGAGAAGTTTCTAAGCATCATGGTGTCTGAGTAATAGCATGCTGAATTTTGCAGCCATTTTGCACTTTGGACCCTTAAGGGATCGATCCGGTTGAACGTAGCTCAAAACGATTCTGTGTGTTTAGGTGAAAAAGAGGACCATACCTAGTGTAAAAATACCCACCCAAATGTGTTGGAACATTTTTTTTGGTCACATGAGATACAGAACGAAAGTTGGACCACTTTGCAACTTTCAACTACTTGCATTTGACAACTCTTTCCCTGAGTGAAAATTCACCACCACAGGAAAATGCCTCTGAGATAGAAATAACTGAGAGAGGTTATTGTAGAGGGATCCAAGGTGATCTCATAGGTGCAGATAGAGATTTCATAATCACCATTTTTTACATGTAATACCTTGTCAAATATTGTTGCCCTTTTGCACTTTGCACCCTTAAGGGATCGAGTCGGTTGAACCATAGTAGTTGTTTTGTTGAATGTCATACCTTAAGGTATGTTAGAGATGATCTAGGTTGCATCAATTTCTTTGAGGCATACCCTACCCCTACCTTCTCACTTTATCGAAGGAAAAGATATTTAAAGGAAGGTTATTCATTAAGACAAGCATCATGAATGTATGAACACAAGGGAACTGTGAAGGGTCACTGTACATGGCAATGTGCAAATGAAAAGGATAGATTAGAAATGAGTAGCAATCAGTTGTTAAGTATAGTGAGTGTATGATTATAAAGTTCTTGATAATCAAATTCACTCACCATATTCAATGTCCTATGACTGTCAAGTCTATGTCAGTCAGTGTCTCAAGACTCCAAGAGCTATGGTTGTGTATGCAGCAATAGGTCCTTATGAATGTGGAGTCTTTGAAAAATACAGTAAGTCAATGACAAATATTACAATAGTGACGGAATAACATCTTGAAAATCTCCCCATTTGTCAATACTCATAGCAATACATGTAGGGAAATAATCCTTTAATTTTCCAACACAAATCATGAAATATATTGTACTTGAGAAAAGGACAAAAGGAGTTGCTGCCCAGTTTCATTTTTCCATTCCACCTTAGCTGGCCCAACTATTTGCATTAAAAAATGGTTCAAAACAAGTACATCCTCTACTCCCTATGAAACACATGGGTAGTATCCTCTCTGTGGTTGTGTAGTATCATAGGAATTTGGTCCACAAAAAACCTGCAAAAGCCTCTTAATCTTAGACATAGACTCACATAAAAATCATTAAAAGAGCAATAACTAGATAATGTCAGTCATACAACTGATGAGACCTACTATCACCTTCATGCATGCTAGATAAGGAGGTCGATTGAAGGTCCTACAATGGTGATATTCCCCTTCACTACTTATCATCTCTCGATGACCCTACGTATAAATTTCAAATATATCATTGAGAGGCTTAACATAAAATGTGTAGCATATAAGAATCTGATAAATCTAGGAGATGGAAAAGAAAGAGAAGATTGACAACCAGAAAATGCACCAACAACCGATGTTTCTCATACCACTGAACACTTGCACCAGCAACCGATGTTGTTCTTTTCTTATATACTTTGATAAACTTCAGTATTACCTATAGTCGCAATCAAAAAAGGATCAATGACAGTCGTAAATGCATATGACATCAAATAGTAATTGTGAAAAATCCTTATTGCAAGGTGTTGGTCCAAAAGAGTGATCAATAACATGGCTTTACAAATTAAATGTGCATACTTACAAATCAATCTAGGGAACCATTTGGGTCTTCTCTAGTCTTTCTTGTGTCAAGTATTGCCTCATGGTCAGACTCACACACTTTCCACAAGTTCTTGTTCGCAAGTTTACCCTTATATTTCATCAAATGAGTGTTGGTGGTGACAACAAGGTTTGAGTAGTGAATATTTTCCAATGCGTGTTGAAGTCCTCAAACAACCAAACTACAACACTCTTAACTGAATACCTTGGAATCCATGTTCCAGTAACAACCACCGAACCTGTAGGATATTCTATGTTTTCTCTGTCTATAACTGGGGACTCCAATTTCTTTTTGGCCTCAATACAATGACACAGGTAATAATTTGTACCCTCTTCATTGTCTTCATCTGGAATCACCGCATAAACGTGCCCTGCATTGATATGTTCATATTGTTAGATTTATTTACTGAGCAAGATAATAAAACTTGTAAGTAAGATATATTACCTAGTTCTAGTAGGTCGAGTACATGATCAAAGTCAATGGATGATTGCATCTCCATGATTTGTAGAGCCATCGGGAGCTGATAAGTGTCAAGTGGGGTTAGACTTCTTATAGACCATTCATCAACCCACTCTGTTGACTCGCAATCATTCCATGATTGAAGTGTACATGCATAACAAAAGCATGCCATCTTCCTTGTATAGATAGTCCATGTACCTGCATTGGAGCTTCTAAAAGAGTGTAGATCACTCGATCCTATTAGTGTACAACAATCCTCATATTTTGCAATGTCAGTATCATCTGCTAAATGAAAAAATCTACGAACTAAAGAATTGCCTTCACTACCTAGACCCATTGAACCATTGCACCACTGGACAATTGATCTTGCATCTGTCAACTTTACAGTATTTGTGTACTTTAAATCTTCTCATGCTAGGGCTCTTTTGATACATGCACTTGCTCCATCATGCTCCCCCTTTCCATGCCCGACCTAAGAGAAGTTCCACATATGTTTAACACCACTAATCCTATGCATCCTGCTCAACCAGTAAAACATTCTGGCATTCTTGAATTGTGATGTACAATTATCTAACCATATTATATGCTGACTAAATGATATGCCCTTGCTAGCCAGATCAGCATAGAACATATGAAAGCAACCTTGAACAAACTCTGTATAATGTGTGCGATCATCACTGATGTAAAAGTGATACTCCCTCAATACTTTCCTATTTTCCTTTGTACTATCATTTTCATGAATGAATGCTATATGTACAAATATAGCAACCTACACAAAGTTGTAGTATTGTCATTGCACCTCGTTCTATGGTTGAATTGTGTAGTTCTCAGTGAAGTCGACAACTGAAATGATATGACGAAGTGGAAATGTGTCCTTACATAACTTGAACTGTGAGTCCAACCATTGTGCTCTGTGTGTATGCATTGCATAATCATAAACCACCCGATCACAAAAAATTCCCATAAACTGATACACTGGAATCTTATCACTGACCAATTCACACTTCTTTGCTTCTTTCCCATCTTTTAGACTATATGCCACTGTCGTATATTTGCCAAATTCCACAATTTTGTCTCCAATTGTGTGTGTACTAGCCATGTGTTGGAAAATTGAAAAATGTTGCATGCCACCACAATGATCAGATGTGCCATCCAAACATGATTTTTTGTAAAAAATTTGACCATCCTCTCTTTCACATAAAATGGAAAAAAAATTCCTTGACGATTTAGGTGGAGGCATTATCTTACATTCCTACAAAACATTGTTAGTATGCATATCTACACATATACGTTGATAAACATCATAATGGTTAGAAAACTCAATATGAACCCTACAACAACAAGTAGTGCATGTGTGATTTATTTTGACATAAAAAGGCTTTAGCATTTCAAAATACCTTTGACATATTTTAATTTCAGGAAAAGTTTGTACAAAATCAAAAAAAAATTGGGTTTGAGTGGTATCCAAAAAATGCATTGGATGTGGCTCCTAGTTTATACTACCAATTCTCCTTCTTACAACATATCTTTGATTAGGATAGGTCGTTGTGTTATCCTTCCAATAATTCACAATTAAAGATCTCAAGCCTTGAGCAATTCTTGTGTCTTTCCATGGCACTCTACCCGAAAATGTCCATAACTCATTACTATTTGGATCCTCCACTCTTTCACGCCTTCCTTTGGCTCTCATTAGAGATGATCTACTTATTTTCAAAGAATTACTTGCCTTTGTAAGGTTCACCTTGTTCCTTTTTGACTGCTTAGCATTGTTGTTGTCATCACACGCCGTGTGGCACAACTATCCTTCGTGCGTGAGGTGGAACCCACGCTCTCGTATGCACTCATCAAGTTCTTTACAATGGAATTTTCACTTGATTCATTCAAAACTCTTAGCCCAAGAGCCTTCATGGTGGGCCTAAATCTAAGTTGCCTCATCATTTCAACAAATATTTGGCATCTTCCACCCTCACTTAGCTTCGCAAAAAAAAAACTCCATATCCTTTTTGCATATCTTTGACGTGTACATTTTGGAATCTTATTAGGCATCCATTTCAAAACATTGGAATCAATATCAATAAAAAATGTAGGTTTTCTATGTAAAACTCTAGGAGGAGTTCTCAAATGTAAATTTGTGTCAATATTGGGAAGGTCAACAACATCGGGGATAGATCGTGTACCTTCAATTACAGTTGCAATTGATGACATACCTTGAGATTGGCATGTAAACGATGTTGTACCTCCAACTTGAGATGTCATTTGTGGAGTTCCTTCAAATAGAGATTTGTTTACTAATGTACGTTCAAAACGCAATGTTTTTGATTGTGTGTCTTCAATTGGAGATGTGATTTCCGATGTACATGGAAAACCACTTGTTGTTGTCAATGTGTCTTCAATTGGAGATTTGCATTGAGCTTCACCTATGGTTGATGATGTGCCCCCAACTTTTGTATCCATTCTTGTCCTTCCATGAAGTTTCCTCATTCGTGCCCTTTGTTTTTCCAATTTTACATCTCTCTTTGATTGCACAGGAATTTGTGGTTGTATGGGCTGCAATTCCTTTGATTCACAAGCCACATTTTTTGATTCTCTTCTCCTTGCATTTTTAACTTCACGTTCTTCTGGTGCTAGAGGCTTCGGTCATTTCCTCGACATGACCTTGAATGCTACATGTCCACAAATACACATAGAACAAAAGTAAGTAATGCATTTTACAAAAAAATTGATGCAGAGAGGGGTGGAAACCATTCAATACAACAAATCAATGAGAATCACAAACCTAGGGTATAAATTGCTACCACCTAAATGAAAACTAGAGACTCTTGTGTTTATTTTTCTCAAAACCAAATTTTTTATTGTCAACAAAGTCATGAAGAATATCGATTCAAAGAAGGGTTTGTGATGATATATCTTATCATCATTCACTATTTATTTGGCAATGAGGTTTTCCAAATTAGATGAAAATAATTTTTTTCCAAATTAGTTGAAAAAAGAATGAAATACAGTGAATTCCACTAGCCATGCTGGAAATGGACTACTATAAGCAATGCAAATAGAATTCATAAGTAAATTTATGTTAAGTAAATGTCATGTTTTTATTTTTTTTGTTCTTCAAACTCATAAAAATTGAACTTTTTTATGCAAATCCCATCTAATTCAATGTTGAATTCTAATTCCAATTGTTATGATTAATAAAATCATTAAGGAAATTTAGTTTATATTGTCAAAAACAAACAAATATACTAAATACAAACATTTCAATTTACCAAAATGAATATAATTGCCACAGATAATGTAAAATGATGTAGAAACTTCAAAATACCTTCTTCTATGTTGTCTACCATGCAGATTGGTGGTGAAAAGGTGATGGATCAAGCATAGATTGGTACAATATGAAGTCAACTACAGAAAAAAAATTTGGATAAAGTGTTGAACCATACAAACACAGGAGAATGTGGGCTTGAATCTTAGGGTCAACCCTTATTTTTACTATTTCAAGGTAAAACCCATTTGATGCTCGCCAAATTTGGAGAGCGCAGAATTTGGTGCTATCCAAATTTGGCAAGCGCCAAATATGTTCCTCTAAAAAGGAGAGAATTCAGAGAGAGGGAGAGAGATAGATGGAGTGAGAGAGAGAAGGAGTGGGAGAGAGAGAGGGTGAGGGAGGGATAAACCTAAGAGAGAGAGGCTGGGAGGGAGACACCTGAGAGGAGAGGGAGTCAAAGTGGGAGGGAGGGGGTGGGAAGGAGAGACCTAAGAAAGTAGAGTGGGAGGTAAGTGAGGCCTAATAGAGAGGGATTGTGAGATAAGTGAGGCTTAATCCCTCAACCCTCAACCCTTAACCCTTAAACCCTAATCCATGGAGATAGAGAGAGAGTGAGAGAGAGGGAGGGAGAGGGTGTGGGAGGGCGTGGGAGGGAGACACCCAAGAGAGAAGGAGAGGGAGAAAAAGTGGGAGAGAGGGGGTGGGAAGGAGATACCTAAGAGAGTAGGAGAGAGGGAGTGAGAGATAGAAGGATGGGAGAGATACAAGGAGTGAGAGAGAGAGACTTGAGAGATAGAGAGGGGGTGTGAGGGAGAGGGAGTACTCGGGGGAGAGGGAGTAATCAAGATAGAGTGATTTGAGAGAGATGGAGGGGGTGGGGGGAGATACATGAGATAGAGGGAGAGAGAGAGAGTGGGAGGGAGATATCTGAGAGAGGGAGAGAGAGAGCAAGAAAGACAAAGTGGGAGAGAGTGAGAAAGAGGGAGTGGGAGAGGGAATGGGAGAGAGATAGAGGGAGTGAGTGAGTGACATACCTAATAGAGGGATTAGGGTAGAGAGTTTAATTGGGTTTAAAGGTTTAAGTGTTGGAGGGATTAGGGTTGAGGTTATTGGGTTGAGGGTAGAGGGTAGAGGGTTTAGGATTTAAGAGTTGAGGGTTGAGGGTTTCGGGTATAGGGTTGAGTGTTTAAGGTTTTGAGGGTTGAGGGTATAGGGTTGAGGTATTAGGGAAGAGAAGGTGGGATGTATGGAGGGAGAGATGGAGGGAGAAGTGAGATAGAGATAAGGAGAGAAGAGGAGGGAGGGACAAAGATAGATGAGGGTTGAGGATCCAATGTATAGAGTAGATGGTTGAGAATTGAATGTATAGGGTTGAGGACCTATAGGGTTGATGGTTTAGGGTATTGGTTTGAGGGTATAGGGTTGAAGGGATATGGGAGAGAGATAGATGGATTGAGTGAGTGAGAGAGAGAGACCTAAGAGAGGGAGATGGAGTGGGATGGAGAGACTTGAAAGAGAGAGAGGGAGGGAGTGAGAGAGAGACAGAGGGAGGGAGGGAGGGTTAAGGGTAGAGGGTAGAGGGTTTAATGGTTTAGGGTTTAAGGGTTAAGTGTTTAGGGTTTAGGGTATAGGGTAGAGAGATAGAGGCAATGAGTGAGTGTGTGACAAAGAGATACCTAAGAGAGAGAAAGAGAGTGAGTGAGTGAGTGAGTGAGAGACCTAAGATTTCCTCTCTACTTCTCTCTACCTAGTTGTCCCTCTATACCTATTTCTCTCTCCTTACCTCTCTACTCTCTCTCACCACTCTCTCCATATCACTCTCCCTCCTTCCCTCTCTCCCTCCTATCCATCCCTCTCTCCTTCCCTCTCTACCTACCTCTCACTCCACTACCTACCACGCTCTCCCTCACCCATCTTTCTCTCTTACTCTCTCCTTCCCTCTCTACTCTATATCTCTCCCCCCTTCCCTCTCTAATCTATTTCTCTCTCTCCCCCTTCCTCTGTCCCCTCATTTTCTCTCCTCTCACTCTCTCTCCCTCTCACACACACTCACCTCTATCTCCTCCTTTCCTCTCCCACCATCCCTCCACTCTCCACTTCTCTCTATCTATCATCTCTCTCTACATCTCCTTCCCTCTATATTTATCTTTATCTCCCCTCTCCCTCTCTTTACCCACTTCTCCCTCCATCACTCTATATCTCAACCGTGTCTCCTCTCTCTCTCTCTCACACACACACACACACACCTCTATCTCCTCCCTACTTGTCCCTCCCTCCCCTCTCTAATTATCTATATCTCTCCTCTCTCTGCATCTCCTACCCTCTCTACCTATATTTATCTCCCCTATCCCTTTTTTTACCTACCTCTCCCTTCATCACTCTGTATCTCACCTATGTTCCCCTACCTACCTAGGGTTGAGGTATTAAGGGTCAAGGGTTGATAATTGAGGGTTGAGGGTTTAATTTATAGGGTAGAGGGTAGAGGGTAGAGGGTTTAAGGGTTGAGAGCTGAGGGTTGAGGGTTGAGGGTTGAGGGTTGAGGGTAGAGGGTAGAGGGTAGAGGGTAGAGGGTAGAGGGTAGAGGGTAGAGGGTTTAAGGGTCAAGGGATTAAGGGTTGAGGGTTGAGGGATTAGGGTATAAAGTTTACTTGGGTTTAAGGGTTTAAGGGTCGAGGGTATAGGGTTGATGGTAGAGGGTATTGGGGTGAGGGTTGAGTGTTTAAGGGTTTAAGGGTTGAGCATATAGGGTTGAGGGATTAGGGTAGAGAGGGAGGGAGAGATGGAGGGAGAGATGGAGGGAGAAGTGAGATATAGAGAAGGAGAGAAGAGGAGAGAGGGATAGATATATATGAGGGTTGAGGATCTAATGTATAGGATTGATGGTTCAGGGTATTGGGTTGAGGGTATAGGGTAGAGGGTAGAGGGTTGAGGGTAGAGGGTAGAAGGTTTAAGGGCTTAGGGTTGAGGGTAGAGGGTTTAGGGTATAATTTTAAGGGTATATGGTTGAAGGATTAGCGTTGAGGGTCTAATGTATAAGGTAGAGGGTATAAGGGTTACGGGTTTAGGGTTTAAGGGTTGAGCATTAAGGGATTAAGGGTTGAGGGTTGAGGATTGAGGGTTAAGGGTTTAATGGTTTAGGGTTTAAGGGTTGGGGGTCAAGAGTTTAAGGATGAGGGTAGATGGTTGAGGGTATAGGGTTGATGGATTAGGGTTCAAGGTCCAACATATAGGGTACAAGGTATAGGGGTTGAGGTTTTAGGGTTAAGGGTTTAGGATTGAAGGTAGACGGTTGAGGGATGAGGGTTTAAGGGCTAAGGGTTAAGGGTTGAGGGATTAGGGTAGAGAGTTTAATTAGGTTTAAGGGTTGAGGGTAGAGGGTAGAGGGTAGAGGGTAGAGGGTAGAGGGTAGAGGGTTTAGAGGTTTAGGATTTAAGGGTTGAGGGTTTACGGTTTAGGGTATAGGGTTGAGTGTTCAAGGTTTTAAGGGTTCAGGGTATAGGGTTGAGGGATTAGGGAAGATAAGGTGGGATGGATGGAGGGAGAGATGGAGGGAGAGTCTTGAGAGAGAGGGGGATGAAGTAGGAGAGAGATAGAGGTTAGACGGCTAAGGGTAGAGGGTAGAGGGTTTAAGGGTTTAGGGTTTTAAGGTTTAAGGTTTTAGGAATTAAGGGTTGAGGGTTGAGGGATTAGGGTATAGAGTTTACTTGGGTTTAAGCATTTAAGGGTTGAGGGTATAGGGTTGAGGGTATAGGGTTGATGGTAGAGGGTATTGGGTTTAGGGTAGAGGGTATCGGGGTGAGGGTTGAGCGTTTACGGGAATAAGGGCTGAGGGTATAGGGTTGAGGGATTAGGGTAGAGAGGGAGGGAGAGATGGAGGGAGAAGTGAGATATAGAGAAGGAGAGAAGAGGAGAGAGGGGTAGAGATATATGAGGGTTGAGGATCTAATGTATAGGATAGAGAGTTGAGAATGGAGGGTATAGGATTGATGGTTTAGGGTATTGGGTTGAGGGTATAGGGTAGAGGGTAGAGGGTTGAGGGTAGAGGGTAGAAGGTTTAAGGGTTTAGGGTTGAGGGTAGAGGGTTTAGGGTATAGGTTTAAGGGTATACGGTTGAAGGATTAGTGTTGAGGGTCTAATGTATAAGGTAGAGGGTGTAAGGGTTTAGGGTTTAGGGTTTAAGGGTTGAGGATTAAGGGATTAAGGGTTGAGGGTTGAGGATTGAGGGTTAAGTGTTTAATGGCTTAGGGTTTAAGGGTTGAGGGTCAAGATTTTAAGGATTAGGGTAGATGGTTGAGGGTATAGGGTTGATGGATTAGGGTTCAAGGTCCAACATATAGGGTACAAGGAATAGGGGTTGAGGTTTTAGGGTTAAGGGTTTAGGATTGAAGGTAGAGGGTTGAGGGATGAGGGTTTAAGGGTTAAGGGTTAAGGGTTGAGGGATTAGGGTAGAGAGTTTAATTGCGTTTAAGGGTTTAAGGGTTGAGGGATTAGGGTTGAGGGTATTGGGTTGAGGGTAGAGGGTAGAGGGTTTAGAGGTTAAGGATTTAAGGGTTGAGGGTTTAGGGTATAGGGTTGAGTTTTCAAGGTTTTAAGGGTTGAGGGATTAGGGAAGAGAAGGTGGGATGGAGGGAGGGAGAGATGTTGGGAGATTCTTGAGAGAGAGAGGGATGAAGTAGGAGAGAGATAGAGGTTAGATGGTTAAGGGTAGAGGGTGGAGGGTTTAAGGGTTTAGTGTTTAAGGTTTGAGGTTTTAGGGTTTAGGGGAGAGGGGAGAGAGATTGAGTGAGTGAGTGAGTGAGTGAGTGAGAGAGAGAGACCTGAGAGAGGGAGAGGGGGAGAGGGGGTGGAGGGAGAGTCTTGAGAGAGAGAGAGAGGGAGGGACTGGGAGAGAGATAGAGGGTAGAGGGTTAAGGGTAGATGGTTAAGGGTTGAGGGTAGAGGATTTAAGGGTTTAAGGGTTACGGGTAGAGGGATAAGGGTAGAGTGGAGAGACATAGAAAGAGTGAGTGAGTGGGTGAGAGAGACTTGAGAGAGGGAGAGAGGGTAGTAGGGAGAGAATTGAGAGAGAGGGAGAGGGAGAGGGAGTGGGAGAGAGATAGAGAGGAGATGGAGTGGGAGAGAGATAGAGAGTAGAGGGTAGAGGGTTTTAAGTTTTTAGGGTTTAGGGTTAAGGGTAGAGAGAGAGAGAGGTAGAGAGGGAAATAAGGTAGAGATATTGAGAGAGAGGAGGAAAGGAGACAAAGAGAAATAGGTATAGAGGGAAAAATAGGTAGACCCTTAAACCCTAATCCCTCAACCCCCATACCCTCTTAATCCCTCAACCCTCAACCCTCAACCCTCAACCCTTAAACCCTAATCCCTCAACCCCCATACCCTCTTAATCCCTCGACCCCCATACCCTCTTAATCCCTCAACCCTTCAACCATAATCCCTTGAACCCTATACCCTCTTAATCCCTCAACCCCCATGCCCCCATTCCCTCAACCCTTAAACCCTAATCCCTCAACCCCATACCCTCTTTATCCCTCAACCCTTAAACCCTAATTCCCTCAACCCCTATACCCTCTTAATCCCTCAACCCTTAAACCCTAATCCCTCAAACCCTATACCCTCTTAATCCCTCAACCCTCAACCCTTAAACCCTAATCCCTCAGCCCCTATGCCCTCTTAATCCCTCAACCCTCAACCCTTAAACCCTAATCCCTCAACCCCTATACCCTCTTAATCCCTCAACCCTCAACCATCAACCCTTAAACCCTAATACCTCAACCTCCATACCCTCTTAGTCCCTCAGCTCTCAGCCTTCAGTCCTTGAAGCCCTAGGCCCTCAGCCTATACCTCTTAGAAGCCTCAGCCTCGGCCTCCAACCTTAGGCCCTAATCCGTAGCCCCATACCCTCTTGAATCCTCAACCCTTAAACCCTAATCCCTCAACCCCTATACCCTCTTAATCCCTCAACCTTCAACCCTTAACCCTTATACCCTAATCCCTCAACCCCCATACTCTATTAATCCCTCAACCCTCAACCCTCAACCCTTAACCCTTAATCCATAAACCCTCGACTTGAGAGAGAGAGGGAGAGGTGGTGGGAGGGAAATGCTTGAGAGAGAGGCATAGGGAGAGGGAGAGAAAGTGAGAGAGTGAGGGATTCACTGTGAGAGGGAGAGGGTATAGGAGGGGGAGACTTGACAAAGAGAGAGGAAGATGGGGTAGGACGAAGATACTTGAGAGAGAGAAAGAGGGAGATAGGGTGGGAAGGAGAGACATTAGAGACTTAAGAGAGGGATAGGGGGTAGGAGGGAGAGATTTGAGAGGGAGAGGTAGAGAGCGAGGCAAAGAGACTTGAGAGAGGGAGAGGGGGTTGGAGGGAGAGACTTGAGAGAGAGAAGGGGGAAGGAAGTTGGAGAGAGATAGAGGGTAGAGTTTTTAAGGGTTAAGGGTTAAGGGTTTAGGTTAAGGGTATAGTGGAGAGAGATAGAGGGAGAAAGAGAGAGAGGGAGTGAGTGAGTGAGTGAGAGACATAAGATTCCCTCTCTAGTTGTCTCTATCTCACTTCTCTCTCCTTCCCTCCCCCCCTCTCTAATTTTCTCTATATCCCCCTCTCTCTCCTTCCCTTTATACTTCTCTCTATCTCACCTCTCTTTCTCCCCCTCTCTCTCCCTCTCTCTTCCTTTCACCCACCTTTTATCTCTACTTCTCACTATATAACCTATCTCTCTATACATGTTTCTCTCTCCCCCCTCCTTCCCTCTCAATCTCTCCACGTTCCTCCTTATCTCTTTACTTTTCAGCTCCACCACACATCTCTCCACCTAGACCTCTCTCTATTTTTGTCTCACCTCTCTCTCCATCCCTACCTCTCCCTATATCTCTCCTTTCATATCTAATTCTCTCTACCTAGTTGTCCCTCTATACCTATTTCTCTCTCCCTCCTTGCCTCCTCTCTCTCAATATCTCCACCTTCTTTCCCTCTCTAATTCTCTCTATCACCTCTCTCTATCTCTCCTCCCTCTCTACTCTCTCTATCTCTCCCTCCCTCCCAATCTTTCTATCTCTCCTCTCTCCCTCCCCTTCTTTCTATCTCTCTTTACCTTCTCTGTACCTATATCTCTCTCCTTCTATCTATCTCAACTATCCATCTTTACCTATCCCTCCCTGCTCTCTCTCTTCCACCAAAATTTACTCTACATCTCTGTATCTAGCCTACCCCTATATACCTCTTTTTCTCTCCCTCTCTCTTTCCCTCTCTCAATCTATCTACCTTCCTAATTATGCCTCTACTTATCTCTATCATCTCTCTCTAGCTCTCTCCCCTCTACCCTTAACCCTTAAAATCCTCTACCCTCAACCATAAACCCTCTACCCTCTATCTCTCTCCCACTCCCTCACTCTCTTTCTCTCTCTCTCTATCTCATGTCTCTCCCTCCTATGCGCTCTCCCTATCTCAAGTCTCTCTCACTCACTCACTCACTCACTCACTCCACTCTACCCTTACCCCCTCTACCCTTAAACCCTCTACCCTCTATCTCTCTCCTGCTCGCTCCCTCTCTCTCTCAAGACTCTCCCTCCTATCCCCTCTCCCTCTCTTAGGTATCTCTCTCTTACACTCACTCCATCTATCTCTCTCCCCTCTACCATTAACCCTTAATCCTTTATCCTTAACCCTTAAAACCTAAACCATTAAACCCTTTTACCCTCTACCCTCAACCCTAAAACCTAAACCCTTAACCCTTAAACCCTAAGCCCTCTACCCTATACCCTTAACCCTCCCTCCCTCTATCTCTCTCTCTAGTTCAAAAAATTCATTAAAAAACCCTAAGGTTTTCCCGTTTAAATTTAATATTTTCCATCAAAATATTAAATTTTTATTCATTTATACCCTATACTTTCATTTACT
>CM021104.1:207316178-207569841 GCA_007115665.2 Sequoiadendron giganteum | reverse complement strand
AGAGATTAAAGGAGAGGGTGGGAGATAGATATTGGAGAGGGAAGGAGAGATATATGGACATGTAGAGACATAGCTCTTGAGCTCAAGGAAGATATTGTTAGATAAAGGGATGGAGAGAGTGAGAGAGAGAGAGGTCTAGAGAATAAGAGATGAAAATGAGTGAGATAGAGAGAGAAAGATGAAATTTGACCTCCTAAGTACTAAAATTTGACCTCCTGATTATTGAAATTTGACATGATGATTACTAAAATTTGACTGTCTAAAATTTTTAAGATCTTCCAAAAAATAGAATTTGCATTATAACTCTTAGAGATATGAAACCACTCTCAAACATCCTGCCTATATAGGCATGAAATATAACTTAACGTATAAGAAATTAAATGTCCATATGTAAATGTCAACTTATACTTAAATGTTTATTTCATGTATATAGTTTCCCTAACAGAGAAAGCGAAAATCTAGTTCTGTGCAAAGCAGGCCATTTGGCACTCGCCAAAAGGCCTGCTTTAGACATGTTAATTAATAGGATTTACTAAATTTTCTCATATTTTCGACCATGCTCCCCATCTCGTTTGCACGTCTTTCAATGCAATTTTATAAAAAAAACCATGATAGCATTAACCTCTATCTCATTTATCTAAATATATTATTCCTTTTTCATTTTGATTTAGTTAAGGTTTTGATCCATGGCTTCTATTGTAAATGCCTTCATTTTTGGTCAAAAACCAACATGTGCTAGGTTTAGGATAGATTTTCACACTTTCATCGGAATGTGAAACAAATTAAATTTTTTGAAACTAGACTCCATTTTACACATGATGAAAAAAACAATTAATTTTCGATTAGTTTGTGAAAAATTTGGTGGGGAGCACGCTCAAATTTCAGCTTTTCAGGATGTGTCCACTTTGAAAATTCATAAAATATTATATATTCATTAAAAAAATTATCCCAAAGAAGGAGGATAAACTAGATGGTGTTAGCTAATTTCTCACTATTGAGATTTTTAAAATTCTAAAAAAAAGTTAACCAAAAAGGGGGGAGCCCTCAGGTGCTACGCTATTTTTTTTTTAAAAACAAGACCTATTTTGCCCCCCCTTTTTGAGACCCTTAATATTCATTAATTTCAAAAAATAGTAGTATCTTAGAAACTAGACTTGGAGCACTTTAACTTTTGTTCTTGCCGCATCTTGAAATTTTGAGTGTAACTATCTTCATTTTCTCGTGCAAATCAGATTTTTCTGATTTCAGAAAAAAAGTGGCATCTTAAGAGCCAAAATTGTGTCATAGATTTGTGCACTTACCCAGTTGAGAGCTTTAATGAGTTTGAGAGAGTGGATAATTTATCCTACTCCGCCATCTACTAAGATTCATCTAACCTTATGTTTATGGACAAAGACTTCAATATGAAATGCATCATTGTGAGATGGCTTTGGAGAAGAATAATCACGGTCTAAGAAGGTGATATGATGGGGGGAATTCAAGTATCCAACCATGGTTTTGAAATGGTTGACATTAATGTTGGTTGGTACGGAAGACTCCTACAAGACTTTATCAAATATGGCCTTATGTGCTGGTGAAATACGAAGCAACTCAAGGATGAAGATTTGGGTGAGTGTTTTGTTCAGTTGTTCAATGAGATTTAATTCTCCATTGGGTTGTAATGGTTTGGAAAAGGGACCTAGTATGGTGATCTTGGGTTGTCTGGTAGAAGGACCTAGTATTGTTACCTTGCCATTATAGGTAGTGACATTACATTCTAGCATTTTCTTGCTAGTAATGGTATTGACATATTCACCTTCATCAATATCTTGGAGGTGATTAATGATGGGTCCACTAGAATAGTTAAAAGTTGCACGGGAGTAACTAGCTCGATTGTCATTATTCTTAGCACTAGATGTCGAGGGGTTACCTAAACCATGATACTATAGTGGGTTTTTGTGAATGGTATGGTCTGAATTAGAAGCAAACGATTGACCACCAAGTTCAATGGTACAATTTTTAATAAGATCATCTACAAGGTTTCTTAATTTCCCATAGGAGGATGGTTTATGTCCTTTTATGTTGTGGTAATCAAATAATGTGTTGTCATCCCATCATGATGGTTTAAACTGGCCAAGGTCATATGGTTGAGGGTCTTGTAATGTGATGACGTCGTTTTGGATAAGCTTCTTGATGACAACCTCGATTGGTTCACCCAAGGGTGTGTATGTGTTTTTTTGAGGAAATTGTCTTGGTTGGTAGGGTTGTCTTTGGTTTGATTGGATGAGATTATTTTGGATGACATTGGTTGTGGGATTTGGGGTGGTCACTAGTGTTTTCTAAGGCTGAGGTCCTTTGAGAATTATTGTAGGACCCATTACATTCATAGTTTTTGCGTCAACAACTCCATCATTACTGATATGCTTATTTTTTACCCAATATTTTCTTTTGTCGATGGGAGAAATTAGGTTTGTGTTTGTGTTGTTGGTGGTTTCTTTTCTGACATATTTGAGTTCTCCTTTGGCAATTAGGGATTTTTCAATTTGAACTCCTTTTTCAACAAAGTCAATGAAAGTTGTGCAACAATGGACTTGTAGACCATATCTTAGTGATCCAAGGAGATTTTGGAAAAACATGGTGAATTTTTCCTTTTCTTGTATTTTCCATTGGACATCGTCTTGCTAAGGTTCTCCATCTTTGGAAGAATAGAATAAATATCTTGTCTATTTCTTCTTGAGTAAGTCTACATAATGGAGTGATGCCAAAGTTGGTGTCAATATTATAGGCATAATTTTTGACATTCTTGTTGTCCAATTCATCCCATGATTTTATTCCTTTAGCTACTTGTGTGAACCATTCAAGTGCATCACCTGCGAGACTCCTAGAAAAGAGTCTCACTAGATAAGTATGTTTAGAGGCCACGTCCATGCAACTTGTTGTGAATTCTCTAATTTGTTCAATGGGATTAGTTTTTCCCTTGTATTTAGGAAATTTTGGCACCACATATCCTGGTGGGAATGGTGGCATGTACAAGGTTATGTCAAAAGGATAGAAACATAAATCATATGATGTGTGAGCCTTCTTGTTTGACATTTGTAAGGTTTCCACTTGTGTTTGAAGGGAAGCAATTTTAAATGTGAGTGCCTCTACAATAGGGTTGTTTGTGGCATCACACATGTTGGTGATAGGTATGGCTTGTGTTCCCACTTTTTGTGATGATGTGTTGGAGATGTGGATATTGTGTGTTTTGGTTTGGAATGTGTTGGTGATGCATAAATTGTGTGTTTTGGTTTGGAATGTGTTGGTAGTGAATTTTTTGATTGGGAATATGTTGATTTTTTTGGATTATAGAGGCATAAGTGGGAATGTGTGTTCCATTTGTGTTATATTGTATCTACGGTCCTTGCTATCCTTGAGGATTTTTAAGGCCAAATGGAATCATGTATTGTGTTAATTGGTTGCCTTGTCTAAATTGGTAAATGTGACCATGCAAAATGTTTGTATTTTTTCTTAGGGGAATATTTGCATTGGTATATTGATTTGTGATGAGCTAGGGACATTGGATTGAGGTCTTTGAATGACCACTTGCCTTTTTCTCCTCTCAGAGGGATTTGATGACTTTTTCCCTATGGCACTTGATGATGGTGCTCCCACAGTGCTAAATGAAGCTCCCCATAATAGGTTTCATGAATTGGTTCCCATTGTAATAGTTGAAACCCCAAATTTTGCTCCAATGGTTTGTGATGGAATGGTGGAGGTTTTTTGTGGAATTGAATGTGAATTGGTGTTTGTGGATGTTCCCCCAATAGAAATTGTATTGATCACATTGGTTGTGTTTGTTGTGGTTTGAGTGGTGGTATCATCATTGGAGGTGCCATTAATGGTATGTGTGGCACTTTGTGTTGTGGCTCCCATGGAGGTATTGTTTGCATCATGTGATGTTGTTGATTGTGGTTGAATTGTTTGAGTGGTATGATCAGGGGATGCTACTCTTAAGGTTTTAATGTCAAATCCTTTTGGAAACCTAGCCCCTTGGTTGAGGAGAATAGCTAGATATCTATCTGAATCTTGTAGGACTAATTCTTCCACAAAGGATGATACTTCAAGATTTTTTACATCTTGTATATCTTCCTAAAATACTTGTCCATTTTCATCTCTACAGATAAATGGTTCAAAAGGATTGTGGGAGGATGATAGAATGTTCATGTTACTGAATGGATTTATAAAAGAGTTCCCCATGTTGGTATTTGCGTTCATGTCACTTGGAAGATTATAGAAGTTATTTCCTTGTCCAAAGGAATCCATTTGTCTTCTTTTTCTTTGTATTCTTCTTTCAACCATATAAGTCTTGCTCAAAATGGGGAAGAATGGAGGATGACCTAACCTATATATGCAAATGATACTATTTTTTTGGATTTTTGAAATAAGGAATGCTAAAATGACAATGGTGTCTAAAGGAAATGCAAATGCAATGAGACTAAATGAGGACTAAAATGAAGGAGGCTAAAGGTTCTCTAATGCCAATGCAAGGAGTTCTAGGATGCACTCAATGTTGGTAGACTTAAGGAAATGTGTACTTAGCCATTCAAAGTTGGGTCAATGTCTCAAATTTGGAGTTTCAAGGGACTTGTTTGGAGGAATTAATGACAAAGTGACAAAGTGAGGTTTCCATAGTAGACTAATAAGTTGGAAATAGCTCACCAAAGGAAAAAGACTAAAAGAAATGGTTTTGATTAAGTCCAATGAAAACCTACTTTTGAAGGTAAAGATTTAGCAATGTATGGTAAAGATTCCTATTCTAAAATTTGCAAAAAATTGAGGACCTGAAATTATAGCAAAGCCTAAGGACACAATTAAGAAAGTGAAAGGGTAGACCTATGGCAAGTGAATTTCTAGCTAAAATGCAAGGATGGAGGATTTGAGCAATTCTTGTTTTGATTTTAAATAGAAAATTCAGAAAAAAAGTGTCTAATAGTTGTTTGACAATGATAATGTTTTTTCAGTTGTCAGGAAATTGCATCGTTTCAGGTCTCAAATGCACTGCAGGGGTTCAAATGCATCATAATATGAGAAAATGCAGAATTTTAGATAACATATGCATTGCAACAGAGCAATTGTGAGGCACAGGATAGAAAATGCATTGTTTTAGGAAGCAAATGCGACTTAACAGAGTGATTACATTGCAAAAAGTTATGAATGTGGTCTAGAATGTCAAATGCATTGTAAATTTAGCAAATGTGTTGCAGAGTCTGGTTTCTTGGCAATTTTGGCAGATTTTAAAGATTGTTTCAATTTGAAGGAGTTTATTTGTTTATTGGGTTTGAAAAACACTTGGCAAACACATTGTCTTTGATTTTTTGTGAAAAAAAGTACATAGAATACAAGCACAATCCTAAGGTTGGCAAGGACTATATTCTCTAGATTCCATGCAAATTTTACTCCAACCACACTTATTCTTAGTGAGTGATTTAGAAGCTTGGCCACATAGGCTCCCTCTTACATTACACTCACTTCTCAGGTCAACCAAGATTCAAGCCTCCATAACTCTCCCATGGAAATATTTTCAGGTCTACTAAAAACTATGAGAATGTGGGTGCCTTGGCAACGATGGTTGTTGCACAAAAGAATAGATAGGGTTTTTGGCTTCTACACAAAAAATTTTAGTTAGGGCACCCGTTCAAGTGGTAACACATGAGGCAAGATTAGCTCCAATAAGGAGGAATTCTAGCTTGAAGAGATTATGCTCAACAGGTTTTTGGGGAATTCACTTGTCTATGTAACACATCCATACTTGTAATCCTAAGCTTTCCATTAGTATTCACATTGTATACCAGTTAGAAGTAGCTCGGCTAAAGAGCTTCGTTGTCAATTTGAATTGCCTTGGGTGAGTACTTTTTCCCATCAAGGAAGGCCCAATTCCTAGAGTCAATAATAGTTTCTCTTGCACCCAAAATCACACAAGTGCACAAGGGGAGAGGATACTTCTATTATTGAATTGAGTTACACAAAGTTGACACACTTGTTCATTTTAAATTATCAAAGTTGTAATATGAGACAAACACCTCAAACACTTTGTTCTTTTTAAAATTTAAAGCCAATGTGAGAAAAAATGTTCATTTTAAACCCCATGTCATGAATATGCAAGTTCATTTTAGGCCTCATGAGTTGTAATGCATGATTGTGTTCATTTTAAACCCATGAATGTGCATGCATGTTCATTTTATCCTCATGAAATGTGAATAAAAATTGTAGTTGTGGTGATTTTTTTATTTGATTAAGATTTTAAAAAGATTTAAAATGCCAATAAACAAGGGTTAGAATCCATGCCACATGCTGCAAACAAAATATTAGTAACCCAAAACCTCTAATCTAGGAAATAGAAAAAGAGAAATTTTAGAAATTTTGTAAAACCTGAAAGAAAATTTGTACCAAGCGTATGCATCGCATTAGAGAAAATGTGTCTCAGGACTTAAATTCTAGAATGCACAGGTAGATGCACCATTCAAGATGCGGATGTGGCTCGGTAGATAAAATGTGTCATTCAGATTGGTGGATGTGGCTCAACAGAGTGGATGCATCGTTCCCCGAAGTGAATGCGGCTCACCAGAGGAAATGCGTTGTTCTCGAGCGCTAATGCATTGTGATAGAGTGATTGCATCTTAGAAGGTTGTGATTGTGTCATTTCGTACCTATACTTGCAAAAAATGAGTGTTGGGTTCAACAATGTAACTAAGGTATATTTCTTCGGTTAGTCTTATGAAGCATAAACAAAATAAACCTAAGAAAATCAATGAAGAAAAATGGAGGAAAGTAGCATGAAAACAAAGAAATATCACACCAAGTCTTCAACCTCCATGAATCACCTTCATTGCACCTTCTCCATTTGTTTCAAAATTATGTTTGCCCTCATATTTTGATGAGAAAATATGCCTATGATTATAACCTAGAAAATATTGAAGGATTCTTATTGTAATGCAAGTAAGAGCTAACTCCTACATGCAATAGAAACCTAGAAAATGACAATTTTAGAAAAATGACAAGAAACCCTAAGCATGAAATTATGAAGTCAAGAGATCATGAAGTGTAGATGTCAAAATGAGGTTGAAATGGCCATTTTATAGAAGTGCCAAATTTGAATGGAGGGACAAGATTGAAATATGGAAGATTCTCTAAGATGAAGGGTTGTAAATGCATGTGACAACCCCTAACAAGGTTTAGGGAAACAATTCAAAATGAATGGCCAATATTTGATTTTGAGAAAATTAAATCAAGAGTTAGAATTTTTGCATGTGACAAGAGCAGATTAGAAAAAGATTATGAGAAAAGTGGGGAATTAAAATAGAAATTTTAAATTTAATTCCCACAAGAGGTGATGTGACCTTCTAAATTAAAAATAAATTTAATTCAAAAGTGGTGGGGCCATGTGAAAGTAAATAATTATTTACAATTATTTACATGGAAAGAGGGAAATTTAAATAAATAATTTTATTTAAATTTGGAGGGAGAGTAAATAGTACAATTAAATAATTAATTCTAATTATCTAATTTTGGAGGAAGGTGACCAGTAATTAAATAAATTATGGGGGATTTATTGAATTATGAGAAGACATTAGGATTAGGGACATATTTAAATAAATAATTTTATTTATTTATTTAAATAATCAGGAGGAAATAATGGGATAATAATTAAATAAATTTAGTAATTTATTGATTATAGAGGGAAATAAGAAATTAGCGACGTATTTAAATAAAATAAATATGATTTATTTATTTAAATAGTTAGGAAGAATAAAAGATGTGAATTAATTAAATAATTAAGAATTATTTAATTAATAGATGAATTTGGACGAAAGGACATAATCAAATATTTTAATTATGTTTAGAAGAATTATGGAGGAAATCGAGTTCGTAGGCCTAGGTCAATTTTACATGTCTACACTTCTTTTACAATTGCTCTATTTTATCTGGTAGCTTGAATTTGCAATTGAGAAGCCAACTATTCCACTGTTACATAGATTGTTTGTTTTCTATCAATATCTCTTAGGATTTTATTTTCCCCCAATCCCCCAAAGAAAAAGTGCATTATGTTTTAGTACACGATCTATATAACAATTGGCCCGTCAATTCAATGACAATTTTTACTGTATTCTTCCTTAGATTGCAGTTGTGTTTTTAATATAGGTAGATTTAAGCTTGCATTGTGAGGTTAGATGGATCTCTCTACTTTTTATACACTATTCTATATATTTTATCTATCGATATTCTTCTAGCCATCTTCAAACCCCACTATGCTAATTCTTTACCAGGGTATCTTTCCTTGTAAACTCGCCAGACCAAAAAAAAAAAAACTCCAATATTACAGAACTTGTTTCAAAACACCCGTGCTTCCCCAAGTTTGTTATTGTGTTCTATATGGTAAGATTCCATGATATTTTGCATGGGCATTACCTATTTTTTGGCTCAGGGGTTTGGCTAGAGCCCATGAAGCTTCATGATGCCAATATGGTAGGGAGGACAATGAGTGTGGGTTTATGTGATTATCGACAACAACTAAACACCACTATCATGTGCTTCTAAGAGGACAAACAATATTTTCCCTAGAAGCACATGGCAATGGTGTTTGTTGCTCCATTCAACTAAACCATTTACAATGTCATGGTTGGCTTTCTTTTCTTTTTCTACATGACTACATTTTTTTCCTTTCTAGCTATTGGTTGTTATATGTGCCCATGTTCCACACAAACTTTTTTATTTACAACAAATAGTGCTAACCTCTTTTATTATATATGTATATTATTTCTTTTATATTGTTGTACAAATAAAATAGGTATTCAACAAAATTAGCATATTGTACACTGTTTATTTCAATTTGTTTCAAGCTCCTAGTACTCGATCCAATGCAGCTCATCCTTGTTAAACATGATCAATAGTGTATGTAAGTACAAAACTTTTTCATTGTCAATAGACATATTTCGTTAACTAATTATACAAATTATCGATTATTTTCAGCTTCACATTCTATATATTAGTATTACCTATATACTTACCTTTTATCGTTCCTTTTTTATTTTGCATTCTTGTGCGTTCGCATACCCTTGTATTTAATTTGCAGGAACTAGGTATAAGGATGCAAAAGGATTCATAAACCAGGATACCTTTTTCCCTTAAAGTTGTTGCATCAAAGAAAAGACAACAATATCAGATATTATATATGAAAACACCAAAATTTCCCCAAATTTTTTATTATGTAATGTATGATGAAACTCCATAAAATCTCTTGTGGTCGTTTCATCCTTTCATTGCTCGAGGGTTTGGCTAGATTCCATGAGGCTTCATGATCCCAATATGATAGGGAGGAAAACAAGCGTGGGTTTTGTTGTTTTACTTTTAACACCATATATTTGTTGTTATATAGAATTATATGTATATAAATCCTCATATGAATTTAGCTTTGACAAACATACTCTATAGTAACATGCTTTCCATGTCATACATAGCAAGTTGTATCAAAGAAAAAAATATGTTTCCCATTGTCATACTCTATAATAAAATGCAACTCATCCTTCTTAAACATGATTAATAGTGTATGCAAGTACAAAAATTTCCCATTATCAATACACACATTTCATTGACTAATTGTACAAATTATTCATTATTTTCAGCTTCACATTGTATATATTAGTTTTACCCATATACTTACTCACTCTTTATCATTCCTTTTTTATTTTTCTTACTTGTGTATTAGCATACCCTTGTATTTCATTTGCAGGAACTAGGTATAACCATGCAAAAGGACTCGCAAACCAAGATGCCCTTTTCCCTTCAAGTTGCCACATGAAATAAAAGACAACAATATAAGATATTATATATGGAAACACCAGAGTTTCCCCATGTTTTTATTGTGTAATGTATGATGAAACTCAACAAAATCTCTCATTTCTGTTTCATCCTTTTATTGCTCAGCGGTTTGGCTAGATTCTATGGGCTTCATGATGCCAATTGGTAGGGAGGAAAATGAGTGTGGGTTTTGTGGTTTTTCTTTTAGTTTTGAGAAACATAATCTATAATAATATGTTTTCCATGTCATGGCAAGTTGTACCAAATCAAAAAATATTTTTCCCATTGTCCTACTCTATAATAACATGTCTCTCATGTTCCCTTAAAACAATGCATTCCTTTTAATTCAATTACTCTAAAAATGAAAAATATGTGTTTTGTTTGATTGCATTCCTCTTCTAACCCATTAATCAAAAGCACAAAAAATATATTATTCCCAAAATGATTGAGTGGATAGTTATTATAACATCTTTCCTTTTTGAAAAGGTCATTTGTTATGACCACTATAACTAATATTCAAATAAAAAATGACTTTTTTAAAGAATATTTTTTTACTCAATATTACTAATAAAAGAGACGAGTATACTAATGGAATAATTTTTTTTAAAGAATACTTTTTTATTCAACATTAGTAATAAAAGACATGGCTAATAATTTTTTAAAAAAGAAGAATCCTTTAATGTTGCATACTTTTCTTGGATATGTATCTTAAGATAATTAAATAATAATCAATCAATTAATTGATTAACCTATGCAAAAAGGTCAAATATAGATGTGCATCTAGGTCCACTAAATGTAAAACTAAAATAGAGCTAAAATTATATTGTCTCTGAAAATTTGAACAAATTATTATTATTTAACAAATTAATTATTAAAAATTTAAATTTTACTTAATTTTTCAATTCTCTTTTTATAAGGAAATTTTCTTTTTCATACCTAAAATTATTCATTAAAGTGAATTTTAAAGAGCCGTTCTACCTAAAATTATTAAATATTTATAATTAATTACCTCAAATTAAAATTAATGGATAGATTGCAAATAAGAACATTCGTTCAAGATGATGTACAGTTTTATTCTAAAATTTAATAACTAATTTTCCACTGGTAAGTGTCTGTTGCGAACCACAAAGACCATTTTACCATTTCCTATCCAAAGGGTTCAGAATCTGATATTGTTGGAATGAACAAGTGGACTATAACATCAGACTTATAATGCTTTACAATGTTCATATTAAATGAATATATATAAAATGTTTTTTGTCTCAAAAATATCTAACTTAAATAATATGTTTAGGTTAGGCTATTCAAATTTAACTTTGAATTCTATGTAAATTCAAAACTCATAAGATCTTCCTCCTACAATGAACTAATGTTGAACATTATTTCATATTTTCTTTATTAGCACCCTAACCCTTCCACAAATAATAGAATTATTTTTCTCATGTTCATTATAGTCAACTATGACAATATTAAATTTAGACCCTTTCTTCAAACCCAATATTGTAACCCTAACCTAATCCTAACCATAACCCTAACCACAAGATTAACTCACACCCTGACCTTAACCCTAACCCTAATGATAAACATATTCCTAACCCTTACTTGAATAGTAATACATAATTTTATCATTAATGTAACCCTAGCAATAAATTTAACCTTAACACTATTCCTCAAAACCCTAACGTTAACCATAACCCAAACCTTTTTTATCACAACCCTAAACATAAACATAACTCTAATTGTAACCCTAATCCCATCTCTAATCTAAACCATAACCAGAAAACTAACTATAATTCTAATCCTAACCTCAAACCCTAAACCCTAAACCCTAATCTAACTCTAATCCTAAGCCTATTTTTCATAACCCTAACTCAAAAACTAAACCATAAACCTGCAAGCACTAATCTTCAAAATGCCTTAATCCTCAACAAACATTAGCATGAGTCAGTTTAAACCAAGAAAATAAAGTTCTCCTATGAGATACCTAAACATGGTGCATGTATGAAAATAAACATGATCATACCTTATCCCATAGTGGGAGTGGTGCTCCTTTGATGTGAAAAGGATACCCTTCTCCACCCCCTTGATAAGCTTTCAATGATGGACAAGATGTGATGAAGATGAAGTGCAAGATGAAATAAAAGTGCCTATAGTGCAAACACTAAGATTGTGGATGAGATTGTGGATGATTGTGGCTTCTATTTATAGATTAAAGGGTTGAAGAATGGAGAGATGGGAGGAATGTGGGACTAAAGAAGAGCCAATGATATTGTGACACTTGTCACAAGGCTAGTGGAGGAAGGTGGAGAAAATTTTGGAGAATGTGCATAGTTAATGCATGTAGTTGAGGATTTGAGAGGTGTAAGAGAGATTAATGCATGTGTAAGAGGCATTAAATGAATATGGTTGGAGATTTTGGAGGGAAATTGTTTGGGGTAGAAAAGTCAAATAAATGGAGCAAATGAAGGAATATTCTCAAAGAATATACCTTGGTGAGGGAAAATAAGGTATTTAGTTAAATTAAAAGAATTGATTTTCATGTGCAAGTGCGTGGGTTAGTCAAGCATTTAGGTTTAACCTTGGTTGAGTCAAAAGCTAGGGAAACAAGGGATTAGTATTAGGAGTTAATTAATTAGGATTAATTAACTTGGATGAAATTAGTTGATTTATGACATTTAATTTAAATGTTTGGGTATAAAATCAAATGAGAGGATGTTAGAATATTAGGATTTTAATTAAATATATTGATTTATTTAATTAAAAGAGATGATATTAGTTAGCAGAAAGTGAATTAATCAAATAAACTTAGTTACTTTATTACTACTAGAAATAATGTTAATTTGAGTGGAATAGATGCATTATGTTAGTTGATTATTTGCATGTCTACATTTTACACCTCTTTGAAGCAATGTACCTATTGCATTGGTTCAAAGAATGATGTTGCCAAGATCAAAGTAATTTTTTAATGATTTTTCGGATACAGCACACTGTTGGGAATTCACGATCTCATGACAAATCATGTGTATATGACAACTAGGATGTGGTTGTTATTTTGTGAGATGGACTTTGACTCGACAAATAGATAGGAGTATTCTTATTCACACCAATGATCATATAGACAAAACTTTGATTATTAGACATACAAAACATTATTAGGATGTAATTTAGACATTTCAAACATCCCATACAAAAACATAGAAAGGAAAAACCTTCCCATGTAATAGTCAACAAGCTATTCAAAATATCCTCCCTACATACCTAACAAAGCAAGTATCGTCAAGGTTATATTACAAGAATATCCATAAGCACAACAAACAAAGAGATAATGATCAATGCCCCATTCCTTTCTCTCTAAATAATTTTGATTAGATATCATTAAGAGTTCATTGGAATGAGCACATTAATATAAATCAAAAGAAAAGATCAAGTAAACAAACAAGTCAGTGTTCTTCATACCTCTAGCCAAGGCTAAACTATGGTGATGCCTAATGTTGATGTCCATTGTAGGAAGGATGCATCCTAGGACATGATGTTATCAAATGATTTTTGAACTAATTGGATGATATACAATTTATGTGAAGAGTTGAACAACTTTTTTACCTACTAACCTAGACTTGAGATCTTGACACTTGAGCTTTCACTTTCAATTTGCTATACATTTTTTTTATTGTTTTTCCAAAGGATGAAAGCAACGATTGATTTATTATGAGTGGATGCTTATTGTGGGTGAATGTTGAAACAAGATGGATTATTGCGGGTTTTTTGAATGTTTTTGGTATTTTGAAATATTTGAGGTTGTTTGCGATTTTTCATTTGTTTTACAAATGTTTTGATTTTCAAATTTTCTAATGTTTTTTGTATTTTTCTATGATTTTGACCAAGAACCTAACCTAAGGACCTATCCTAGGGGTCTCAGGGGTTGATCAAAGATTATCCTTCCCTACGTTATACACATAGAGACCACATACTTTGACTAACACAGACTCATTTATTCATGAAGATATGAACATGTGAATTGCTAGTTTATTATGACAGACTCCTAAGAACTAACCTAAGGTGTCAGGGGTTGATCAATGATTACCATTTCCTATGTTCAAGCTCAGAGATGAAGTAGTTTGACTTGACAGCTCTATTTTTGACTTACTTTGACTTTTTAACGTAATTTTGGATTTTTATATGATTTGGATGTTTTTGGATTTTCAATGTTTTTATGAATGTTTTTGGATTTTCCACACAATTTTGACGATACCTAGATCATGATGTTGATATCACTTTGTGAGATATAAGACATGGATCAAGAGTTACTCGAATAACAAGAGCACAAGAACCTGCCCCCGATGTCTAGCAATGTTTCATAACATAATGGAAAAATCAAGATATCAGTTGGGAAACTATGTGAAGAGTTTTGACGTGCAGTAGGACAACATGGGATGTATGGTAAATATCATGTCAAAATTATTCTAGCCATGAGGAAAGGTAAAGTATACATTGGAACTTTGTCAAGATCGAGATATGTTGTAAGATCTTAATATAGATGGAGGAAATGTTTGATCTGTTATGAAGGGGATGAGATGCTTTCCTTGAAAAGGTTCATATTGTGCTCGATTATACTCATGATTCTTTTTATCCAGGTTTCATTCATAGTACTTTCCCAAAGCGCTGCCCATGTGGCTTTCACTGAAGGACAATTTTTATTTTTAGTATTTTCTTGAATTTATTGATTTTTGGATATTTTTAAGTTTTTGAAAATTTTACCCTTATGTTGAACCACCTAGTGGTAGTAATTTAGAGGTCACTTGCATAATGTGTCAATGGTATCTTGCTTGAATAAGTTTCTTTACTAAGATATGTGCATTTGAATGTAACTTTGAAGAAATCTAATCTACCTTATTGGTACTGGAATTAATCTTGTCTATGTGTGCACATCATGATAAAGTTCTTTCAAAATCCATATGATGAAGAGTAGTTGCCAACACATGGTCAATGTAGGAATTAGATATTGGGGATGAAGTGTATGGTGTCATACATGAAAGAGGATGAGATGGATTGGTTGACGGTTTGGAGCCTTTGACTCTCCAAACTTGGGAAGATGAACGATGATGGGTGAGGATGGAGGTTTTCAAAGAATTAGGACTAACCACTAGATATACTTTATTCCTTACTTGAGAAGCTTTCTTTTGTATTTGAGGATTCTTTTGATGGATATAATTCCCTTTTTTTATTTTTCCCCATAGTTTCTTTGACTGATGGAGTTTTGGTATCCATTTATATTTGTTTCATCCTTTTTGCTTGATTGCTTTAGTTGTTTTGATGATCTTCGCCTTGCTTTGATAGGAATTTTTTTTTTTACATTGGTCCTAAATTTCATATGAGATGATGGTGGATGATGATTCATGATATAACTAGTTATAGCATTGATAATACTTTCCTCATAAGGATCCTTTGTGCCCCTTATGTTGACATTTGCATTAGACAAGATTTCCCACAATGTTGTGAAGGTATTAACAATACCTAGCTCTTTGCCTTGATAACATATTTTTTGATCCATATCCACTAAGTAAGGAATATCAATTGTTTGAACTGATCCTATGACATATTTTTTTTTTGGTTCTACTTCAAAAGATGTTAGTGTTGATTCATAAGATGTTGATGATGCACCATCACTGTAATAATCAAGTATCTCAATCATCACTTTCTCTTGTATGGGAATACCAAGAGTGGGAGACCATTGTTTTGTATGAAGAACATCTATATGTCCATCCAAATAAAGCATCCCATTGGTGGGATCTAGTGTGTCCTATAATTTCTGAAAGGTTTGGAGAATGCTTAGTAATTCATGATAATTCTTTGTGGATTTGATCTCTTCATCATGACTTGTGGTTGATAACAGATCACTCTCATCACTATGTTGTGGGGGAATAGTATCTTGATCTTGGCTTAGTTTAGAGCAACTTTTGTTATCCTCTAGACTATCTTCTTAACATGAACCTTGGGTGGATGACTAATCATTGCTAGGAGAATCTTCACAGGATGTAAAGTCTATGGATGGAGCATGAAAAACTTTTTTTTTGTATTGGAACTTCCTCAATGAGGCCAATTATGGAGTCTTACGAAGGGGTAATGTGGCTATCTGAAAGATACATGATACCATTTTGATATGAAATATTGCTAGGTACTATTGCTTGATCTTGAATCTATTTTAAGAATTTTTCTTGATGCATGTCTAATTCCTCTTCATGTGATGGATGAGCAACATAAATTTGTGCTATCGTGGTATTATGGATATGTTTTATGTTATTAGAACTTGATGCCATTCTGATATGTTTTTCTTTCCCATGATCAGGCATAGGGGTTTTATAGATTTACAAGTCTTGATTCCCATATTGTTGATCAACCTCAAGGTATTTTTGTTCAATAAGGTCTTGAATAAGGTTTTTGAGTCAAATTTTTTTTGTGTACTATGACCTTCATATCGGTGAAATTCACAAAAATGATCTTCTCTATAGTTAGGAAGTTTTATTTGTGGCCCTTGATAGTTGGATAAATCTAGGAGTGTGATAAGGTTAGCTTGTATACACTTCTTCAAAACTACATCCATGGGTTCCCCTAAGGGGGTGAATTGTCATCTAGGTTCATTGTTATGAGTTCTTTGTGGTGCCCTTTGGGTATTGACAGCATTGATCATTGATTGATTATTTTGTGATTGTATATTTATTTGTTGTGTGTTTTGTTGTGTGTCCCTTTGTTCAATATTTGTTTATGGTGGGGAAATTATGACCATTTTTGCATCAACAACACCATCATTAGTGACATTCTTGTTCCTGTTCCAAAGGTGAGGTCTATCATTATAGCTTGTTGATGGTTGATTGTCTTTGTATATGGGCATGCCCCCTTATGCTATAAGGGATCTTTTGATGTTGAGTGCTTTGGAAATCTATTCTTCATATGTTGTTATGTATTTCATTTTCAAATGAAAAGATAAGATCCCTTCAAGGTTTGATATGATAGTCTCGATTTGTCGTTCTTTTGGCATGGGCCATTTACTCTTCTTGGCCTTGGATCACCATCATTGCAAGAAGGTTGTGAATGTTTCTCCTTTGGCTTTTTTTAGATTGGACAATTCTTCCAAGATCACATCCATACCTATGTTAAATGAGTGATTTTGAATGAATAAGTCCACACTTTCTTGAAAAAAATTAATTTTGGGGAGAAGGCAGGAGAACCATTCCATTGTTGGGCCACCCAAACTTTGAGGTAAGAGTCACATTAGATATTATTCATCATAGGAAACATCCATATAGTGTACATGGAGTTCCTTGATGTGATCTCTAGGATTTTTGGTTCCACAGTATTTGTCAAATTTTGGTGTCTCGAAGCCTTGTGCAAATGACACCATCACAATATTTCTATCAAATGGATAAAGGCACAGATTCCCTTGTGATTTTGTTGTTTTTCCTGATTGTATGTCCAACACTTGTTGTGAGTGTCATTTAATTTGTGGGTATGTGTAGGATTATCATGGAAAAAATAAGCCCTTAAGTGGCAATAAAATTCAGAAAATCAGAGTTAAGCAACTTGACGTAAAAATTTGAATAAGTTATCTATATTATTTCAAAAATATGTAAGAATAGAATCTGTATAAAATTGAATGTAGTTTCTAAACTACTAGGTTTATTTTTTATTTTTTAAAATCTATTTGGTGAAAATTTGAAATTTCAATGTAGTAGTACACTTGAATTTCAGGGAAAAAATAAGAAGTAGGTGTCTGTCTGACCACCCTAACCACAATAAAATGATAATATTTTTTTATAAGGATTTAGATATAATTAGGGGACTCATGTCCCAGTGTGATACATATTTTTTTGTAATTTGTTTCCAATTAAATAATTAATTATGAATTTTTTATTACAACTTTTAAAAAATATAAAAAACTCGTAAGTCTGACCACCTTAACTTTGTCAAAACTTCATGAAATTCAATTTATTTATTTTTAATCCTATAGTATGTGAAGCATAGAATGTGACGCATGTTTTGGATTCAAAAAATGTGATACCATTTGAAAGCTATATATATTTTTCAATCAGCCTATCAATCAAGACTTTAGTCATAATTCAAATAGAAAATGAATAATAATAATTTATTAAATTCAAAGTAAAGCATAATTTATATTTGTGGAAAGCTGGGAATATCCTTTAAAAACCTTTTTTGTTTCAACAATTTTGGGTAAAAAAAAAGTCATCAGCCACATGGTTCATCATAACACTTAGATATCGCCACTTTTTGGCCCATCATGATCTTGCACATACCCTTGTGCAAAAAAAATATTTTACAGATCAGGTGGTCGAATGTATGTGTTTTGGGTTGGTGTGGTGGTTTGAGTGATGTGTGGGGTGACTTGCGTACTTGGTGGTGTGCTTGTGGGAGGTTGTTGTAGGCTTTGTTGTGTAATAAATGCTTGTTGATATGCTTGTAGCTATTGTTGTGCCAACAATGATTTTTGTTGGTCTTGTAGTTGAGTTGTTTGTTGTTGTTCTTGGTATTGTTGCATAGCTTTCTGATAAGACTATTGCTATAACAAGGCTTGTGCTTGAGCTTGTTTCACTTGGTATTGAGATTTTTCTTGCCCTTGAGTTTGTTGAGCGGCTTGTGAAACTTGTGTAGCTTGTGTGGCTTGTGCAACTTGTGTAGCCTATGCAACCTATTGTTGTTGAAGTAAATCTTGTTCTTATACTTGGGAAGACTGATGTGCTTATTGTGCATCTTGATTTTCCTATGCTTGTTGTGTGGCTTGTTGTGAATCTTGTGTGGCTTGTTGCATTTGAAACTATTGAAGTTCCTTTTGATAGGATTATTGGGTTGCTTGTAATGTGATACTGTACTGATTTATCATATTTGGATTTGGTAGTGGAGGTGGGGGATTTGGTAGAATGGTGTGAGATGAGGTTGCAAAATTTTGGTGAGGTGGTTGTGTAGGTGCTTGTTGAGTGATGACGAGAGGTTGTGTGGTAGAGGGTATGGTTGATGTGCTAGGTCCTTGGGAGACCATATTATGGAGAATCTGGGGTGTTGTAGATGGTATAATGGTTGATTGGGATGTTTGGATTGGTGCCACCTGGTGTTTCAATATCGTTTCCATGCTTAGAGGATTTGGCATGATTGACATGTTTATTTGATTCATGATTGGAGGATTGATTTGATTTGATTGGTTTTGGATTGGTATGTTAGGTAAAGGAGGTTGCCCTAAACCTTGGATTGGTGTGGATATTGATGTTAAGAGAAAAAATGATTGAAATTTTGGAGGTGTGTTCCATTGTAAAAGTGATGATGATGCATCAAAATACCCCCTTGTCTAAATAGACCCACTTTTCCTTGTAATATCATGGGGAGAGAGACTTGTGTATCAAGAGAATATGTTAGTGATGCAGAGAAGGTGGATGAATTTTTGGTTTCATGGAAAATGAGTGGAACATACAAATGTTTTGGGTCTTGTGGGACAATTTTCAACATACCCAAGATGGTGTTTTCATCCAAATTTTGGTTGTTTACAAGGGGTGTGTTTGAAGAGCTTGGAGCAATAAATTCCCCTTGGTGATCATGGATTGACTTGGAGCATGAGATGATGTTGGTTGTGGGATGGGTTGAATGATGTTTTGGAAGGATGGTGTGAATGATACGAGTGGTATAGTCCTAAGAGGTTGTTCCACTATGGTGCTCACATCATAATCAAAAGGGATTTTATCCCCTTCCTTTGTTAATTCTAACATGTATTCTGAAGGATTGAGTCTCATCATTGTGTTGACAATCTTGTGGTGTTCAATATTTTTGACTAGCTCCATGATTTCATCTTGGGTCATTCCTTGGAAATTTTTGGTGACATCCTCCACTTGGAAACCTCCCTCTTGAGTATTTTGAGGTATTTGAGGAGAATTAATTGGAAGTTCGATGGATATCCTTGGGTTGAATTTTGTTTCAGTTTGACTCAAATCACTTGAAGTTGATGTTTCATTATTTTGTTCCATGATCTTCTTGTGTTGAGATCTAGTTTAGACCATAAAATAAGGATCAACTTTCAGGAGTATGGGAGGTAAATGTCTAACTCCTTAGGTTGGTCTAAACTTTAGGTACAAAAAATAAAATCTAGGATGTTAAGGATCAAATGATGGAAATGAGATAAATGAGGGATGAATGATGCGGATGTTTGAACCTTTTAAGACCCTTGGAGGAATACTAGACTTTAGGATTCTTTGGATTTTGGATTGGATTTGATTTGATTTGGATAATTGACTTCTAAACCCCAAGATGTTGGATGTTATCTTGGAATAAACTTGTCCAAAATGATGATAATTTAACTATATGTATGAGGAAATATTCATCCACACACACTTAACCAAACAAGGTGATTTTGATTTTGATTTGAAGTATTACCAAAATTCTAGAATGAATGATTTTTCCAAGGTTTTAAAATTTGTTTGGTGAGATGGGATTTGATTAACGAAATGATAAATAAAGGCAGTGATTTGATCCTAGATGAACCTAGAGAGACTTTATTTACAATACCAAGGTATTGAAGAACATACTATACCTCTTATGTGAGAAACTTAAAATGTTGTAAAAGACTTGGATTTTGACAAGACAGAATGAATACAAGTTGGTATTATCCTTTGAAGCACATTTGTAAATTTTATAGAGCAATCTATCTGTGACTTCATAAAATGTTGAAAGATGTTTCTTGAGAGCCTTTTGACTAAGATTCTTATGATGATTTGGTTTGGGAAATTTAACTTTTCCAGAAATCCTGAGATCAAACACACATGTGGGGTTCAATTGTATTTTATCTTGCTTAGATGGATTCTTTTTACCACATCAACACTTCTTGCTTAGTCTTCAAACTGAATGTCTATGTCTTGAAACCTTTTCATTCCACAAGGTTCATTATGTGAAAATCAAGGATTCAAGGGCATAGTTTCCTAGGCTGGCTTTGGAGAGAGAAAATTGAGATATGGGCCCAAATTTTTAGAATCCTCTAAGGATAAAAATCTCTAGGGACAAGTAGTAACACATGGACTCTTCAAGGATATTTTATTTTTCCAAAGGGTTTAAAATTATATGAATTTTTGAATGTTTGTTTTCAATGTTTTAGATTCGAGCAAAGTATTTGATTTTGAAACAATGCACAACCCTAGTATAGAAAAGACAATATTTTTTGAGTCTCCACTCGGTTTTCTCTAAACACTAGACAAAGTAAATCGTTAGAGATTTGGAGACACTAGCTCCCCCTTTCTCACCACTCACTTCTCGGGACCACCAAATCTCAAAATCCTTAAAATCTGGAGATTAAAAGGATTTTTTCTATTTCTAATTTTGAATATTACAAATGTGAAGTGGCTTCAAAATGACCATTCCTGAACCAATAAATAGTAGGGATTTTGGCTTTTATACAAATTGGTTCTTAATCAGGGTAATTAGGGAAACATAACTTTATGAGTGTACAACAAGCCACTAAAGGCTTTAATAAATCCTACTAGGGGATGTTATAAATTTTATAGTAGTACCCCATTCTGAAAGACACTGCACAGCTAAGGCCTACATACCATGAGGACTTAACAGTTTATTCTTATCCATTTATATACCGGCCCGAGTGAAAAACCACTTGGAGTCACCTTCAAACTGGTCTTAGGCAGGCCCCTCTAAAGGTAATAAAAGAGAGGGAGTACACTTGTAGTTCAATCACTCAATTCGTGTAAAGCGCAAGTAGGGAGCACACACAATGCCTCTTTCTCACACTAGCATGATTTGTTCAATTTTAAACCCAAACTTGAAATGTGTATGTAATTTTTTAGACAACCAATGCCACTATAATGCTTTTGATTCTCAAGATCATTGTGAAGTGCAAGAGAAGTGCATACACATTTGAATGACACAAGTTGCAAAAAATATTACAAGACAAAGCAAACACAAGTTCGTTTTGATCCTCAAAGTAATGATGATATTTTTTTATAGCACCAAAAACCAAGTGTGAAGATGTTTTTCCAATTCTAATCCAAAGATTAAAACCTAGTATGTTTCTAAATTTAGTTGCAACCAACTTGGAAAGATCAAATCAATGGTTAATTTTAAGCCCCCAAAAGAAGCGAGTTGTCCTAAAATAGAAAACAAAAGCTAGAATTCAAAACCCTAGACTCTTACAATTAGAATTTAAAAATTATTTTCTCAAGTTCAAATTCAATGCACATTTCTTCAACTCCAATATGTTTGTGTTATTTGATTCCAATGCCTAATTCCAATGCTAATCTACAAATAAAGTTATTCAAATCAGATTTAATCTTGCTTTATGATTTGTTACTAAACTCAAAAAGATATATTGTTATCCTCATAAATGCTCCTCTTGATTGTCACATAATTTGTTTTTGTGAGACGCATATATATTTTGAAAAAAAATAGAATCCCACTAAATAAATGCACCTCTTCAGCAAGTATCGAATCCTACCCACTTGGTCAAATTCACAAGATATGCTTTAAACTGTAAGTGTAACCTTAACTTAAAATGTAAGTGTAACCTTAACTTAACCTTTAAGTGTAACCTTAACTTTAAACCTAACCCTAACCCTCACCCTTATCCTATCACTATAGTCGTAACCTAACCCTAATTTTATTTATACTTACCCTAACCCTTATTTTATGTCTCATAACCCTAACATTAACCCTAGCCCTAACCTAACACTAACCATAATCCTAATCCCAACCCTAACTCTAACCATAACTAAAATTTTATTTATATTAACCCTAACCCTTATTTATTTCATATTATTATTGGAGATATGAAAAACATTAGTACCTTAGGATAACAACTCAATATCACACTTTCCTAATAGTTTTGAGGTAGATAAAATATTGAAGGTAGTTTATATCATAGATAAGGTGAAGGGGGTGATGGAAAATAATAAGGCTTTCTTGATCCAATCTTCCATCCCTTGGAGTATATAATCCAATGTTATGTATTAAATTTATTTTTCCTTCAAATTTCATTTGAGAATGTTAATGCCATCGTAGATTATGGTAATTTCTAGTGAATTAAATTCCATAGTGTTTTTGGGAAAGATGTGTTGTATAATTTATAGAATAATAATGATAATAATAAAAAATTAAATATTCAATTATTTTGTATCATACCTATATTGTATCACATGGGTTAGACATTCTTGGTAATGCTTATATATTGTATGAGGCATTGAGATAACTATTTAAAGTTTTATCACATTAAAAATTATTTAGTATGAGAAAAATTTAGTTCAAATATATAATAGTTATTGAGTTAATATCAATCAAACGCATAAGGCTAGAGTTACTATTGTTTGCATAAATAGTTAGATGTTGAAATTTGTATTCATTAGATTTGAAAATGTAAGTGTGAAATTCAAACATAAAAGAATCATTTCAAGAAATGGAATAAACATTTCTAAATTGAATCACATACTCACCTTTGGTAGAGTGAAAAGATAAATTTCATAAACACAATCAATTGAAGACATGATTCAAACCGAAATGAAATACCTCTTCATGACATATGGATATGATCTAGTTAATAATTGAATATATTTTTGCACACACATTAATAGTACTACTTGCTCCAAATTGGAATTATGAAATGAAAAATTTGGACCTAACTCCAATCCTAATGTTGTTCCTAATTGTAATTGTAACCTTAAGCATAAACCTAACTCTAAATATGTAAGGAAGCTAAGGTAGTGCAACAACTTCCTACACTAATCTTAAGAGGATAATAATGTAAAAAAATTAGAGATCTTTAACAATTACAAAATCTTAAACATAAATAAACACAAATATCATGCACACCATAACAGAATGATTTATGTGGGGGGTATGTGCAGGATCATGATGGGTATGTGGTTGACGACTTTTTTTTTACAAAAAATTGATGAAACGAAAAGGGTTTTTAAAGGAGATTCTCAGATTTTCACCAATATAAATTATGCTTTACTTTGAATTTAATAAATAATTATTATTCATTTTCTATTGAATTACGACTAAATTCCCGATTGATAGGCTGATTGAAAAACATCTATAGATTTCAAATGGTATCACATTTTTTGAATTTGAAACATGCTTCACAACTATAAGATTTAAAAAGAAAAAATTGAATTTCATGGAGTTTTGACCAGGTTAAGGTGGTCAGACATACAAGTCTTTATTATTTACTTGGAATAAAATTACAAAAAAATATGCATCACATTGGGACATGAGTCCTCTAATTATATCTAAAATATTATAAAAAAATATTATCATTTTAGTGTGGTTAGGGTGGTCAGACAGACACCTACTTCTTATTTTTTCCTTGAAATTTAAGTACTACTGTATTGAAATTTCAAATTTTCACCGAATAGATTTTATTTTTTTGTAAATAAACCTAGTAGTTTAGAAACTAAATTCAATTTTCTACAGATTATATTCTCACATATTTTTGAAATAATATAGATAACTTATTCAAATTTTTATGTCAAGTTGTCTAACTTTGATTTTTTTAATTTTTTTGCCACTTAAGGACCTATTTTTTCCATGATGATCCTACACATACCCTGGGGAAAACCCTTTTGGGAGAAAAACCACACTCCAAAAGTTTCCCAATATATTATTTAGAAATCACAAAGATTACAATATACTTTCAGATCAAGAGTCTCATAGGAGTATCACCACTCAGAGATCTAGAGGAAACATAGACACTATAAGACTCTCAGAATACATCACCACACATAGATGTAATACAATTCCCTCATAGAATACACTTACCTTATAAGGCAAGTCAACCTAATAAAATATTAGTTGTCAGATATGAGACATAATGATGAACGGTCTAGATTTACAATAATAAAATATCAATAAAATTTTCCTTTCAGGGACGTTGCCTTCAAGCCCCCACCAGGGTACACTGCCCCTAGACCCCAATCATGGGGATGATCCCCTCATACCCCTTATCAGGGGAAACCCCCACACCCCCTTGTCATCAGCTGATCAATACCTTATCTATCAATAGTGCCTTATGTAATTGCAAGCTTCAGACACATTTTCTTAACAAAATATATTTCTCATAACCTTAAACGTAACCCTAATCTTAACCCTAACCAAATTCCTAACCTTAATCCAAAACCCTAACCCTAATCCCTATCATAACCATAACTTTAAACTTAACCCTAAACCATAAACCCTAATTGTAACCCTAAACAAACCCTAACACTAACCATAACCCTAACCTTAACCTTAACACTAACCCTAACCTTTACACTAACCCTAACCAAATCCCTAACTATAACCATAACCCTAACACTAACAATGACCATAACCATAACCCTATCCCTAACTCCAACCCTAACCATAACCCTATATTTATTTCTCATAACCATAATAGTAACCCTAACCTTAACCCTAACCAAATCCCTAAATTTAATCCAAAACCCTAACCATAATCCCAACCCTAAACCCAATCATAATCATAACTCTAAACCTAACCCTAAACCCTAAATCCTGATTGTAACACTAAACTAAACCTAAGTTTAACTTAAACCCTAATCCTAACCATAATCCTAATTGTAACCCTAAATTGAAACCCTAATCCGAAGTCTATTTCCAATACTAACCCTATTCATAACCCTAACCATAACCTTGACCTTGACCCTAACCTTAACACAAAATTGAACACTAAGTCAATCCTAACCTAATCCTAACTCTAATCCTAACCAAACCATTAAAACCCCACATCCAAAAAAACCCACTAACACTAACCATAATGCTAAAACCTTGTTCAAAATATAACCCTAACCCTAAAACCTAAACCATGATCCTAATTCTAATCTAACCCTAACACTAACTTTAACTCAAACCCTAACCTTAACCTTATCTGTAACCCTAAACTGAAGACAAACACTACACCCTAAACTATAATTTGAATCTTAAACCTAACCCTAACCCTAATCATAACCTAACAATATTTTCCTCCAAACCAAAACCTTGATCCTAACCCTCACCTTTATTCTATCTTTATAACCCTAACCATGACCCTGATCATAACCAAAACCCTAACCCCAACCCCAACCCTAATTACCTAACCTTAAATAGTTTTATTCCATTAATTACCTACATTCACTCTAGTAACCCTAACCCTAACTCTAAACCTAACCCTCTCCATATCCTTGACACTAATGTTGACCCCAACTCTTAGCCAAATACAAAAATAACCCTTAACCGTTACAATAAACCTAAAACCTAATTCCAAATCCAACCCTAACACAATCCTTAATGTGCAGCTTAACCTTAATGTCATGCCGACAATTTTACATCTCAGACAAAATGCAAATTTTGTTTCAAAGTATAACATGAAAACTACTAATAAATTCTAGCTAAGTCTAACAATAGTATGCATACTATACACATCCAACAAATGACTCGTGCAATGCCATCATGGATGTGTCTCGAGAGAGAAAACACGTGTGGGGAGCAAGCGCAAGTTGGGTGCACAAATTTCATTCGCACACCCTAATCGGGTAGTCTGGTCGTAGCATTCAAGTTTTTTAGGATTCTGTTGACGCTAACTTTTGTTATTAAATTAATAGTATTAGTTTATGGCATTGAAACTATGAACCCCTAATCATTCTTGTGTTAATCGATATCAATTGACACACTAAGGGTAAGATGGTGCTTAAATGGTTATTTGTAATGTTGTAAATTTAAATCACCTATTATCTTAACATTCCCTGAGATGTGGTTCTAATCATATTGGGGTATGTTAATGATAAACACTAGGTTCTCAGTACTCCATTTGGCTAATGTCTTTTCCCATCTGAACTGCAATTCATGTTAAGTGCTTAATTTAATAAAACACCAACTAATCCATACAATTGATTCCCTAAACACTTATTATTTGGTAGATAAGAATATTATTTTATCGAACAATTAATATCTATATAGCATGTTGATGATTTGAATCTCTATATTTTAAAAAAATATGTAAAAGAGGTTAAGGGATGCCATTATAGAGATGGTTATTTTATTTGCTCATTATTGGAGTTAACTTAAATTAAAAACAAGTAAAATGATAATTAGTAATAGTTTTAATTATAAATATATTATGAGACATGAATGTATAATAATATTTTTTTATATGAACATTCACAGCTATCAATTAAAACAACTTTAAAGCTAAAAAAAAAGGTGGTACAAAAGCAATGATAACTTTTGGTATATTTTATATATATTAATATTTAATATATGTATGTTAGTTTTATCGAATAATTGTAAGGACATTATTAAGAAGACATCATCATTTAATCATTAAGCAGAGTGACACTATTTTCATAAATTAGTTATGATGTTAATAAAATCTATGTGTCGACTTTATTACTATTATTTCCCCTCTTTGCTAATATTCAACAACCCTATTATGATGTCATAGCTTAAATTCTATATTTAAAGCATTAATATGGGTATCCATATGAATACTAATTTTATAGTACCAAATCCCTTGTAAATGGTCAATATATCATTGCTACCATTACTAAAATATTACAATCTTGATTATTAATAAAGACAATCTAGTTAACAACCAATCATTATAAGTTAAATAACAATGGTTATAAGAGATGCTAATATGCTCTTTGTCTATATTTAAATGTTTTAACAACATGCTTAAAGGGTAAATAAAAATCGTAATTTGGGATAGTACCTAGGTAAATATAGAAGTATAAGGTTCACAAGTATTGCATAGAAATATTTGATCAAGATATAATTTACCACAAGTAAAATCATAAGAGTGATTATATTTTAATTTGGTATTGCAAGTATACTAACACCATCGCCTTCACCAACAATAATGTCAATATTATTTTAATGTTTGTGTTAAATTTCATGTTCATGCTATTGTGTACATCATTGATCCATTTCAATTGATTTCTATTTTAAAAGTAATTATATTAATATTTTTACCTACATTAAATTGGAGTCCCTATTTTTTTTATCAAAGGTTTATAGTCATAGACCCACTTTAAACTATATTCATTTACTTATGAAGGGAATAATAATTTTATGTGAACAACATTTGGAAGCATTTATTTGTTTATCAATGTTTCTAAGGGTAGAAAACCATACTATAGTGGGGTCACCCTACAAGTTAACTATAATCAGCACCTCAACTACAAGAAATGCCCTCCAAATTTAAAAAAATGGATTATCGAGCTATGTGTTTGGGGTAGGTTTTAGGTTAGTGCATTAAAATATTATAAAAATCTAAGTGAACTCTAAACTTTCTTTTTCTATTGCTTTCTCCCTAGGGGAGAGGGGTCAATACATAGGCAAGGGCCCTTACGTGTGATGGCACATGCAATCATTGGGGCCCACACATGTATGCCAATCCTCCACAACTTAAAAAAAATATTGCATAAATAGGCATGATGACATCAAACCTAAATCGAATTTAAAATGCACATGTAATCATATATATTTGGAAACAAAACAAGTACATGCTAGCCCAGCCAAACATGATGAAGTGTATCCAGCTTGTATCTAAAATAAGGAAGTAGCATTTTGACATGAAAATTAAACATTCCAAATATTAATTTTTACACCCTTCCCCATAAAATTTGAAACCCAATTGTCACACCAATGTAGGCATCACTTTCACATTAATCCAAACTACACAACATAAACAAGGTTAGAATTCAACACAATTCAAACCCATCTAACCCATCTTTGACTGAATGGAAAATGTATTACAATCATATTTCCCACCATAGCATAACCTAACCAACACACAAATTAATTCGCTTGTCCCTTCAACCATGAGACCTACAACATGTATCAACATGAATCTATCCCATTTCGCCAAGTAGGGTGCGCACGTACTAGGGCCGAAGACAAATATCCCACCTGCATCCATTTTGAAGAGTTGTAAGGCTGCCATTATTAAAAAAAATCATGGAAAAAATTTCAAACAGTTCACCAAACCAATCAACTCAAGAATTAATGGCCGAAATCAATCAGATCTCCAATTCATATCACCTAGAATTCAAATTCAAAAGAGGAAAACAATTTATTTCACCACACCAATCAAGCATCAATCAAATTAAAATAATTCCCAATTCAAATAGCTATGAAAACCTTCAAGTATTCACGTATTGTGCAATGAGCGACATAAGAAAAGGAGTGACAAGCAAAAAATTCACCGATTTAAGAACAAGGGGAGGCAACATCTCACATTCTAGTGCACCGACATTCATATTGTTCTAGGTATTCCTCTCAGATTTTTCCATTCACAAGCTTTATATTTTTCTTCATTATAGCCATTATTGTTTTCTATTCATAAGCTTTATATTGATCTTCACTACAACCATTAAAGTCATAAGCTTTTATTTAAGTTTCCCTAGGGTTTATATTGCAAATATTATAGTCACAAGTTAGCATTTTTGTTTCCCTATTACAAATATTACAATCTTAGGTTAGCATATGTGTTCCATAGGGTTTATATTGCAAATATTACAGTCATGGTTTTACATATAAAGCTTACCCTATGGTTTATATTGTAAATATTATACAGTCATATGTTAGCATATGTCTTCCCTAGGGTTTATATTGCAAATATTATAGTCGCAGTTTACCATTTTTGTTTCCAAAAGGTTTATATTGAAAATATTACAATTATAGTTTACCATTTCTATTTCCCTGGGGTTTATACTGGAAATATTACAGTCATAGTTTACCATTTCTATTTCCCTACCTAGGTTTATATAGTAAATGTTATAGCCATAGTTTAGCCTTTCTATTTCACTAGAGTTTATATTGCAAATATTACAGTCTTAGTTTAGCATTTATGTTTCATAGGTTCTACATTATCATTCACTTTTCTTATCTTATTCTCATAGGTTTTTCATTATCATTTATACTGTAAATATTACAGTCATAGTTTAGCATTTTTGTTTCAAATGTTCTACATTATCATTTATATTGCAAATATTAAAGTCATAGTTTACCATTTTTGTTTCATAGGTTCTACATTATCATTCACTCTTATCTTATTCTCATAGGTTATGCATTATCATTCTCTCTAGTTATCCTATTCTCATAGCTTCCACATTATCATTCACTCTAGATATCTTATTCTCATAGGTTTTGCATTATCAATCACTAAGGTTTTCTTCAATGCCAGTCATTAATTTTCAAGTTTCTCTTTTTGTTAGGTTTTCTTTTCATAATTTTCATAGGTTCTACTTCATCAATTCACAAATATTTATGCTTTTCAATGAGTTCATAAAGGATAAAATATGTGATATTTGTTAAAATCTTACTTTTTTTTATTCGTAAGCTTTCTATTTTGTCATAGTTAAAATGTGAGTTTGGTATTAAATTTGTTGTGTATGATAATCCTTATTTTGTACACACTTAAGAGATATGAGATGTTCTTAAACTCTAAATCCCTAGCATAGTTTGTAATTCTATGCTTCTCACTCCTCTATTTCCTTATTTTGCTCAGTCAAGAATAAATGTAACTTTCTAAATTGTTAAGAGTATTTCTGAATTTAAATGTAACAAACTAAAAATATAACACATACAAAAACTAAATAATCTTTTGTTCAAGCTTCACTCTCTTCATACATATAAAGATAATTGTTCAAGCATTTTTGTTTCATAGGTTCTACATTATCATTCACTCTGGTTATCTTATTCTCATATGTTTTGCATTACAATCTATATTATTCTTTTGTTCAAGTATCACTATATTCATACATATGAAGATAATTGTTCAAGCATCACTGTTTTGATTGTAATTATTTAATGTAGATAGCTAAGGGCAATGCAGTGGTGACCTATACTAGGAGCAAAAAAAGAAAAGAGCCACAACAAGGTTTCCCTCCCACAAATGAGGGGCTAGATTCCCCCTAAACTAGATCCTGTTACACAAGTAGAGGAGGTTTCTACTCCTCAAATATCGTACTTGAGGTTACTATACGTCAAATATCATAGAAAGTAAAACAAATAAAAAACTTGTGGTCTTCAAATGACATGAAAAGGGAACTCTATGATGTTGAAGAGAATGAAATGTTGATAAGGGGGGATTCCAAAAAGTGGTGAGTTCCAATAGCCACACTCCCAAATGGCTTGGGGGTCTAACAACAAATTCCAAGAAAGGTCTTATAATAGTCCTCAGTGAAGAGAAGAACATCCTATTTTGGAATGGTGCAAGAAAATGGATGATATTGAGCATGGTCTTGAGATATTCAATCTTAAGTCTGAGGTTACCCAAATATGACATAATAGGCCAAACCCTTTCACCAATGGGTTCTTGGGGAAGTATTGGTGGACAAGCTTCAAGCAAAAACATCTTGAACTTGCATTACAAATTGTTGAAGGCCTAGACAAAGATAGGGAATTCAATCTTAGAGCTGATATTGTAGATGCACTCTACAAGACACTGTCTGTAGCATATGAATCCATGCCATATGGTCCTGATCGCATATGAAATTGCAATGAAACTTGCATCCAAGCAGGAAAAAGTGGATCCATGAAGGTCCTCGCAAGAAAGGTAGCAAGAATGTCTCTTACATTATCCAAAATATCCATGAACGGATAACCATTCTATATTGTGTCAATGTTCTCGGGCAGAGCATTCCAAGATTCTACTTTTTCAAGGGGAGTGCAAACATAGATAATTACATCATAGATTGTGAACCCAGTGTGTGCATGGTAGCCCGACCCCATGCATGGATAACCAAATAATTTTTCATAGATTGGTTGACCCACTTCAAAACCTTAGTTCCATGTAGAGTCTCACCCAACAATAGGCTCTTATTGTATTTTGATGGCCATGGAAGCCATGTAGCACTAAAAACTATTTAGGAAGGAAGAGAAATTGGTATATATATTTTATCATTTCCATCACATGCCTCACATAAGCTACAACCATTGGATGTGAGTGTGTTTGCACCTTTTAAAGCTTACTTCAAATTAGAACGTGCAAATTTTTTGTCAAGGTTTCCAAACATTGAAATGAGGAGCACAAAACTTGCAATATTAGGTAGCAAAGCAATGAAAAGAGCTTTGGTATTTGACAACATCAAAGATGGGTTTAAAAGGATTGGTATATGGTTGTTGAATCCTAATGCACTTGTGAATGACATGTGTCCTACTAAGGGATTTGTGGTCAGTGATGATGCTGACGTAATTGAAAACATTCTCAGTCTTTTAGGACTTGGTCTGTCAAGCGATGGTCTAGTAGTATTGCAATGGACACTCTTCTAGATGGACATTTGTAGACTGCAATAGAAACATAGCTCTCACCTCATAGCTTTCCCGTTGAATTAGTTTCACAAGTGGTGGTTGATGAACACACCCCTCCCATGGTGGACAACCTCGTTAATGAATTCAACAAAAGTTTAGATCTTCCATCAGAGTGTATCCAATCATCCTAGTTGGTTGAGGGAGAAATGAACTTGGTCATTGATTTTGAAATCCCACAACAGTGGGATACTTATACTTTCCCATCACCACCACCTGCAATTGACCCTTCTCAAGTTGTGCATTACTATGCTCCTTCTTGTAATTCAGATTTACAAGGAAATGAAGATGTAGTAGAGGGCACATAGGTAATGGAGGAGGTTGTTTCCACATAGTTGGATGATACATAACAAAAACAAATAGTTATGCACATCAACAAGTTCCTCAAGCTACCTGTGCACACTGTGCATCCAAATAAATCCAAATCGGGTGTAATTTGGATTAGCAGATAGTCTCAACTATTGATAATAGATTACTAGATGAGGTTGTTAATGCAGCAAGAGCAAAGGAAGAAAGAGGTTGAGGAGCTAAAATAAAGAAAGAGATATTACAATGAGGAGAAAAGGGTAACAAAAATTGTGGCAGTGGATTTGAAGGAGAATGCCAAAATTGAGAAGGAGATACTACAAAAAGAAAAAGAGCAACAAAGATTACAACAAAAAAAGGATAGAGATGAAAAAATTGAGCAAGAGAGGCTTCACAAAGAACAAGACTGAAAGGAAAGAGAGATTGAGGAGGCACAAAGGAATTTAAAAGGAGAGAGGTGGTTAAGGAACCCTTCTAATCAGTTGTCTCAAAGTAATAGAGTCTTCTATGATATTCTCAACATACATATCCCTCAGTTCTACACAAAAATTAATTATTCAAGCCTCTCCCAATCTGATTTTAGGGGCAATAAATATCTATAACATACTAGCACTCGGGATGTACAAATGTGTTCACCACCACCCCCAACACATGTCACTTGCACCCAACATTCCACTCCAAGGCCTAGTCATGTATGCAACACTCCTAATTGACTAGAAGGGGATGAAAACATGATGAGCAGCACCCCAAGCAGCCAACATCCATTTTCCTACAACAACAACTAGATGCAACCCTTTTTTTTGTTTTCACATGTAATTCAAGTTTCAGATAGTTTACATGTTTTGATATTTACTAATGTACCGAAATTGTCAAAAAAATTAAATTTATGATAAGTATAGAAGCATGATTATTGTTTTGGTTTGCAATATAATATGATCAGATTCCAATGTGTGTTATATGTAATTTGCAATGTATTATTCTTTGTTGACAATTTAAAATTTATGATAAGTACAAATGCATTGTTATTGTTTTGATTTGCAATGTATTATGATAATATTGCAATGTTTTTTGTATGTAATTTGCAATGTGTGATTGTTTTGATTTGTAATGTATGCTTCTTTGTTGATAATTTCTCATTTTCAATTTTTTTAGTTTAATTTTCCAAGTGGGATGACGATATTTGTCCACGCGATTTTAAAATCCCCAAAAAGACCATGCAACCAATATGTAGGCACCTTGATTGCTAATTCTTGCATGGCACAACATTCGAAGTGGACTACCTTTCCATGTCTACTTCTCTCATTTCGCCACCCTAACACTCCATTGTGTCACATTTATCACTCTCCACCCCTTCCTATACTTCTCCTCAATCATGGTTAATGCACGTCACTTCCTCTAAGTTGTACGCCACCCCGTGTGTTTTTCGGGCCAACCTATACATATACATACATATATATGCATATACATATATATATATATATATATATATATATATATATATATATACATATACATATACACCCCGCATATTTTTCAAGCCAACTTGCATTCAATGCTCCTAGTGTTTCACACAACTTTCCAAGTTTAGAGCCTTTCAATCTAGTAACTTCTAGTTTATTCTTCACTTGAATGCCATTATGTGCTCGATTCAATTCTCTGCAAGTTTCAAACAACAACCACAACCTATGAGGCTCAGACTGTAATTAAGAGATGGATGGATGCTGGTTGGTGAATGTTACATGAATATTAGCACATATACATATATGTATATCTTTATGCATATGTATATGTATATGTATATATATGCATATAAATATAAATATATATACACATATACATATACATATAAATATACATATACATATACATATATGTATATCTATATATGTATACACATATAAATATACATATGTACATATATGTACATATATCTATTTTTTTGTTTGTCTTGAATTCAGTCATGCAACTATTGTCACTTATTTACGTGTCATTGATTAATTTGAGGGTGTTATATTTTTTATAGGTTCTTCTTCATCTTCAATTCAATCATACATCTATTGTAACCAATGAATGCATGTATGTATAAGTATTTACCACTTTATACATATCGATTTTACTATTGTGATTTAATTCATTCATGCAAATGAATGCATGTAAGCAATGCTACAAATTTTCATTTTAGTAATGAATAATATTGTTGATTGTTTTGATGCCATTGATAAATTTGGGTTTGTTCTCTTTTTCATAGGTTCTGCATGTAACCAATTCTATATACATATGCACATACATATACATATATGTATATGTATACACATATATATATAAATGTATATACATATACATATACATGTATATACATATACATATACATATACATATACACATACACATATACATATACATAACATTGTTTGTTGTTTTCGTGCCATAGATAAATTTGGTGGTGTTCTCTTTTTTCATATGAATGAAAATGAATGCATGTAAGCAATGCTACAAATTTTCATTTCAGTAACAAATAATATTGTTGGTTGTTTCGATGCCATAAATAAATTTGGGGTTTTTTTTTCATAGGCTCTACATGTAAGCAATTCTATATACATAAGCACATACATATACATATATGTATATGTATATATATATACATGTATATGTATATATATATATATGTATATGTATATATATATACATGTATATACATATACATGTATACATATATATACACATACACATCCACATATACATATACATAACACATACACATATACAAATCTACATATAGGTTCTACTTCTTCAGTTTAGTCAGCTAAGCAATAGATGTAGTGTCCCTGCAGTTGATACTATTTGTTTTATTTTTTCTTATGACTGTTTTTTAGTTGTTTAGTTGCTTTTGATACTATATTACATTATTTCAGTTATGACATTGATGTTATGTTGGTTGTTATACTTTGTATATGATACATTGGACATCATGATCATTTGGTTATGTTCATGTGATGACATTATGATAGAAATGTGTGTGTCATGGTTTATGTTGTTTCTAAGTTTTTAATGAGGTTATCATAATGTAATTGATGTTTATGATATAATGATGCATGTTAGTCTTGGTGAAGGAGACAGTGTAGCATTACTCACTCGTGAGTACCCTGCTACTTTGTGAGTCTCCTTCATGGTGTGTATGTTGATATGTTTGGCAATGTCATTTTATGCAGTTCGTAGGTACATGCATTGACTCCACATGCTTTGTCAGGTCTGAGCATGCCAAGACCCAATGGAAATATGTTTTTCGGATATAGTGTCAGGTCCTCTATGTTAAGCCATCATTCTTGATAGAATGAGTACCTTTTTGTTACCCATATTTGTTTGTGCATCATTTTGTCATGTCATTTGTAGTTTCGTCATCTTGGAAATCGAATTGTTTTAATTAGTTAAATGATTGAAGTTATAAGTATTTGGTTTTATTGTATTGTAATTGCAATGATAGATTAAAATGATTATGTTTAGATCACTTTATAATTAGAGTTAATTATTGTCTTATAAAGGTTTGATTTAACGTTTAAAAGATTTGATTAGATTAAAATTATTAAATAGAATGCTAATTAAATGTAATTTTTTATTGATTGTACAACTTTAATGTTATTAAAATAGATTTTTTTTTTAAAAGAGTTGTTTTCAACAGATTATGCAAAATATCTGAAAATTTGAACTTATTGTCAGAAGATTGTTAACTTGTATAATTAAATAGTTCTAACTTCCCATTTGATTTTGATGGCATGCAGACTACCAGTTAAGTTTTGTGAATGAAATATAATTGAAAATTAATTAGAGGAAGGTTATGTATTTTTGTGCATGACAATTGGTTTGTGCTGAAAAAGTTGTTTTCACGACAATATTGTTTGGAAAAAGATTCATGCTTTCTCTGAGTGTTTGGTTTTAAAAAGTTTTGATGATTATGGATTCAAAGGCTTTTGTAGGCTATGGATGGTATCCAAAATCATTTTTTTGTGCCCTATTCCATTCCTAGTTAGACTCTGGGAGATTATTCCAAGTTCTTTTCCTGTATTAAATCTTCTAATTTTCATTTATGGTCTTGAATTTTTACGTGATTGAAAATGCTCATTTTGGAACCTACACAAAAAATTGAAAACAAAAACATTATTAGCTAATTTTGAATAAAGTTGAAGAGAAATTTTTTGTGAAATGTTAATTTACAGGAACCTACCTTTGTATCTCTAATGTTTCTATAAATCTCTCAAATTTCCTCTATCGGTCTATGGGTTGTATATATTTCTCTTTGTCGTAGATCACAATACGAATTAATCATTGTGTCATTTGGTGATATGTTTGAATCTCTTAATATATAGAATTTTTTTGTATCTTCTTCTCGCAACCTTGTTCTTCTTTATTCATCTATAAATGAGCACATTATGGAATAATTTGATATGTTTATTCTCCTTTAAATCCCTTGTACATCGATTTTTTCTGCATCAAAGTTCCGCTTTGGAGATTGATGATGTGTTCCCCTTGCTATTGTAGCTTGTCTTGTCTCTTGCATACCCTGAACTAGTGTGCAACTTTGTCTATTTTTTCATCTTGTTCATTGTATTATAAGATTTGTTTGGAGTTAGCGTCGATTGTTCTTCATTTCCACATGAAATCTCTCATGAATTTTTAAAGAAAGCTCTTTAGACTTGTTTGGTCAGTGACTAGATATGGATTTATATTTCCTCTTTAAAAACAACCAACTGTGTAGCATGTTATGGTAACTGCAATTTATCTTGGTGGATCGAAGTTCACTTGCATGTTCTTCTTGAAATCACACTTGCATGGCTGATTTAATTTGGTCCAGTCTATAGACAATTTGATGTTCTTGCAGATTTTTGGTTAGACTATTAAAATCACTTTTGAAAACAATCTTGAATCTGCTTTTGAGTTTGGATAATTTACAAGTGTGTAAGTTATGGTATTATTTTCAATGCATGCGCTGAATATTTTTATTTAAAATATATGAACTGGTTTGGGATATTTGTGTGCAAGTTACATGAAATTCTTATAAATCATCCATGCATTTAGAGACAGATGGTGTGGCAGTGTGAGTGAACCTCTATTTTTTGTAATATTTATATCTTGTCACTTGTTTCTATATGATAGTTATATTCATACCATAGTGAATTAAGATGTTTTGTACTGTAGCTTATAGTTATCGTTGTTACTGAAAACATAGAGTTTTGTTTTACTATAACCGACATATATATATGTATGTTATAAACTTGCAATGAAGTTTAATTTATTTATTCTTACAATATATTTTGTTAATATTTCATCTATAATCAAAAATTATTATTGGTTGCTAATTTTATATATATGTATGTTAGAATGATCTAAATGGTATTTTAATATGGATTTTGTTTCATTATTTGTAGGAATGATTATTGGAGGATTATGGTTATTTACAAACAATAGTTTAAACATATTGTTATGCTATTGTAGTATCTTTTTGAATAATAAGTTAAAATTGATTTGAACGATAATTATAAAACCATAAATTGACATTTTATCTATGTTGATTGTATAACCTTTTCAACAATAAGTTCATAGTGAATTGAATGACATGTCTGTTGGAAGACGATAAATAGGGATTTTTAATTTGATAAGTAATATCTTTATTGCATTTTGAATTCCTGATATGTTGAAAAGATTTTTATGTGGAAAAACATATATGTATTTGTCTATGATTTTAAAAGAGCACTAGTAGATTGTTGTGTTTTTGTAACTTTCAAGACGATATGTAGTGTAATTTATATTATTAAACATTAAAATCTTATACCTTGATAATATTTTTCAATGATTTATTTGGGATTTAGCCATGCACCATGTTTATGTTGTCTTATGATGGTAATGGAACGTTATGAGATTTATGTCTTATTGGAGATGTGTACATTCATGTTTTATCTTGTTCATGATGGTTATTCTATTTTTTGTCAGAAAAGTATGTTTTGTATATAGGAGGAGTGACTTTCATTAGGGGTCGAAACCCTAAGTGGTTACTAAGGCAGCCTATCGGAAGTAAATAATCCAATGAAAACTATAAACTTAATGTATTAGGGGTTGGGTAGTATTCACTTAATAACTCAGATAATTGTTTTTATTCACCTCATACCTTAATGCTTGTTTAGGTTAAGGGTAGGTTGAGATGGCTTAGAATGGCATAGTCGTACACTTTTTCCTTTTGGAAAGTGTTTCAAATCCCCATGAGTTTCTTTTAGGGGTCAAGAATTGGTATAGATTGTCAAGGTAACTCAAGATGAGGGTCAGTAATCTGGGAAGATTCACCAGGGTAACCTAAAACAATTGTGTGATGACACTCTTATCCTTCTACATGTTTGTGGTCTCTTGTGTAGAGTCATTTGTGGTTATGTTGTTGCCTCTAGGAGTTTGTCAGTTATCCTTTGGATTAATTATCGTTATGTTGTTTTGTGGTTGTCAACCAAGTAATGTTATGTTATGTCTTCTTGTATGTTTGTTTCAATTGTGGACCTGATACTATCTCCTAGCACTGGGGGTGGACTTTCGAGTACCACATGGTTGGGAGGAACATTCTCTATCCTCCATTGGGTCCCCTGGCAGGTGATGCAATTTGAGATGAGATTGTTCTTGATAGGTTATTGGTTTCACTTTGTTCATGGAGTTGGATGCTAAGTGTGCTCATGAACGAGATTGATAGTTGTACATGTTCACCATCTATATTCTACACTCATGGTGCTTATATGGTACTTTATTGTATTAAGATTTTAGATGTACCAAGATTTATCACAATCTCATTTGATGTATCTTGAACAGTAGCTAAACCTCTTTATGATAATCTAATCGGTGATATGACATATTCTTATGTTTCTTGTATATATTTTTATGATGTATTATTCTTCTAGTGTCCATTTTAGTAGCATTGTTGTGGAACCCTAAGAACATTTGTGTGTATGTTACTTAATCACTTGTGTTATTGAATTTAAAAAAAAAACAATTCATTCAGTTATTTTGTTACATTATGTGTTGTTCTCTAGGTTCCATGACGGGGCATTACAACTTGGTATCAGAGAACAAGGTTCTAACACTGGATACTCTAGTTCTTGTGAGCCCATTAGGTTGTCCTAGATTTTAGACTCTGTAGTTTGTGTTTTCTTATTTTCTTTTATGTCTTGAAATTGAAACTCATATTTGGTTTTGTGTAGGACCATGCCTAAACGTCATGGTAGGTGTCATGGACGAGGCCAAGGTGGTGGTCATGCAACTAATCACTAGGATAATCCTCCTTAGAGTTCTCATGAGAGTGAGCATGTTGAGTAGCTAGATGTTTAGGTTAATCAGGAGAATGAGGAACAAAATATGATTCAGTTGGGTTCAAATGGAGCTCTGTTGCATCCTTTACTTGTGTAGGTTCTTTCTCGTGTAGGTCCTAGATGGGAGACTAGACATGAAGTGGATAAAGAATGAGACAGATCACCTAGGAGGGTTATTGAGACTATGGAGCAGGATGACGTTGTTGCAGGGCATATGAGACATTTGTTGAGGACACGCCCTCCAAAATTTGGTGGTACTGGTGGTGATCTAGAAGTGGAAACTTGATTGTTAGACTTGGGACAATGTTTTTCTATGCATCTATATAGTAGCAACACCAGAGCTAGATGTTCCATTATGCATCTTAGAGGCTTTGCCTCTACATGGTGGTGATTGGAGGAGTAGAAGCTCTACATGGAGATTGGTTCAGTATCATGGGATATGTTCTTGGAGCATTTCAGAGCATATTTCCTATTCGAGCATTGGAGAAAACATCGTCCAGATGAGTTCCATGATCTGCGTTAGATGGCTATGTCAGTTGAGCAGTTTAAGTGTAGCTTCTAGGAGCTCAAAAAATATGTCGAGATTGTGGATGATGAGGCTATGTTGGTACAACACTTCATGAGGCGCTTGAATTCCCATATCACTGAATGAGTTCAAGTCTTTGAGCTGAAGACAATGGATGTAGTTGTGAATAAGGCACAAATTGTGGAGGAGAATCTATATATGGATTTGGGAGGACACAACTATTCAGATAGGTAGTGCTCCTACTATAGGTTTTGGTCTGCATGGTGGTCTAACTCAAATAGGAGGTTCCTCTCGAAACCAAAAAGAACCCGCTAGGGGTGGAAAACAACAACAACTACAACAATGTTACCCATCAAAGAATAATACTTCTCAATTTCATTCAGGTAATGGTTCATAGTCTAGGAAGAACCATAACTAGTGGCATAATAAGTGCAACCATCAGGATCAGCCACCATAGAGTGTATAGTCTACAATTAGCAAAGGTAGTTTCCTGTAGTAGAATCCACCTTTGAGAGGTAAAGGTTTTGGCAGGGGTATTGGTTTCTTTTCATGTGGTTAGTAGGTTCACATCACAAGGCAGTGTCCTATGTGAGTTACTTCAGGGTTTGGTTAGCAACCCGCAGCTTCAAAGCCGACAGTTGGAGATGTAGGTTGTTCTCAAATATTTTTTGCTACGGTGGATAACTGTTAGGTAGATCATTAGAATACTATGGTTAAGGCTTCAAGTCAGTTACAAGGTATTAATTTTTCCATCCTTTTTAATTCTAGAGCATTTGATTCATTTATTTCTCCATCTATTGTTGAGCGATGTGGAATCATGGTAGTAAAGCAAGGCATTAGGTGCTAGCTAGAATTGGCCTCTGAGGCGAAGGTAGAAGTAGAATCTCTTATTCACAATTGTGGACTTAGCATTGGATAACTATCTACCTCAGTAGATCTTCGGGTTACACCTCTTAGATCATATGATATTGTGTTGGGTATGGATTGATTGGAACTCCATAGTGTAGTGATTGATTTTTAATGGAAGATAGTACATTGTTTAGATGTTTCTTGTGCAAAAGTTGAGTTTGGCAGTGTGTAGAGACCCATCTCCTTGTGGATTATATATGCTACATAATTAAGGAGATGTATGTGATAGGGTTGTCAAATATTTTCAAAAACAATTAATGACTTGGAGGTAGGGAGAGTCAAGAGGTATCTCTTGATTATTACCCTATTCTTGGGGAATTTACAAATTTTTTCCCAGTGATATTTTGAGTATTCCACCAAAACGTGACATAGATTTCAGAATCGATCTGGTTCCTGGAGAAGAGCCTATATCTCAATCTCTATACAGAATGACCACATAAGAACTAGAAGAGCTTCATTTGCAGTTGGAGGATCTTTTATATAAGATTTTTATTCATATGAGTGTTTCTCCTTGGGGAGCACCTATCATCTTCATGAAGAAGAAGGATGGATGTCTCAGGTTGTGCATTGATTATTGTAAATTGAACAAAGTTACGGTTAAGAATCGATATCCTTTGCCTATAATTGATGATCTCTTTCATCAGATCAAGGGAGCTAATGTGTTTTCAAAGATAGATTTGAAATCAAGATACCATCGACAGTGCATTTTAGAAGAAAACATTCATAAAATGACATTTCAAACTCGTTACGAGCACTATGAGTTCACATTGGTACCGTTGGGGTCAACAAATGCACCATGCATATTCATGAGTTTGATGAACGATGTCTTTCACACATACCTTGATCATTTTTTTCTCATGTTTCTCGATAATATTTTGATAGATATGAGGGAACATGAGGAGCTCATGAGATAGGTATTGCAGTGCTTGAGGGAGAATTAGTTCTTTGCAAATTTGTTGAAGTGTGAGTTCTTCTAGACTAATGTGAAATACCTTGATCATGTTATCTCCAGAGAAGGTATTGCAATGGATCCTTTGAAGATCCAAGCCATCATTGATTGGACCATGCCTACCAATATACCAGAGGTTCGTAGTTTTATGGGTCTTGTTGGGTATTTTAGATGGTTTGTTCAGTAGTTTTCTAGAATTTCTCATCCTATTACTTATCTTTAGAGGAAAGGGAAGATTATCCAGTTCATCCTATAATGCATCATCTGTGGCAAAGATCTTCGTGGAGGATATTGTTTGTTTGCACAAAAGTCCTCGCAGAATCATTTCAAATAGAGATCTTGTGTTTACATCAACATTATGGACATCCTTGTAGCATGCCTTAGGTATTCAATTTAGCTTATCCCCCTAAGACCGACAGACATACCAAGAGGGTCAATCAGATTCTTGAGGATATTCTCAGGATGTATGTTATGGATCAGAAAATGCATTGGGAAGATTATCTCTACTTGGTGGAGTTCGCCTATAATAATGGGTATCATAGTTCCATAGGTATCCCTCCTTTTTAGGCATTGTATGGACGTCATTTTCAGACTTCATTGAGTTAGGATCGACTTGAGGATAGAGTTCTACTTGGACCTGAGATGCTTCTAGATATGGAGCAACACGTTGATCATATCAGAGAGCACTTGGTGGTGGCGCAGGACAGGCAAAAGAAGTATGTCGATGCTCATAGAGTGGATCACCATTTTTATGTTGGTGATAGGGTATTTCTTCGAGTATGTCCATAGAAGAGTCTCATCTATTATGAAAAATTCTCTAAGCTCGTGCCTTGTTCTGTTGGACTATTCAAGATTCTAGAGAGGATTGGTCCTATAGCGTACCATCTTGCTTTACTACCTAGTTTTTTGTGCATTCATGATGTAGTCCATGTATCTATTCTTAGGCCTTATCATCTTGATATTTCACATGTACTTGATTGGAATGCATCATAGGTAAAGGACGGACAACCAGCTTTTGAGCCTATGGGTGTTCTTCAACATAGGAGGCTCGCCCTCAAGGGTTGAGACATTGATCAGGTGAGGGTCTAGTGAGATCCTAGTGATGAGGCACCAGCTACTTTGTAGGATGTCACATGCATGAGGGAGCTTTACCCTTATTTATTTGTAGACTTCCAAGAGTAAGCCTTATCCTAGGGGGGAGGATATAGTGTCCCTCTAGTTGATACTATTTGTTTTATTTTTCCTATGAGCATTTTTTAGTCGTTTATTTGGTTTGGATAGTATATTACATTATTTTAGTTATGATGTTGATGTTATGTTGGTTTTTATACTCTGTAGATGATACATTGGACATCATGATCATCTAGTTATGTTTGTGTGATGATATTATGATAGACACATGTGTGTTATGGTTTATGTTGTTTCCAAGTTTTTAATGAGGTTATCATGATGTAATTGATGTTTATGATATAATGATCCATGTCAGTCTTGGTGAGGGAGATAGTGTAGCATTACTCACTCATGAGTACCTTGCTATGCTGCGACTCTCCTACACAATATGTATCTTGATATGTTTGATAGTGTCATTTTATGTAGTTTGTAGGTACAGGCATCGACTCCACCTGCTTTGTCAAGTTTGAGCATGCCAAGACCCAATGGAAATTTGTTGTTCAGAGATAGTGTCAAGTCATCTGTCTTAAGCCATCATTCTTGATTGAACAAGTACCCGTTTGCTACCTATCTTTGTTTGTCAATCATTATGTCATGTCGTTTGTAGTTTCATCATGTTGGAAATTGAATTTTTTTAATTAGTTAGATGATTGGAGTAATAAGTATTTGGTTGTATTGTATTGTAATTGCAATGATAGATTAAAATTATTATATTTAGATTACTTTATAATTAAGGATAATTATTGTTTTATAAAGGTTTGATTTAATGTTTAAAATATTTGATTAAATTAAAATTATTAAATAGAATGCTAATTAAATGTAATTATTTATTGATTGTGCAACTTGAATGTTCTTAAAATAGATATTTTTTTAAAAGAGTTGTTCAATAGATTATGTAAAATATCTGAAAAGTTGAACTTATTGTCAGAATATTGTTAACTTGTATAATTAAATAGTTTTAACTGTCTATTTAATTTTGATGATATGCAAACTACTAGTTAATTTTTGTGAATGAAATTTAATTGAAAATTAATTAAATGAAAGTTATGCATTTTTTGCATAGCAATTGGTTTGTGCTGAAAAAGTTGTTTTCACGATAATATTGTTTTGGAAAAAGATTTTTGCTTTCTCTGAGTGTTTGGTTTTGAAAAGTTTAGAAGATTGTGGATTTAAAGGCTTTTGTAGGTGATGAAAGGTATCCAGAATCATTTTTCCATGCCCTATTCCATTCCTCATCAAAATCCGAGAGATTAGTCCAAGTTATTTTCTTGTTTTGTATTTTTTCTTGAATTAAATCTTCTGAGTTTCATTTATGGTCTTGAATTTCCTATGTGATTGAGAATGCTCGTTTTGGAACCTACACAAAAAATTGAAAACAAAAACATTATTAGCTAATTTTGAAAAAAGTTGAAGAGAATTTTTTTTTGAAATGTTAATTTACGGGAACCTAGCTTTCTATCTCTAATGTTTCTAAAAATTTCTCAAATTTCCTCTATTGGTCTGTGGGTTGTATAAATTTCTCTTTTTCGTAGATCGCCTATAGGGATTAATTATTGTGTCATACAGTGATATGCTTGAATCTCTAAATATAAAATAAATTTTGTGTATCTTCTTCTTGCAGCCCTATTCTTATTTATTCATCTATAGATGAGCACATTATGGAGTGCTTTGAGAAGTTTATTCTCCTTCAAATCCCCTATACATCAATATGGTCTGCATGAAAGCTCCCCTTTGGAGATTGATGATGTTTTCTCCTTGCTATCGTGGCTTGTATTGTCTCTTCCATACCTTGAACTAGTGCGCGTCTTTGTCTGTTTTGTTATCCCGTTCATTGTATTATAAGATTTTTTTGATGCTAGCATCGATTGTTCTCCATTTCCACTTGAAATCTCTCATGAATTTTTAAAGCAAGCTCTTTAGACTTGTTTGGTCGATGACTAGATATGGATTTAGATTTCCTCTTTAAAAAACTGCCAATTGTGTAGCATGTTATAGTAACTTCAATTTATCTTGGTGGATCAAATTTCACTTGCTTGTTCTTCTTGAAATTGCACCTGCATGGCTGATTTAATTTGGTTTGATCTATAGAAAATTTGATGTTCTTGGAGATTTTTGTTTAGATGATTAAAACCACTTTTGAAAACAATCTTGAATCTTCTTTTGAGTTTGGAGAATTTACCAATACATAGGCTATGGTATTGTTTTCAATGTATGCATTGAATCTTTTTATTTAAAATATATGAACCGGTTTGGGATATTTGCATGCAAGTTACATGCAATTCTTATAAATCATCGATGTATTTAGAGAGAGATGGTGTAGCTAGGTGAGTGAAACTCTAGATTTTGTAATAGTTATATCATGTCACCTATTTCTATATGATAATTATATACATACCACAACGAATTAAGATGTTGTGTACTATAGCTTATAGTTATCACTATTGCTTAAAACTTAGAGTTTTGTTTTAGTATAACCGATAGATATATATATGTATGTTATAAACTTGCAATTAAGTTTAATTTATTTGTTCTTACAATATCTTTTGTTAATCTTTCATCTACAATGAAAAATTACTATTATATTATGGGTTGCTAATTATATATATATGTATGTTGGAATTATTTAAATTGTATTTTAATATTGAGTTTGTTTCATTCTTTGTAGGAATGATTATTGCATGATTATGGTTATTTACAAACAATAGTTTAAACATATTGCTATGCTATTGTACTATCTTTATGAATAATAATTTAACAATAATTTGAACAATAATTATAAAACCATAAATTGACATTTCATTTATGTCGATTGTATAACCTTTTGAACAATAAGTTCACAGTGAATTGAATAACATGTATGTTGGAAGATGATAAATAGGGATTTTTAATTTGATAATTAATATCTTTATTGCACTTTGAATTCATGATGTGTTGATGGTTATTCCATTTTTATCAGAAAAGTATGTTTTGTATATAGGAGGAGTGTCTTTCGTTAGGGGTTGGAACCCTAATTGGTTACCAAGGTAACCTATCAAAAGTAGATAATCCAGTGAAAACTATAAACTTAATGTATTAGGGGTTGGGTAGTATTCACTTAATAACTCAGATAATTGTTTTTCCTTGCCTCATACCTTAATGCTTGTTTAGGTTAAGGGTAGGTTGAGATGACTTGGAATGGAATAATTCACTTTTTCCTCTCGAAAAGTGTTTCAGTTCCACATGATTTCGTTTAGGGGCTAAGAATCAATAGAGATTTCCAGGGTGACTCAAGATGATGGCTAGTAATCTAGGAAGATTCACCAGGGTAACCTAAAACAACTTTGTGATGAAACTCTTATCCTTGTACATGTTTGTGGTCTCTTGTGTAGAGTCACCTATGGTTATGTTGGTTCCTCTAGGAGTTTTTCTGTTATCCTTTGGTTAAGATATCATTATGTTGTTTTGTGGTTGTTAATGAAGTAATGTCATGTTCTCTCTTCTTGTATGTTTGTTTGACTATTGGACCTGATACTATCTCCTAGTACAGGGGTTGACATTCGAGTACCACATGGTTGGGAGGAACATTCTCTATCCTCCATTGGTTCCCCTTGCAGGTGATGCAGTTCAAGACAAGATTCTTCTTGACAGGTTCCTGGTTTCACTTTGTTCATGGAGTTCGACGTTGAACGTGCTCATGAATGAGATTGACAGTTATACATGTTCATCATCTATATTTTATTCACTCATGGTGCTTATACGATATTTTATTGTATTAATATTTTGGATGTATCAATATTTTTCACAATCTCGTTTGATGTATCTTGAACATGTAACTAAACCTCTTTATGATAATCTAATCAGTGATATGACATATTTTTATGTTTCTTGGATATGGTTTTATGATGTTTTATTCTTCTAGTGTTTGTTTTAGTAGCATTGTTGTGGAACCATGAGAACGTTTGTGTGTATGTTACTTTATCACTTGTGTTATTGAATGTTTAAAAAAATATATATTCAGTTATTTTGTTGCATTGTGTGTTGTTCTTTGGGTTCCATGATGGGTTGTTACAATAGATACATAAATATATTCTTGGTAAAAAAAATAATGCATGTAAGCAATTCTATATACATATATGTGTATGTATACATACATATATATACACATATACATATACATATACATATATATATATATATATATATACATATATGTATATGTATATGTATACATATACATATATACACATACACATAGGTTCTTCTTCATCAATTCAGTCACGTAAATAGTATCTATATGCTATAGAAATATATTCTATTATTCTTCAATTTAGTCATATAATTATTGTTGTTTTGTTAATGTAGACCGTAGAAAATTTAATGAACAGTTTTCGTCTCCTCTCCCATACAGAGTCATGGCTATTGTTGCATTCAATAATGAATTAGGAAGACTTTATTTTATGAATGATCTTTTGATGGAAACCTATTTTTCACTTGTCCACAATTCCATTTGAATTGTGAAGTGTTGCATAGGGAACCATTGAAAGCCTTCACAAAACCAAGTCCCCTAAATGATTCAAATACATATAAAAATAGACAATGTGAAATGAATGTGCATTAAACACGACTGTACATAAGAATAGAAATCACTCTTTGATGAACACACAATAGTTGCAAGACTAGATTGATGCAAAAGAGAACACATATAAATTAATCAATGGAACCTATACAAGATACAGTATTTGTAGGAATGAATTGTTGAAGCATAACCTATGAAAAAGAGAACACGCTTGCAATTAATCAAAGTCACCTTACAATGATATAATTGTTCCAGGGCTAAATTGATGAAGCATAACCTATAAAAAAGAGAACACCCCTAAATGTATCAATGGCACCTAAGAAATCTACAATGGTTGCATGATTGAATTGATGTAGTAGAACCTATTAAAAAGATAACACCCCCAAATTAATCAAAGGAACCTAAAAAAGAGAACACCCTTGCAATTAATCAAAGGCACCTAAAAATGATACAATATTTGTAGGGTTGAATTCATGAAGCATAACCTATAAAAAAGAGAACACCCCCATATGTATCAATGGCACCTAAGAAATCTAAAATAGTTGCATGATTCAATTGATGTAGCAGAACCTATTAAAAAGATAATACCACCAAATTAATCAAAGGCGCCTAAAAAAGAGAACACCCTTGCAATTAATCAAAGGCATCTAAAAATGATACAATTGTTGTGGGGCTGAATTGATGAAGAATAACCTATAAAAAAAGATAACACCTAAGAAAGCTAGAATAGTTGCATGAGTGAATTGATGTAGCAAAAAAATATTAAAAAGATAACAGCCCCAAATTAATATATGTATTTCATACAAATGACAACCTATGCAAAAGAGAAACCCCCCCAAAAAAAAATTAATTGAATAGTAGACCTTGATGTTGGAACCATCAAAACAATTATAACTTACATCCATACAAATATCAAAAAGAATTTGCAATCTGAAATTTTGTAGAATTTGATGTATCTTCCTCTCGAGTTGTTGGAACTGAAGAGATTCTATATGTTGAAGTTTGTTGAAACCCATGATTTGTTTTGATTTATCTTTGATTGAGAGCTCTTGGGTTGTCAATCCTTGTAGGCTTCTAGAGGTGGGGGGAAAATATTCCTTTATAATTGGTTTCTCATGTTGGTTCCTATGAATTGTGATGATATAATTGATTATGTGGGTTTAGCCTTGTACTTGGAAGTATGTTATTTTGATGTTCTAGCATGGGATGGAGCTTGCCCCACGGGGTAAATTTTCTTATTGCTTTTGATAGTTGTGAAATGGCTTTCCCATTGGTGATTATGAGACCTTGTTGCTAGTAAGGAGTGTGGCTTCCCATGCGGGTCAAAACCCTAAGTGGTCTCCTAGGTAACTCGTGTGGAAGTTGATTTAATAAACTGATAACCTAATAAATAGGTAGGGGGTGGTTAGAAATAACACAAATGAAAGATAATGGATGCCTCTCTCATGGCTCAAGCAAGTGTATATCCCTAGGATGAGACGAGAAGGCTTGGAATGGAAAATAAACTACCTTGTCCTCAAGAAAGGTAATTTGATTCCGCATGTGTAAGAATGGGGGACAGGGATCAGTTGAGGTTGTCAGGGTAACCCAGGATGGGGGTCGGTATCCTATACAGATCCACCTTGGGTAACCCATGTCAAGCCATGTGATGACACACTTCCCTTTAGCAACCCTGCATGTTTTTTGTTTCCCCCTCATTGTTCTTGAACCTTTAGAAGTGATTGTCCTTATGTTTTTTTCTTGTTTCCTTTTGGATTGTGCAGTCATGTCATCCTTGTACACTTCTTTTTTTTTATATTGTGGGTCCTCTTGGCATATCCTAGCACAAGCGGTGGACCTTAGGGTCCACATGGTTAGGTGGAACACACTATGCACCCATTGGGTTCCCCATCGATGATTGTGATGCTGCAGAGTTGTACCGGTTTGCAATGGTTCCTGAGCTTTCCAATGTTGGTGATAGTTTTGGTGTTATGTTCTACTTTATTTTCCAATGTATCTAATTATGTAAATATCGATTCCTTCCCTTGGTTATAAGGGAAGATGATAGTATTATGTATTTTTCATCCCATATATGGGTATGGTGTTAAGATGTTTGATTCACATACATTGCACTTATGAGGTGTTGTATCTGCAGAAATATTTATAATCATGTAACCTTTGGATTTGATGTGTATTCATATGACAAGTGAAATGGATGTATCTTGATGTTATCATGTGATCATGTATGTATGTATATGTATGGAATTATGGTTTTAAATAAATGCATGTGTATAGTTCTCATCGTTATGGGTTTCATGTTAAGTTAGGAACATTCACATCATAGTGCAGTCATGTCACCCTAGAGGACTAGTTAAGTGTTGTTTATGCATCATTTCATTATTAGAGTTGTATGATTGTTTACATTTCATGCTAGTTAAAATTTTTGTTTTAAAAGATAATGTGTGGTTATTGTTAGATGCTTTGTTATCCTTTGGGGTGTGCATGGTGGGGTCTTGCATCTTGGTACTAGGTCCAAGGTTATCAAACTCTGAGTACTATAGGTTCAATTAAGTCCATTATGTTAACCTTGCGCTTAACTCTTTAATTTATGTGTTTCCCTTCAATTGTTGTGTAGGAGCATGCCTAGGGGTCGGGGTCATGGACGCGATAGAGGCCATGGTGGTGGCCGAAGGGCTGACCATCAAAGTAATTCATGTCATATTTCTCACATGTTTGAACGTATTGAACATCAAGGTTCATAGAATAACCTGGGAGGCAAATGTCAAAAGCTAGAGTAGTCAGGATTAGAAGGGGCTCAGCTTCTCCAATTGCTAGAGCAGGTTCTTGGCCATTTAGGCCCTAAGAAGGATGAGGAATAGTGGGTGGTCAAAGAGAGAGATATCATCAAGGATGAGATATATAGGAGAAAATCAGGATTTCATTGTAGTAGGTCACATGAGAGACCTTTTGAGGGTGCATTCCCCACTTTTGATTGTTTCAGGGGAGGATTAGAGGCAGAAACTTGGCTAATTGATCTGGATCATGTTTTTGCAATGCATCCTTATGATAGTAATACCAGTGCTAGGTGTTCCATCATGCACCTCAGGGGATTCACATCCACATGGTGGTGATTAGAAGAGTAGAAACTTTACCTAGACATTGGTTTTGTGACTTGGGAGTTATTCATGGAGCAGTTTAGATCCTGTTTCCTATTAGAGCACTGGAGACAACATTGTGTGGATGAGTTCCACAAACTAAAACAAATGGAAATTTTTGTAGAAAAGTACGAGCACTAGCTCTATGAGATCAACCAATATGTTAGGATTATTAATTATGAGGGTATGCTAGTGCACAATTTTATCAGGGGCTTGAATGTCTGCATCAGCGAGGGAGTTTGAGTCTTCAAGTTGAGGACTATGGAGGTGGCCATGGAGAAGGCCCGATTAGTGGATGAAATTTTTTCCATGGCATTAGGAGGCCACATAGGAGTTTAGATAGGCAATAAACCTTCATCTAGTTTTGGTTCTCATGAGGGACAAACACATGTATAGGAGTCATTAGGAACCTGCCAAGGGTGGACATTAGTAGCAGCAATGCTCTGAGTCTAAACATAATAATTCACACTCTCATCATGGTGATGATGGTTCTCAATCCAAGAAGACTCAAAACTAGTGGCATAACAAACACAACCATTCTGAGTAGCCTACACATAGCACCCAACTTGCAGCTAGTAGGAGCAATGTTCAACAATATAATGCACCTCCTCATGATATAGGTTTTGGTTGAGGAGTAGGTTTTTTCTCTTGTGTCTAACAGGGCAACATTGTTAGGTAGTGTTTGGAGAGGAACACTATAGGTCTCAATCAAGGGCTAGTCACTTCCGAGCTGATGGTGGGCAATGCAGATAGGTCACACTAAATATTTGTTGTGGTTGATAACCACCAGGTTGGGCAAAAGGGTACAATTGTAGAGGCTACTTGTAGAGGTCGAGCAAATGAATCAAGAGATTGTGGGTGAGCTCAGGAGGGTCTAGTATGGTCCTAGTATTGTTGTTGTGTCTCTCGTGTTGCTTTCTCTACATTGACACTTTTTATATGTTATGGATCTTGAGACTTTGTTGGTGGTTGTTCCACTAGTTTGATTTGGTTGGAGGATAGTTATTTGACTTGGATGATTATGATACTCTTTTATGATGTTGATGATATGATAATACATGGTGTTTGATGTTGTGTTTGGATTAAACTAATTATGTTTATCATATGGATGTAGTACTATTTTTGTATGCATTTGATTAATGTTTGCTTTATTATGCTAACTATGATGTGTTTACTAGTTGGAGTCTTGGTGAGAGGATGATGTAGCATCGCTCGTTCATGAGCACCTTTCTATGCTACGATTTCATCTTATAGTGTTCTTTTGATTGGATAAATATGTTGCTTGATGTCTAGTTTGATGTGGGATACAGGTAACAGGCATCTACTGCACCTGAACTATCAAGTTTGAGTGTGCATTATAAAACCCAATGGGTATGATGTGGAAAAAAAAAAAAACTAAGTTGACAGGAAGGTCCCCAACTCTCACCATCATCCTCGAAGAGGATGAGTACCTATCAGGTAGCCCATCTATTTATTTTGTTATCCTTGTCAGTTGTCATGTTTGTCTTTTTATGTTAATTAATTTAGTTGTGTTGTCATGTGGTTGTTCATGGTGATGTCGCTCACAATTGTGTATGTTGTGCATTACTTTATGACTTCCTAGAGTAAGTATAAGCTTAAGGGGGGGAGGATGTAGTTCCCCTCCATATTGGTCTTCCTTGACATTCGAGTAAGTGTTTATTTGGGATGTCACATTTTTTTTGTGGTTCAATGTGTTATTGAGTTATGCCGAAAACTTAATAGTTTTATATGGCCTTGGTTAATCAATTAATTAAATTAAAATTGATTTACAAGGTAATTTAAATAAATTTGGAAATTAGAATAATAATTTAATTAATTAATTTTATGAAATATAAAGGATATGGTTGTTAATAAATAATTAAATTAAATTGCTTTGTTAAAATTAAATGTTTTATTATTAAATAATTAGATTAAATTGTTTCCGTAAAAAGTACTGCTTTAAATTATATTTTAATAATTGATAATTTATTATCATGAAAGGATAATCATTTAAATATAGAAAATAAATTTAATGAGATTTTAAATAAATAAAGAAGATAATGATTTTTGAATGAGATGTAAAAAAAAGAGAGTTTGAAATAGAAAAAGATGGAAAAAAAGACAATTTGTGCACATGCATGGCTTCAAACGGATTGTTGAACTATAAATTTTCTGATTTTGTTGATTTTTAGTTTCAAATGCTTATCTCATCTTGGATTTTTATTTGGAAAAATGATTTTTTTTCATCAGCTAATCTTTGCTCTACAAATTAATTCAGAAAAAGAATACAGTTTCATTTTGGAGGGAGAATGGTGTTGAATGTGTTAATCTCTGTAAGTGATCAAGTTTTTGGGAAGGGTTTTTTGGCTATGAATGGGTGATCTTCAGGTCAACTACGTCATCATCAAGTGTTGGACTCTAGGTGAGTTATCCATAGTATTTTTTCTTTGATGCTTGTTTTAAGTGTCTATTCTTCTCTTGGTAGTCTGGCTATATTTATTGCTCCACGTTTATGGTCTACAATATTTTTATCTTGCTTCTCCTTGGCATCCATCTACATGTTATGTATTCACACCATGCTGGAAATCGATGATTAGCTAATATTATTTATATGATTTCCTGCTGCAATCATTTTTTCTAGCTTAATCTCTATGTTGCCTTGCTATTGGTATAAGGGTTACTTTTTGGGACATGTCCTTTCTTGTTTAATATTTGTTTTGAAAACAATTTACCTTCACCCTCATATTGGATGATCTCTTATTTAGTGAGCATCTAGTTTAATTCTTTGTAAACTGGTTTTCATGTTAAATCGATTGTAAGCCTTATAGCATGGGTTGGGTTGATCCTTTCATAAGGAAAAAACTCAATATAGGCAGATATTTAAGCTCCCTTTCATTTGGTTGTTAGATGTTCCTTGCAGTTGGTTTCCCAAATAGTTTGCTTCTTTATTTTGATGATTTTGTTGTTTTATATGCCATACTCCATAATGATTCAGGGGAGATTTGACTTACCTCTATCTATTCTTTCTTCCTGGTGTTTTCTCCTTTGGTTAGAGGTCGGTTCCTTACTTCTTCCTTAGGCATTGTATTCCCTATATTCCTTTGTTAGCTGATTTTGCATGTTTTATCCCCCACTCTCTTGAATTTGTTTTACTTTGCTAAGTTAGTTTTACTGGACTTGAATTCATGATATATAATGCTATCAAATAGATCATGCCTTTTATCTTGTGGTTTGCACATTTTAGAGGAATTTTTCATTGAGACAAACTTATTAGATTCAAATTGGTGAGAAACAAATTTATTAGATTCAAATTAGTAAAAGATGAATTTATTGTATTTGGGAGGATTAAATGTCTTGCATTTCAGCTTCTATGCCACTATTGCATAGCGCCCAATAGTGTGTAAGTACTCAATTTTATATATGGGATTGGTATTTATTTCTTAGGTTGTCATTAAGAGAAATTCGATGGAAGAGAGATATTCTTTGAGCAACCTCTTGGTATATGAGGACTAAGTTGGTTTTTTATTGGAGGATCAATGTCTCTTTATGTCACGAATTTCATATAAATGTGTTATGGCATCGACATGCTTGGGTATGCATCTTAGGTTGGGTTTGATCTCTCCAAAGATAGAAGTTCGATTTTGTTTATACATTGGTGTTGAAGGTATATGTCGATTCTATGTGATATTCATGGCTTTCCCTTTGTTTCAACTGAGCGTAATCTCTATCAAGCTTGTCTAGCCACATATGCAGATGATCTTTGATTGAATGCTTTGGGAACATATATATGTGTGTCTGTGTCGCCAAAAAGGGTAGCCATTGACACATTTCACTCATTTCAGCCTCTTCCCTTGGATTTTGGCCTTCTTTTTCCTTGGTTTAGCCTTGAATTCTTGAAAATCAACAAACAATCTAATGATGTTTTACAAAGGTGTTGTGAAGTGTTGTAACACATCTGCCCACTTTTATAAGACCCTTTCAACATAATTCACCGAAATAACCCCCTTTTACCCCTTTCCAAGCCTTGTGCCAAATTGTTGTAAAGTGTTGTAAAGTATTTTCACACTTTCCTAGGCTTATCACCACTAATTCAACCCTTTTCAATGTTAAATTCACCCCCTTAATATACTTTTAGGTCCGGCTTATGTGTGTTTCGGGAGGAAAGACTAATAAACATCATTAATCACCATTGTATTTTTGACCACCACTTGAATTTTCCTAAGTGGACTAGTTCACCACCTTGGGTGACCTAGTCCCTTTTGGCTTAAAATTCAAAATTAAAACACAAACCTAATGGGAATTTTCATCCAAAACACTAGTGTTTGCCTATCAAGTGTTATTTTTGGGAAATTAGGGAATTTCTTGTATAAATAAGGGTTTTCATCTTCATTTTTCCTCTCTTACTCCTTTACTCTCTCCCCCTTAATATCATTTTTGCATCTTCACAAGAACTCTTGCACTCAAGCTTCCAAAGCAAGAAATCAAGCACAATGGCACCTCAAGCAACCTCCATTGGAGTTGGTTCTTGCATGTTGCATACTTCAACAAGTAAAGGTTTTTATATGTAGGTTTGTCAAAGAGAAAGGTGATAAAAGGTGTTGCCAAATCATCAAAGTTGTTCAAGTCAACAAAGCCCTAGTTCAAGCTTGGAGACCTCCTTCAGCCTGTTCTCTGTAGAATCTGATCCAAACACCTGTTAGGATCCGGAGTGTAGACCGAAGGCTCCAATCTCTACTTCCAGATTCTCATAAACTCGGAAGAGGACTAGGTCATCAAAAATGGAAACCTAGTCCCTCTGAGCCTATTTTTGGATAAATTCTAGAACATTCCAGGGCTCCTCATCTGAAACTTTCAATACCCAGGTGCACCACTTCTGTTATTTCCAGTTTCTTTCTAGTTTACATGCATTTACCTCATTTCCTTTAGCTTGCACATAATTTACATTTGTCTTTGTTTACATTTCATAGTTAGCTTAGTTTCATTTCATTTCAGCATTGAACCACACTTCTCACACACAACAAAACCTAATTCAACCCTTTCCTTTGAATGCAATCACCATTAAGGGCTTATCATCAAGTGGAAAGAGAGTCATTCCTAAACCAAGTGCTCCTAGGTGAAAAACCCTAAGGGCCTAATTGTGGAATCATCTTTCCTTTTTTAGACATATAACAATTTTTGGTGGTTCATTTTTGTGAACCCAACTGTACAACACTTGTTAATCTTCTGATTTTATAGTTACATCTTAGGAAAAAGCTTGCATTGCATTAGGATTTTGCATTGTTTGCATCCTAGGGTTTATAAAATAATGAATTGGTGAAATGTTCATGTTAGCTTGCATTTTTTCATATATCTTTTCATTGAAAATTTCTAAAATTCTACATTTGCACCTTAGGAATACATCATACAGCCTGAAACACATCAAAATCAATCAAAAGCATCAACAAAAATTTAAAAAATCCCTACTAGGAAAAATTCACCATTTTGGGCGACCTAGTCCCAGTTCACATTTTTAACTAATTGTTATAGCATCAGAAACCTTATCTATGTGCTTTCTTAGCCTCCTAGTATCATATACTATAAGTCTAGAAAGTTTTGGAAACATAGGTTTTATGCTTCTGACTCAAAATCATCAATTTAGGGTGGTCATTTGTTATATACCTTCACCATTAGATCTGCAAAATGATTACCTTTTTGAAATTATGCTTAACATTGATAAAAAGTACTTTTTACTTTTTCTTAAACAATGTTTACATTCAAAACTTAGCATGCATTAGATACACATGTTTTGTATTTTTGTATCTACATTGTTCATATTGCTACAATAGTGCATGAAATGGTTATATATATTTGTCATTTTTGTTCAAACAATGCTAGTATCATACAAATTTAGATATTCTAAGAAGCCTTCCATGCATTCTCCCTATGAGAGAGTTTTATTGATAGAGAATACAACCTTGGACATTCTGAACAATCATATTAGTTCTTCCCCTAATCTCTCTCCTCTTGGTGATGTAGATATTTTGGTGTCAGAAGAACCAATTAATGAGAGTTCTAAGAATCCTATTTGTTTCTCTCCTCTTAACTCTCTTACCAAACATGACAACACAAACATAAGGGATCATGGCAATAACCATTGTCCTTCTCCTAGTATCTCTCCTAGTTGTGAAGAAGATACTTTACTATTAGAAAATAGAATCAATGAACGTCATGAGTATCTTAGTTGTCCCCCTTGTCCTAGGGAACCCCTTATTAAACATAGTAATTGTACCATTATTCATTCTCCTACTTTTTATGGAGTCCCTTTAGAAGAACCAACCTTTGAATGTGAAGAACATTCGATTTGTAGTTCTCCTGAAAACTCTCCTCCTAGGGAGACTATCATGGTGCAAGAAAATGTGAACCTTGACATGTATCCTTCAAACACTAAACCTTCCCTAGGAGAAGATAATAAAGTGACATTAGAATCCCCTTTACCAACTAATCATACGAATAAAGACAATATTATTGAAGTTATAACTACATAAGTGGGATCTCCTTTAATTAGTGAGCCTCCTCAATCTCCTCCCACTAGTGAATCACATTAAAAACTAAGAGATATCTTGAAATCCATGATGCAATCTACTCATAACCATGTTTTTCAGCCACTAAGTTGTAACTTAGTGACTCAAACATATAAGGGATCACACACCACTCCTACGCCATTACCCTTTTCTCAAGTTAGAGTCCCTAGCGTTGAGGACCTTAAAAAGGCTTTTGCTGATATATTTTTATGGCAACTTATTCAACTTTCACTGATAGCAAAATTTCTATTTCAAGAAATGGTGCAAATATAGATGGAGGAGATTGAATCTTACATAAAATCAAACAATATCACATCTCCCTCTCATCCCATGCAAGTCACCCAATCTGAAATCACATTTCCTAAACATGAATTACCCTCACTTGAGATTCAAAACAAGAATGATCCCTTGGTGATAACTTGTGATCATTAATGAAACTCTAGTTAGGCACACTCTCATTGACAATGGAGAATAAATTAATTTTTTTAGCATGGACCTCCTCAACAAACTTGGCATGGACAAAAATCTCGTTCAACTCAATTATGTTCATATTTGTGGCTTTGACAATGTTCATAGGCAACCACTAGGGATGATCACATTACCTATCGAAGTCGGACCAGTAGTGTTTCCTACTTCTGTCCATATCATACAAGGACCCCTTACCTACAATATTCTCCTAGGGAAGCCATGGATTCATGCTATGAAAGGAGTCCCATCTACCCTTCACTGTACAATGAAATTTTAATAGAATAAGAAGGTATACATGGTTGTCGCAAATGAACGAAGCTATGCATCAACTAATAACAACATTTCCAACTCCCCTACTCCTTTCATTACTAGATCAAAAATTATACAATTTGATGCTACTCCTTCACCTATAATGAAACTCTTTCATGATCATTGGGGGTCGTTAGATTCTACACCTCCTTTCAATGAAATTTCCAAAATCTCACCCTCTTGGTCCAAAGAGTCCTATACAAACAATTCATTTTTAGATACAATTTACAGTAACGATTGGGGTCTTAGGCCTCCATTTAAAGGAGAGTGTGAAAGCTCACAACCTAAACCAAAACAACCCAATGTTTTATATGCTCAACTTGGTTTTACATCAACCACATTACCCCATTGTGGTAATGGAGGTTATATAACTCTCATCCCTCATGCAGAGACAACACATAACACTAAAAAGGATTTGTGTTCTTCTATAGAAACCAATCCTTCATTTAACTTGGAATATTGTTATTATATCAGATACAATCTCCCTCCTACACATGGATGCAATGAACACATGACGCCAACAGACATATCACACTCTTTCAAGAAATATTTAGGGTTACCTCCCTTCTCTTCATTTTCTTCAAACTTAAAACACCTCATGGAACTTGATGTTCTCCCTTCTGTTGGGGAACCTAATTCCTCTCCTTGATGCATACCTTCATCCTATTTAGCTCTACTTTTCCATGCACTAAGTAGGGGCAAGGGGTTATGTAGCCTTTTCCTCGTATGTCACTTGTCGTTACCTGTTTTGACTATATGTTAATATCTCATGAACATACAAGAGCAATATTGGGATGTGGATGACATGTCTTAAGTTAGCTCGCATGTGACATACTATATTTTCCATGGCGTTGCCTCACTTAGAAACACATCACTTGGCATAGGGCTTTCCAAGTCGGCTCTCATGTCCTTCTTTCTTCTTTGCATTTTTCAATTCTCTACTTTAAAGTAATTTCTCATAGTACGGTGTGTAGCAACTCCTTTAAAGTGGGGGCATACATTGGCACAATTTATTTTTCTTTGTCCTTGGTTCCTAGTGTAGCCTTATCAGTTCACATGATGCATTTTCTCACTTAGTGGATGACATTCAGTGTAATTTCCTTCACAAGTGTGGCTTATGTTAGCATATTACATTTCTCTTAGTGGCTTGATGTGACTCACTACATCCCCTAAGTTTTGAATCTTCTATACTTTGATTGTTCCTCTTTTGGAGACATTAGATACAATTCTCCCTAAGTCGAAGACCTCACACAAACTAAAAAAGACTCCTTGGAACACTCCTTTTACATTTTTTCATTTTACATTTTGCATTTTTACATGTTACATTTTTGCATTGTGCATACATGGCCACCTTGCATAACACAACTTGCATGACTGTGGTGCCATCTTGCAATTTTTTATGAGTTCTAATCATCCAAGGCTTTGCTTGTCTCATGAACTAAACCCTTGTCTTTTGTGGTGCCTTATCAAAGTTATCAGTAGGTATAACTTTGGTAAGGTTGACCGAGAAGCACAACTAGCAGCATGAATTTCCCCATAGCCACATTTGTGTGTGTGTGAGTGCATATCAATCATGTGTATGTATCTTACCCCTTTTCAACATTCTCACCTCGTAAAAAACTTAAAGTCTCATCGGCCTAGAGTGAGTACACCCTTTCCTTTGGACAAACAGCCTACATCTGATCCACAACTAGCTAGACAAATGATCAAAGCTTGATCTAACTTTCCCTCTCTCCACTCTTTCACATCAATCCTTATATGATCTTTTGTGCTTATGTTTTTTTTTCTATGGGATCTTGATCCTGGGGGTTTGATCATCCTTCTTGATCATAGTCATCCCACCTTACTAGCATGATTACATTGGATCCCGCTTGACATGCATGATTCAGCTACTTTAGTGTGAGTTTGAAGCAATTTCATCCTCTCACTAAAGTGGGGGCTAAATGTGTCACCAAAAAGTGTAGACTTTGACACTTTTTCACTCATTTTAGCCTCTTGCCTTGGATTTTGGCCTTGTTTTTCCTTGGTTTAGCCTTGAATGCTTGCAAATCAACAAACAATCTAACGGTGTTTTACAAAGGTGTTGTGAAGTGTTGTAACACATCTTCCCACTTTTATAAGACCCTTTCAATATAATTCACCTAAATAACACCTTTTTACCCTTTTCCAAGCCTTGTGCCAAAGTGTTGTAAAGTGATGTAAAGTATTTTCACACTTTCCTAGGCTTATCATCACTAATTCAACCCTTTTCAATGTTAAAATGGTCCCCTTAATGTACATTTAGGCCTGACTTAAGTGTGTTTCAAGAGGCAAGACTAATAATCATCATTAATCACCATTTTATTCCTGACCACCACTTGAATTTGTCCAAGTGGACTAGGTCGCCACCTTGGGCGACCTCACCACTTTTGGTTTAAAATTCAAAATTAAAACAACAACCTAATAGGAATTTGCCTCCAAAACCCTAGTGTCATCCTATCAAGTGTCGTTTTCAAGAAATTAGGGCATATCTTGTATAAATAAGGGTTTTCACCTTCATTTTTCCTCTCTTACTCCCTTAGTCTCCCCCCCTTAACATCATTTTTGCATCTTCACAAGCACTCTTGTACTCAAGCTTCCAAAGCAAGTAATCAAGCATAAGGGCACCTCAAGCAACCTCCATTGGAGCTAGTTCTTGCATGTTGTAGAATTCAACAAGTAAAGGTTTTTATATGTAGGTTTGTCAAAGAGAAAGGTGCTAAAAGGTGTTTCCAAGACATAAAAGTCATTCAAGTCAAAAAAGCCCTAGTTGAAGCTTGGAGACCTCCTTCAGCCCATTTTCTGCAGAATCTGAACCAGACACCTGTTAGGATCCGAAGTGTAGACTGAAGGCTCCAATATCTACTTCCAAATTCTCAAAAACTCAGAACAGGACTAGGTTGCCAACAATGGTGACCTAGTCTCTTTAAGCCTATTTTTTGAGGATTTTGACATTTCTAGGTACCCTTTTGGTAGAAATCCACTCTGACATATTTTCCCGACAGAAGGATTAGGTCACCCATTCTAGCATAAGTGTCTCTATAAAGGTTTCTAGCACATTCAAGAACATTCCAGGGCTCCTCATCAGCAACTTTCAATACCCAATTGCACCACTACTTTTATTTCCAGTTTACATGGATTTAGGTCATTTAGTTTAGCTTGCACATAATTTACATTTTCCCTTTTTTACATTTCATAGTTACCTTAGTTTCATTTCATTTCAAAATTCAACCACACTTGTCATACACGGCACATCTTGATTCAACCCCTTCCTTCAAATGCAATCACCAAAAATAGCTTATCATCAAGTGGAAAGAGAGTCATTCCTAAACCAAGTGCTCCTAGGTTAAAAACCCTAAGGGCCTGATTGGGGAATCCTCTTTCCCTTGTTAGACATATAGAAACTTTTGGTGGTTCAATATGTGTGTGTGTGTGTTGTTTTCATATGTTGTATACTATTAAAATTATGAGAGGTTGTTTCAAAACAATAGGTTAGATATACTTAATATGTTATAACAAGAGTTATTTTAAAGTAAATATATCTATATTTATTTATATATATATATACATATAAGTATCTATGATGATATTTGTATATATATGTATGTATATATACATATCATATATTAAAGTAAGGAGGAATTTATTTATAAAATGTGTGTTTTATATATATATATATATATATATGGGATATGTTTATATAATTTCTTTAGCTATTTTAAATGACTTCTTAATAAAGGAATAGATAAAATGTAAATTAATTGCTTAGAGTGTTCCTTGAAATTGACACTTTGAATGTGTAATGAAATCAAATGATAATTTGTTTTGTATAAATATGAATTATAAATTAAAATAAAACGCAATCTCGTTTGTGTCAAAATATGTATTGAGATGTTCATAAAATATGTTTAAATAATTCTTTGAATAATTTCAGGTGACTTTTAATGAATGAATAGACAAAATGTAATTGATTATTGGTGCAAGAGCACCTAGATCCTGACCCTAACATGATAGGAAAAAGGACCTTAAAGGTTCACCAAGGGATTTGAAGACAAGCTCACCAAGTATATTAAAGGTTTTCATGTTTCATGCAACGAGGAAGTTGCAAAATGTGTCAAATTAAGTTGCTTTGTACTCAAAAATCTTGTATGTCATGTGACAAGGGGTGGTAGATAGGTAGTAGATGGCTTTAAGCCATGTATTTTATGAAAATAAGGTATCATTAGACCACTTTCAATAGGTTGGATGAGCATGGGGTCAAAAAGATCAAACTTACTAAGTATGTAGTGAAATTGTTTAAGAAAATTATGTAAAGTGTATAACCTTGACCTCCAAACGGTCAGAAGTGGTTCAAATTTATGTTGTAGGGTAGTTGGTTGGTTGTAGGAGATATTTGGATGTTGCAATCACTATTCATTCATGTAATCTCCAAAGGAGAAGGTTGTTGTTCAGTTCTAATAAAGAAAAAGCATTGTGGCAAACACTGATCACTATTTTTCCTTTAGTTTTATGAACTTTGCTCCTTGACCAGGGCCCGTACAGATTCAAGATGCCTTGAGGCATTGAATGATTTCTTATTCATGTATTTAATTTCTTTCATGTTTGTCTTGGGGGCTTAATTATTTTGATTGTGTGACTGGGATCAGCAAACTGCAAGGTACCCTGTTTTCTGTGTTTGGAGTTTTGAGGACAGCACCATGATCAAGTAACCAATCCACCTACTATTTCAGACCTGTGGCTTGGTGGATTGGTCTGTACCATGCTTGGCTAAGTGTGTACATACCTTAGGAGAAGGAGAAGGGGAGATTTCTACCATGGTGTGTGATCTAGTGCTGATCAGGGGTAGTTAGACCATGAAAATAGGGAACCCAAGGATGGATTCTGAGAATTAGTGAGTGGGAAGGGATTGTGAGTGTTTCTTGGGTTAGGGCAGAGATAATTTGTGGTGTTTGGACCCATAGATGGATTGGGGAAGGTCAGGAGTAGGGAGTTACCCTTAAACCCTTGCTAAACCCTTGTTTTGGTGAGTGCTTGAGAGGGTTTCTTGGAACAGAGGGTTAGAATCCTTGTAGATGAAAAACATCACTATAATCTGAGGTTTGATACAATTTTTTGAGACTGTCCAAGGTGCTTTGGTGAGTGGCCATCGTTGGAAGGGTGGTTCCTTTGGAAAATAGACCAAATGGTGAAGTCTAGAACTGGGTAAGTGTACCAAAAGTTCAGGGTGGTCCAAAATAGTGACCCTTGATTTTCATACATGTTGTGTAACCCTGAAAAGGGTATCCTAATCTCCTTTTTAATTACTGGGTGCTTTGGAAAGATTGGGTGAAACTTGGCCTATTCTGGTTTTGGGAGAGCTATAAGGGCAGGGTGATGTGTAGGTTGTTAGGTGGTAAACCTTGGGGAATTGGTGATTGAGATTGTGTAGGAACCCCTATTTTTGGCTTAGCAAATAAGGTTGTCACTTACCTCTGCATCAATTATTATCCTTCATGATTATTATTCATTGAATGTATACGCACATTTAAAGGTTGAGTTTTAGGTTTCCATTTTGATGTATCTTCCTCTTGAGTTGTTGGAAGTAAGGAGATTCTATATGCTGAATTTTGTTGAAACCCATAATTTTTATTTATTTATCTTTGGTTGAGAGCTCTTGAGTTGTCAATCCTTGTAGGCTTCCAGAGGTGGGGAAAAATGTTCCTTTAGAATTGGTTTCTCATGTTGGTTCCTATGAACTATGATGATATACTTGATTATGTGGGTTTAGCCTTGTACTTGGAAGTATGTTGTTATTTATGTTCTATTATAGGATGAAGCTTGCCCCATTGGGTGCATTTGCTTATTAGTTTTGATAGTTGTGCAATGGATTTCCCATTGCTGATTACGAGACCTTGTTGCTAGTAGGGAGTGTGGCTTCCCACGAGGGTCAGAACCTTAAGTGGTCTCTTAGGTAACTCACGTGGAAGTTGAGTTAATCAAGTGATAACCTAATAAATAGTTAGGGGGTGGATAGAAATAACACAAATGAAAGATAATGGATTCCTCTCATGACTCAAGTGCTTGTATAGGCTTGGGATGAGACAAGAAGGCTTGGAATGGAAAATCAACTACTTTGTCCTCGAGAAATATAAGTTGATTCTGCATGTGTAAGAATGGGGATCGAGGATCAGTTGAGGTTGCTAGCGTAACCCAAGATGGGGGTCGGTAACCTATGAAGATCCACTCTAGGTAACCCATGTTGAGCCATGTGATGACACACTTTCCTTTAGCAACCCTATATGTTTTTAGTTTCTCCCTCATTGTTCTTGAACCTTTTGAAGTGATTGTTCTTATTGTTTTGTTTTTTTTCCTTTCAGATTATGGAGTCATGTCAGCCTTATACACTTTACTATTTTTATGTTGTTAGTCCTCTTTCTCCTAGCATAGGGGATTGACCTTAGGGTCCACATGGTCAGGTAGAACGTGCTATGCACCCATTGGGCTCCCCATCAATGACCGTGATGCTATAGAGTTGTACCAATTTGCAGTGGTTCTTAAGCTTCCCGGTGTTGGTGACAATTTTGGTGTTATGTTCTACTTTATTTTTAGATGTATCTCATTATGTAAATGTCGATTCCTTCCCATGGTTATAAGGGAAGATGATTGTATTATGTATTGTTCATCTTGTGTATGGGTATGGTGTTGTAATTTTTGATTCATATACATTTCACTTATGAGGTGTTTTATTAATGGAAATATCTATAATCGTGTAACCTTTGGATTTGATGTGTTTCATATGACAAGTGAAATGGATGTATCTTGATGTTATCATGTGATCACGTATGTATGTATATGTATGGAATTATGGATGTATGAACATCGTTAATTTATTTATATAAGGGTTTTAAATAAATGGGTAAGTGCACAAAGATGGTTCCCAAAAAGGGGACTTAAGTGGACACTTTTTTTTTGAAATCGGGAAATACTGACCTTGGACATGAAATTGAGGATAGTTACACTCAAAATTTTGAGATCGAACAAAAACAAGGATCAAATTGCTCCGAGTCTACTTTCTAAACTACTAATTTATTTTTAAAATGGTTGAGATCAAGGGGTTCAAACAAGGGACGTACATAAATTGGTGTTTCTTTTGTCAGAAAAACATAAAATAGCAACTCTTATACGACCCTAGCACAATGTACTTTTTTTTAGTATTTTTAAAATTGCTACAATCAGAAGTTAGCTAACAGTATGTAGTTGATGCACAATTTTTCTAATAATTTTTTAATAAATATTTCATTTTTTACTAATTTTCGAAGTGGACAATTCCTAAAAAATAGAATTTTGGACGTGCTACACCAAAAAAAATTGGAAAATAATTGATTTTTAAAAAAATAATTGTAAAATGGAGTCTAGTTTCTAAAAATGTAATTTATTTCAAATTTTGATGAACGGTTAATTTATAACAAAAAAAACACCAAACACTACTTTTTGGCAAAAAAGAGACATACAAACAAAAGAAATTTTTGATGAAACTCTTAACATTGTTAGAAAGTGAAAAAAATTACATCGTTGGATAGCTAAGAGAGAATATAACATTACCCAAATTTTTGATTTGTTTTATATTGAACCACACGCAATCTTTACGGTGCATGAACTCGATTATGTGAAATATTGTAGAATTTGCAAAAACGTGTCTTTGGTCGTTGGAAATTCCCTCCAAGCCTTGGATTGGTATTCCAAGGAAAATACCAATCCTAAGGCTTGGGGATTCACAAAGCAAGATATAATGTGAGTGCATTATAACGTGCTTGCATTATATCTCAGTTTTGACATGCTTATTTTCTTCTGTGGGAAACATGTCAACCAAGACATAATGCGAGTGCATTATAATGCACTTGCATATAATGCACTCGCATTATGTCTTCGTTTATGTTAAATTCTATTCTATTGAATATATGTTGATATATTTGTATGTTTGTATGTATACATGTATGCATTCTTGTATGTATGTATGTATGCATGTATGTAATAATGCATGTATATTGTATGTATGCCTATATGTATGTAAGATTGTATCAACACATGTATGTATGTATTCTTGTATGGATGTAGGATTGTATGTACATATTTATTATGCTTTTATGTATGTAAGTATGTATGTATTTACGTATGTCTTTAGAGGGAGGAAGAATTTTAAGACAGAGGGAGAGAGAGAGAGTCTAGAGAGAGGGAGTGGTACAGAAGGGGTTGGAGTGAGAGGGACTTAGCTAGGTAAAGTGGGAGGGATAGAGGGAAGGAGAGAGAGAGAGAGGCGGGTGGGAGAGAGAGAATCGAGAGAGAGGGAGAGAGATAGAGGGGGGAGAGAGAGACAGAGAGAAAGAGAGAGTTATTTAGGTAGGGTTCCAAAGGGAGAGACTTGAGAGTGTGAGGGGGGAGAGAGAGACAGAGAGAAAGAGAGAGTTATGTAGGTAGGGTGCTAAAGGGAGAGACTTGAGAGTGTGAGGGGGGGTGAGAGGGAGAGACTTGAGAGATATTTAGTGAGAGGGAGTGAGAGTGAGAGACCTAAGAGAGGGAGAGGGTGTGGGAGGGATTAACCTGATAGAGGTAGAGAAAGAGGAGGGTGGATTGATAGGGACTTATCTAGGTAAGGTGGGAGGGATAGATAGAGAGAGGGGGGAGAGAGAGAGTTTCCTATGTAGGTTTCTTGAGGGAGAGACTTGAGAGAGAGAAGGGATGGGAGGGAGAGACATGAGAGAGAGGGAGAGAGAGGGAGTGAGATAGAGAGGGAGGTACATAGAGAGATATGGATAGAGGGAGAGAGAGAGGGTGGTAGGGATTGATTGAATGAGAGGTACCTAGAAATAGGTAGAGGGTAGATAGAAAAAATTAGAGAGGGTAGGAGAGAGGGAGGGAGGGAGAGGTGAGCTGTATAGTTAGAGAGAAAGTGATAGGGGTTGAGGGATTAGGGTGGAGGACCTATAGGGTTGATGGTTTCTAGGGTATTGAGGTTTAAGGGTTGAGGGTTGAGGGATTAGGGTTGATGGTAGAAGGTATTGGGTTGAGGGTATAGGGTAGAGGGTTTAAGGGTTTAGGGTTGAAGGGTTTAGCATTAAGGGTTTAGGGTTGAGGGTAGAGGGTTTAGGGTATGGATTTTAGGGTATATGGTTGAAGGATTAGGTTGAGGGTCCAATGTAAATGGTAGAGGGTATAAGGGTTGCGGGTTGAGGGTTTAAGTATTGAGGGTTGAGGGATTAAGGGTTGAGGGTTGAGAACTGAGGGTTGAGGGTTTAATGTATAGGGTAGAGAGTAGAGGGTTTAAGGGTTTAGGGTTTAAGGGTTGAGGGTTGAGGGTTGAGGGTTGAGGGTTTAAGGTTGAGGGTAGAGGATTGAGGGTATAGGGTATAGGTTCAAGGGATTAGGTTTGAGGGTCCAATGTATAGGGTATAGGTTATAGGGGTTGAGGGATTACGGTTTAAGGGTTGAGGGTTGAGGGTAGAGAGTTGAGGGTTTAAGGGTATTGGGATTAAGGTTTGAGGGTTTAGGGATTAGGGTAGCGATTTTTCTTGGATTTAAGGGTGTAAGGGTTGATGTATTAGGTTTGAGGGATTAGGGTTTAGGGTAGAGGGTATTGGGTTGAGGTTTGAGGGTAGAGGGTAGAGGGTAGAGGGTAGAGGGTAGAGGGTTTAAGGGTTTAAGGGTTAAGGGTTGAGGGTTTAGTGTTGAGTGTTTAAGGGTTTAAGGGTTTAGGGTTTCGGGTTGATGGATTAAGGTAGAGAGGGAGGGATGGATGGATAGAGAGAAGGAGAGAAGAGGAGGGAGGGACATAGGTATATGAGGTTTGAGGATCCAATGTATAGGGTAGAGGGTATAGGGTTGAGAGCCTGTAGGGTTGAAGCATTAGGGTATTGCGTTGAGGGTATAGGGTTGAGGGATTAGTGTTGAGGGTACATATGGTTGAAGGATTGGGGTTAAGAGTCCAATGTATAGGGTAGAGGGTATCAGGGTTGAGGGTTTAGGGTTTGAGGGTTGAGTATTGAGGGATTAAGGGTTGAGGTTTAAGAATTGAGGGTTGGGAGTTTATTGTATAGGTTAGAGGGTAGAGGGTGAATTATTGAGGGTATAGGGTTTTGGGGATTGGGTTTGAGGGTCCAATGTATATGGTAGAGGGTATAGGGGTTGATGGATTAGGATAGACAGTTTACTAAGTGGGTTTAACAATTGAGGGATTAGGGTTGAGGGTAGATGATTGAGGGTAGATGGTAGAGGGTTCAAGGGTTTAGGGTTTAATGGTTGAGGGTTTAAGGTTGAGTTTTTAAGGTTTTATAGGGTAGATAGTTGAGGGTTGTTGTTTTAAGGGTTGAGGGTTTAGGGTTGAGGGTAAAGGATTGAGGGTATAGGATTGGGGGACTAGGGTTGAGTTGCCAATGTATAGGGTAGAGGGTACAAGGGATGAGGGATTAGTGTTTAAGGGTTGAGGGATTAAGGTTCAAGAGGGTTGATGGATTAGGGTAGAGAGTTTACTAAGTGGGTTTAAGGGTTTAAGGCTTGGGGGATTAGGGTTGAGGGTTTAGGTTTTAGGGTTGAGTGTTTCAGGGTTTATAGGGTAGAGGGTTTGAGGTTAGAGGTTTTAAGGTTGAGGGTAGAGGATTGAAGGTATAGGGTTAGGGGATTAGGGTTGAGGGTCCAATGTATAGGGTAGAGGGTATAGGGGTTAACATAATAGGGTTTAAGGGTTGAGGGATTAAGAGGATATATGGGTTGAGGGATTAGGGTTTAAGGGTTGAGGGTTGAGGGTTGAGGAATTAAGAGGGTATAGTGGTTGATAGATTAGGGTTTAAGGGTTGAGGTTTGAGGGTTGAGGGTTGAGGGTTGAGGGATTAAGAGGGTATAGGGGTTGAGGGATTAGTGTTTAAGAGTTGAGGGTTGAGGGTTGAGGGTTGAATATTGATGAATTGAGAGGGTATAAGGGTTGAGGGTTGAGGGATTAAGAGGGTATAGGGGTTGATGGATTAGGGTTTAAGGGTTGAGGGTTGAGGGATTAATAGGGTATAGAGGTTGAGGGATTAGGGTTTAAGGGTTGAGGGATTAAGAGGGTATTGGGGTTTAGGGATTATGGTTTAAGGGTTAAGGGTTGAGGGTTGATGGATTAAGAGGGTATAGGGGTTGAGGTATTAGGGTCTAAGGGCTGAGGGTTGAGGATTAAATGGGTGTAGGGGTTGAGGGATTAGGGTTTAAGGGTTGAGGGTTAAGGGTTGAGAGATTAAGAGGGTATAGGGGTTAAGGAATTAAGGTTTAAGGGTTTAGGGTTGAGGGATGAGGGATTAAGAGGGTATAGGGGTTGAGGGTTGAGGGATTACGAGGTTATAAGGGTTGAGGGATTTTGGTTTAAGGTTTGAGGGTTGAGGGATTAAGAGGTTATACGGGTTGAGGGATTAGGGTTTAAGGGTTGAGGGTTGAGGGATTAAGATGGTATAGGGGCTGAAGGATTCATTTTTTAAGGGTTGAGGGTTGAGGGATTAGGGTTTAGGGTTGAGGGATTAAGAGGGTATAGGGGTTGAGGGATTACGGTTTAAGGGTTGACAATTGAGGGTTGAGGTATTAAGAGGGTATAGGTGTTGGGGGATTAGGGTTTAAGGGTTGAGGGTTGAGGGTTGAGTGATTAAGAGGGTATAGGGATTGAGGTATTAGGGTTTAAGGGTTGATGGTTGAGGGATTAAGAAGGTATAAGGGTTGAGTTATTAGGGTTTAAGGGTTGAGGGTTGAGGGATTAAGAGGGTATGGGGATTGAGGGATTAAGGTTTAAGGGTTGAGGGTTGAGGGATTAGGGATTAGGTTTTAAGGGTTTAGACTCTCCCTCTTACCCCCCCCCTCTCTCTCTCTCAGGTCTCTCTCTCACTCCTATCTCTCTCCCCTCTATCCTTAATCCTTAACCCTTAAACCCTTAACTATTAACCCTCTACCCTCTATCTCCCTCCCACTCGCTCTCTCTCTCTCAAATCTCTCCCTCCTACCCCCTCTCCCTCTTTCTCCCGCTCTCTCCCTCTTTCTCCCCATCTCTGACTCTCGCCCATTCTCCCTCTCCCTCCCACTCTCCCTCTCTCGCACTCTCTCACACACTCTCTTTCTCCCACTCTCCCTCTCTCTCTCTCAACCCTATACCCTCTACCCTTAAACTGTAAACCCCTAACCCTCTACCTTCTATCTCTCTCCCACTTCCTCTCTCTCTCTCAAATCTCTCCCTCCTACCCTTGCTCCCTCTCTTAGGTCTTTCTCTCTTTCTTCAATCACTCCCACTCTCTATTTCTTCTACTCATCCTCTCCCTCTCTCTCCCTCTTTCTCTCCCTCTCTCACTCTCTCCCACTCTCCCTCTCCCTCCCACTCCCCCTCTCTCCCGCTCTCTCTTTCTCAAAATCTCCCCCTCTCTCCCTCACTCTCTATCTTCATCTCTCCAGCTCTATGTTTCTCCCACTCTCCCCCTCTCTCCCTTCCTCTCTATCTCTATCTCTCCCTCTCTCTCTCTCACTCCCTCTGTCCCTCTCTCTCCCTCTTTCTCCCCATCTCTCACTCTCTCCCACTCTCCCTCTCCCTCTCCCTCCCACTCTCCCTCTCTCTCACCCTCTCTTTCTCCCACTCTCTCTTTCTCCAATCTCTCCCTCTATCCATAGCTCTCTCTCTCTCTCTCTCTCTCTCTCTCTCTCTCTCTCTCTCTCTCTCTCTCTCAACCCTACACCCTAAAAACCACAAACCCTCAACCCCCCTCCCTCTCTACTATATATCTCTCCCCTCCCTCCAGCTACATCTCTCTCTCACACACACACACACTCACCTCTATCTCCTCTACTACAAGGGTAGAAGGAGAGATATATAATTAGGATAGAGTGTATAGAAAAAGAGAGACAAAATAAATCTATGAAAAAAATCATCTTTCACATAACAAGAGTGCATTTTGAAGAAGTAGAAATATGGCCATTTTAACAAGACATAACGTTCTCACGTTATAATGTGAGTGTGTTTTTTCTTGCAGTAAAAATGGTAAAAAAACTCAATATAAATGTTATCTCAAGGACCACATTCTACATATTGTCCTAGTTTTGCACATGCAACGACAAAAAAGATGCTTTGTGATGATGCTGTAATGTGTGCATGCATTTTTTTCACATTACACCACCTTTACATGAAATAGAAGAGATTTCACATTGAAAGGCATATAATATCAATTCCAGTCTAAATTCCATTCAAAAGTGATATACAAGTGAAGTTTGGAGGGGAACAAGCTTTTAAAAAAATCAAATTGTTGAGGAGTTTAAAGAAAGAAGAATCAAAGGCTACATAATTGGGTTGAACTCCTCCATTTGAAGCTCTAGTTTTTTAGGTATGTGAAGTCTTTACATATTTTCTTTTAGTCTATTATGGCTTGCTTTCATTTTTGTTATTTTGCATATTCCATGTTCATCATTGTTTGTTTGCCATTATAACCTTAGGTTGTCAATGCACATTTTAAATTACATAATTATATACACTTGCCAATTACATTTTTAAATTTGATACAGAGCATCTACCAGGATCCAAAAATCATCGAGGGTACTTTTGATCCTAGCTAACTTAAATTGGAGAATATCAACCAACTTAGTCATCTTTTCATCAAAATTCTTCAATTTCACTTGATTTCATATTTCCACAAAACATTAGAACTTGGCTCCAACTCTTTTTTAGACTCAAAAATATATTAACCATCATAAAATTTATTGTAACATATTATAAACCTGATTAGAAACTCAGAACCATTCAATTCCTTCATGATTCACTAATTCATTCTTCAATGCAACTTACATGGCAAAATAACAACAAATCATGGATTCTTGCTACCAACCTTTATCCAAACATCCAAGACACTATAATAAGCATGTTATTGATTTAAATAAAGCAAATACACATTCACAAACCATTGATCTATCAGGCTCTTTAATTCTTGCAGTTATAACATCATTTTGCACAAGGAGCCAACTTTGCTGAAAACAACAAATTCCACAAGTTAGCCTTTCTAACTTCTACCAAGAATTGATAAATATTTTCCAACGTATTTTAAACAGTTTCCAAACATACACAATCAACCTTTTCATGGTTTTATCAGATTCACTCCTTGTAGAAAACTATCCACCATATTACAACCAGGTCACCAAACCCTTAAATCGGGTGATCCATCTTCAGTTATTTTGTATCTTTAAAACATAAAGAAACAATATGAATCCCATTTTCACATACATTCACATACCTTAATGTTATTTAAACTTTTTTTGAAAAAAACATCAAAAAACTTGACTGAATGTTGGAATAAGCTTCAAACTAGGCCAAATTTACAAATGAAGTATCCTAAAATCACCACCAAAACACCTAATAACTCCAAACAGTATTTATTCTCCAAAACAAGCTTTCCAAATGAGGGTTTATTAGAAAAGCATACTTGAAACCTTGAATTCTCTACCACTACTTGATACACATTTAGAAATTTTTACCCATGCTTTAGGAACAAACTTACAATCTCTTTGAATTCTCTTTCCTCGATCACCAACTTGTAACCATCCATTTTCATTGGAAAAATTATGTATTTCTTGAGAGGACAACAACCAAATGGTGGATTCTTGTTTTCCCTTGCACAAAACAACATGCACACAAGGTACACAACCTAAAACTAGCATACTCCACTGAACTATAGATCCTAGATCATGGAGTAGTAATAATGAACCTTCTTAGACTCTCAAACTCCCCTAGTGCACCAAAACCACATCTCTTTGAGGCATTTTTTAATTTAAAAATTGACTTACCTTATGTATTGATGCAATCAAGGGAGGTCATGTAACACAACTCAACAAAAATTAACAAACAACAAAAATTCACAATTAACAACTCATAAAATTCTTCACTTTCACCAATTCAATATTTATTCTTGTAGCATAGCTAACTCACTCAACCAAGTATATATTTTAGAGAATTTCTTCTCATACCAAGACCTAAACCTTCTCAAAGTCCCAACAGGGCACATAATAACATATCAACATGCCACAATAGGCTTCTTTGTTACAACTTCATCAAAACTGGATTTCTACACCAGCTAGGCATCAAATTAGGCCTCTTTTACAAAGGACCTTATCTTAAATCCTTTTCCAAAACACGAAAATACATTGGGCAGTAGTCTATATGTTATCAAAGCAAGGATTCCACCATTTTTTTTCAGAAAATCACTCACCAAAGTGTCAAATCACAAAACCCTCCTTTTTACCCAAGAAACTAGGGGATTATTGAAAAACACTCATCCAACCCTCACACAATCTAATCAATACTTAAAATAGGTCTAAAATGACCTACACAAAATTCAACAAGAAACTATGCTTCCCCAACACAAAACACACTTTAGCATATCAAAACCACTTGAAATCTCATGGAAAACTTAAAATTTCACTCTAGGGCTTTTTACCCAACACCCTTTTAGACCTCCCCTGCACACAAAAAACAGTCCCTCAGCTATTTATTGATGATGTAGACCCATTCCACCAGTTATAGTAATCACAATGACTCGAATGGGCTAATTTACATTAAATGGTGCTCCTACACCACGTATGCTTCCACATTTTGTATACACATATATATGACATAAGTTTTAAGGAAGTAAAATAAAACAACATTTCTCAATCCTTTATTATGGATGTGCATACCACATGGCTTGTCCATGCTTCCATTTTGAGTCTATCTTGCAATCATGGCATGCCACATTACCACATCTCTTTAAGGCATTCCATTGAAAAAAATCATGTGACCTTTGTCTATGCTAGAAATACTCTTGTACATGAAGATTGTAAGTATTCTTTATGAAGCCTTGAATGACATATATTTTAATTTATTTGAATGGATACATTTTTGAGGAAATAATATTCATCTCATTACCATGCTACAGGTAAAATTATCTGCCATGCCGAAGAAACAAACAAGGATGAAACTAACAAACGAGAGTATGAAACCTTAAAAATAAAGGAGAGAGATTGGGTGGTGACATATCATGAAAAGAAGAAATTGGAAAAGATTGATGAAAACAAGCCAATTGAAGAGGAACCTCAACCATGAAAAAGAGAAAATGAATTGGCAACACAAAAGGCATGAATGTGAAAGCATCGTGGTAAGATATATTTGGATACCGTAGTTGGAGACATGCCCTCTATGACAAGTGAATATGTAGGGACAACATTAAGCACATTTGAACATGGAGGGAAACCATCTACGACAAGTGATTATGGAGGGATACCATCTACCACAAGTCAATATGGAGGGACACCATCTACCACAAATGAATATGGAGGGACACCATCTACCACAAGTGAATATGGAGGGACACCATCTACCGCAAGTGAATATTGTTGGACACCATCCAACGCATCTCAAGTGGAGAGTACATCATCACTCAATTTTGACAAAGAAGGTATACCATCATCACCAAATGAACCTCAAGGTATGTCTTCTACTCCACCCTCGATGAAAGGTATGCAATCTAGCCCACCTCAATTAAATATTGATGAAATTCCTAATGGTGAGATGTATGTACCTAGGAGAACACCACCTAGAATATTATGTAGAAAGAAAAAGTATTTGATTAATATTTATGAGGATATTTTGAAGCACATGGAAGGTAAGATTTCAACACGCACTTGTAGAAGATATGTTGATAAGATTTGGAAATTCTTTTTTGAAAGGCTAAATGAGACCATAAGATGTCAACTATTTATTGAAATGATGTGGGGTGTAAATTATACAAACATCATGAAGACTCTTGGGTTGAGAACATCGAATGCATCAAGTGAAAACACTATTGTGAAGAATCTAATTGATGCTTATGAGAGTGTGGGTAGGACCTCACGCTCAAAGGATAGTAATGTCACTCGACGTGTCATTACATTGACTTTGGTAAGCTATCAAACAAAGAGAGCCCATCTCATTAAATAGATGAGTGAACAAATGAGAGTTAGTACAAAAACTTTATCAAGAGTCATTCAAAGGTGGAAAATAATTGAGGGCATTGATTCAAATGAATTATGGACATTCTCGGGGAAACTGCCACAAAAAGATAAAGAATTTGTTCAAGCCTTGAGAACACTGATTGAAGAGTATTGGAAGAATAAGACAAGGCCATCTCTGAATCAAAGGGATGTGGTAAGAAGGAGAATCGGTAGTCAGAACCATGAGCCACATCCAAAGCATTTTTTAGATATGACTCAAACCCAATTTTTTCATAAATGTCAAAATGATCATCCTCAAATTAGTATTTGTCAAAGATTTTTTGAAATGCTTAAACCTTTTTATGTCAAGATAAATCATACACACACTACTTATTGTTGTAGACTACATATTGAATTCTCTAACCATTATGATGTTTATCATTCTATATGTTTAGATTTTGACACTATCGATGTTTTATAGGATTGTGCCATAGAAGCCTCACCAAAATCTTCAAGGGAGTTCTTATGAAAAAATTTATGTTAAATAGAGGATGGTTAGATATTCTATAGGAAAACATGCTTGGATGGTTCATGTGAGCATTGCAGTGGCTTCCAGCGTATTCCAGTATGTCAACATATGGAAAGCACAGATGAGGTGGGACAAAACTAGAAGAGTTCAGGAAGTATAAAAGAGTGGCCCATATACTACAAAAGATGGGTCTCAAGAAAAAAAGTGTGATTTGGTTATTGAGAAGATTCTAGTGTATATGTTTATGTCCATGTTTCATGGCAATATACTATCTGAGTATGCAATGCATACCTATAGAGCCTGATGGTTAGACACGAAATTCGAGCTATGCAAGGACATCTTTCTAGTTGGTAGCATACAACCTCAGTGTGAGGTGTAGTCACGGTAGTACAACTCCACATAGGTTCTGATATTTGTGCACATAACATTCATTCATGCATATGATAGTACAAAGTGTTGTAAATTGAGGTATTTTCTTACCTTAATACCTTGTAAAACTTTAATATTTATGATTTAAATATTATTTTCCTTTGTTACAGATTCTTTGTGGGTGATTATCTAATTAATCCATTTTACTGTTTGTAAATGTAGACATAAGTTGATAAAATAAGTATACAGGATATTAGAAAGATTACACAAGCATGTACCATGGAGAAAACCCTTTCGGGTAAAAAACTCCATGAAGAATTAATCTATTATTCAATCTTTGAAGTAGATTACAATAGCTTCAATTCTTTCTTGAGAATGTCTCTTTTTCCTTCACCAAACTTTTTCACAACCTGCAAATAAAACACACCAACTCTCTCTTCAAATTTCTTGAGATAAATAGACTTTAATCGACATTGTAAACTCTAAATGAGTTAAAATAACAATGCTCAAGCCCTAACCCTAAAAGGTATGCCTATCTCTTGCAAGTAGAGTTGTGTCATGAAGAACAATATCAAATCATCTCCTTCATCCATTTGGGCGTCCCAAACTGAAGTCATAACTCAAAATTTATTCTATAAATATCTTAAGACTACATCCTCAAAGTTGGCACCCAAAAGAGAGCCCCATTTAACTAAGCCTTTAGAAATATCTCAACATGCAAAGGAGATAATTCCACGAAGCCAACTTGGGTGCCCGAAGTGGGTCCAAGATATTTCTTGTTAACTGAAACATTTCTCAACACCATTCATGCAAAACAATGTGCATGCATGATCCTCCATCTGTTAACTGAAAGTAGTACTTGTTATCTATCATGCAACTCAAGTTATTAGCCATGCATTCCAATTTACCTAAATTCAACTAGCATTCAACTAAAACTAATTGAAGATAACTGAACCATAACTAAACTAAATTGAATTGAACTAAACTTCAATTGAACTAAACTAAACTGAACTTCAACTAAACTTCAACTAAACTTCTACTGAACTTCAAACCCTATTTTATCGGTATTCAACATGCATAAATCAAAATCCCTATTTTGTAGGAATCTAGGATGCATTCTTGAAGTGTACTCAATTTACCAACTAGTTAACTAAACTCAAGGTGAGTTGTCACCTAGCATATGTGAGCCCATGTGCTCCTATTTTGTAGGAGCTAATTCCAAGGCATCCACACATGATTTTAACATTTAGAATTGATTAAAAATGTCAATTAACATGATTATTTCATCAAATATTAATATCTTCCTAATCCTAGTGTTGTTGAACACATTCTAAGGACTTAAGATATATGGTAAAATAAATAATGTTTAGGATTGCAATTAACTGGCATCCTATTTCCAACACAGAGGACCAAAGGAAGGTATTGAGGGAGTACCACTTTTACATTAGTGATGATCACACACATTCTCCAGAGTTCATGCAAGGTTTCTTCTAGATGTTATATAGTGGCTTGGCTCAAAGGGTAATAGCATATGGTCGGATAATTGTGCAACACAGTTCAAGAACTCACATATGTTCTATTGGTTGTACAAGATGCATGCCATACAGGTGTTCAACATATTTAGAACTTTTGTGAGGTCGGGTATGGAAACGGGGAGCATGATGGTGCAGGAGCATGTGTGAAAAGAGCATTAGCTCAAGAAGAGTTAAATTATAAATACATTGCAAAGTTGAAAGATGCAAGATCAATCGTCAAGTGGTGTAATGCTTCAACGGGTCCAGGTAATGAAGGTACATCTTCAATTCGTAGATTTTTTTGTGTGATGGATGATACTAACATTGTACCATATGAGGATTGTTGTACACTAGCAAGATCGAGTGAGCTACACTCTTTCCTTAGCTCAAATGCAAGTTCATGGAGTATTGATACATGGAATATGGCATGCTTTTTTTATTCATGTACAATGCAAGACTTGAATGATTATGAGTTAGGTGAGTGGATTGACAAATGGTTGCAATTTATCTTAGCCCACTCCACACGTATCGCCCTCCGATGACATTTGAACTGACATAGATGGAATCATCGGTCGAATTTGACCATGTATCAGATCTAATTCAACCAGGTGATACATCTACTTTCTTAGTTCTTGAAATTCCATGTTGTTATCATGCTTTGTAGTGTATTCATAATGTTGACTAATTTCAAGAGATTTGTTGAACATATCAATGCAGGGCATGTTTATGCAGTTATTGTAGATGAGGAGAATGAAGAGGGAACAAACTATTACTTGTGTCATTATGTTGAGGCCAAAAATAAATTATAAGCCCTAGTTATAGATGGAGAAAACATTGAATACCCTACAGGCTCAGTTGTGGTTACTAGATTGTGGCTTGGAAGGTACCCATAAGGGTATTAAAAAATGGTTGTTTCAGGACTTTCACATGCATCACAATATTCTTCATTACTCAGACCTTATCGTGGAATCCAATGTTCATTTGACCAAATATGGCGGTAAACCTTTGAACAAGAACTTGTGGAAGGTCTGTGAGTCTGACCATGAGGCAATACTTCACACAATAAAGAGTAGAGCCAACCCAGATGGTTCATTGGATTAATTTTTAATTATATGCACATTTTTTCTTATTAATTTTATACTTGTATGCACATTAATTTGTTTGATGCCAATGCTATCATCTTCTTTTACTTTTCCTATTTGTAAGTAACCTGCCAAACATTAATCGGTGTCCCCTTGCAAAAAATGCAGATTTATGAGCCATCCAAGAGAAGCTCAGCCATAAAAGCAATGCAAAATACTTATTTTGATGATCTTGACAAATCTCAATTATGATTTTAAGCCATTAAAAAAGTGTGTGTGAATATTGGTGAGGGAATTTCAAGTTATTCATTTGAAGTTAACCTTATCATGAGCATCTATGATGTAGACATTATAAGAGCATCTCGAATTTCAATATATTTTATTCATGAGAGGCGTTGTGTGCAATAGGTACCTTGGAACTCCCAGTCAATATGTATGACTAGGAGTGACTAAGTTGAGATATCGTCATGCCTATTTGTAAGTTCCTTCCATCTGTTTCCATTTCATTTCCATTTTGGATGCTCTTTCTTTTTCTTCTTTTAATTTCCATATCTGTAAGTAAACTACTGAAAATTGATTGGTCTCTCCTTGCAAAAAATTTTAATTTATGAGCCATCAAAGAGAATCTCATCTAAAAAATCAATGCAACATCCTTACTTTGATGATCTTGAGAAATCTCAATTCTGATTTGAATCCTTTATAAAAGAACATGTGAAGCTTTGTGAGGGAATCTAAAGTTACTCATTTAAAGATAACCTCATAATGAGCACCTATGATTTAGACATTATAAGAGAATCTCAAATGTATGAGTGACATTGTAAAAAATTTGTGAGAATAGACTATATAAGGCATTGTAATGAGATTTACTGAAATAATGAAATTTGGTGTAGGGGCACCAAGGTTATTGAGCAAATTTGGTTCATGGAAGTCTTAAGTTAGTTTTGTGTTTTGAGTTTTTTTAATTGAATAAGATTATAATAGACCAATTTATAATGTAATAAGTCATGTTAATTTTTTTTGGGGTTATTTTGGAGCTCATGTTGCATATTTGTCAAAATGATGTAAAATTGAAAAAATGAAATGTTGTCAATGTGAAAAAGTGCAAAAAAATGTAAACTTGAAGTGATTCTGATAGCAATATAGGGAGGCAATCAACTCAATTCCATAATAGAAAAGGATTCCAACCTCCTTCCTTCCCTCAAAACTAAATCTTGGCTTATTTTCAACTTTTCACTTAGTCATAAGACTCTTTTGGATCAACTTTCACAAAACAAGCAACCCCCCTTAATTCTTCCTATCACACGCAAACCACCAATGGGAATCACTAACTAGTCTTCCAAACCACCAATTTCTCCACTATTAAGGCATGATAATCCCTCTAACATAAAAAAAAACCCAAAACCCTCTTCATTCACAAGTTAGGCAAGGGTTTATTGACATATAGACCGACCCTTTTAAGACACCTTAGTAAAATAGAGTACCTAAAAGATTCTCTTAAAATAGGGTATATAGATTGACCCTCGCTAATTGGCTTCTAAAATGCACAAAATCACTTAAAATTCAACCAAACCAAAACAAAAATGGAGTTAAGTCTACTGCCCACCTAATTCCATCGAAAAGAGACCACAATCACTCTGAGCTACGTTCAACCGGCTCGATCCCTTAAGGGTCCAAAGTGCAAAAGGGAAGCAATATTTGACAGGGTATTACTCAGAAACCATGGTGCTTATAAAATCTTTGACTGAACCTATGAGATCATGTTGGACCCCTCTACAATAACCTCTCTCGATTTTTGTTATCTTGTAGTTCTTTTCCCATGGTGTCCAGTTTTCACTTGATGGAAAAAGAGTCAAATGCAAGTAGTGAAAAGTTTCAAAGTGGTGAAACTTTCATTTAGCATCTCATGTGACCAAATAGACTGTTCCAATGCATCCAAATAGGTATGTTTATGCTAGGCATGGTTTCACACTCAAAAGCACATAATTTCTCTAAGCTACGTTCAACTGGATCGATCCCTTAAGGATCCAGACTGCAAAATGGCTGCAAACATCAACATGTTGCTACTCAAATAATGTGAGGCTTATAACATTCTCATCTAATAAACTCTCTTGGTTTTTTCTATCCCGAAGGTATTTTCCCATGGTGGCGAGTTTTCACTTGGGGAAAAAGTTGTCAAATGCAAGTAGTTGAAAGCTGCAAAGTGGTGCAAGTTTTGTTTTGCAGCTCATGTGACCAAACAGATTGTTCCAATGCATATGAATAGGAATATTTACACTAGGCATGGTCCTCTTTCGCACCCAAACATGTGGAATCACTTTGAGCTACGTTCAACCAGATCAATCCCTTAAGGGTCCAAACTACAAAATGGATACAAACTTCAGCATGTCATTACTCGGATATGGTGAGACTTAGAAACTTCTCATCTAATCCTATGGAATCACATTGGGCCCCTCTACAATAACCTCTCTCGATTTTTTTAATTTCTGTAGACATATAAAATTAACATTTTTAATTAAACATCACATTCGATCATTCTTTCCTTTTAATAAATTAAATCAAATTAATTAATTAAACCTCCTAAAGTCTTGATTTAATTAAATCTAATTAAATCACTCATATACATTTCCTCTCATTTGATTTAAAATAAATACAAAAATTTAAATCAAATGTCATCTTACCTAAACTCATGTTAGATTAATCAAATCGTGATTACTTTAATCCTAATTACATGAATCCTCTGGATTCATCCACTTGCACAATAAATCATTTAAATTGATTTATTAAAGCACCTATTTTCCCTCACAAGAGCATATTCCCAAGGAATATGCCCTCATTAACTCTCATGTTTGACTTTTTTAGACAAACACAATTCCCCCCCCAAAAAAAACCCTCAACCACATGCATTTATTGCCATTTTCAAATTTGAATGTGCACATTGGCCAAAAATTGCACAAGCTTGGGCCAATCCCATTATGACAAGTGGCTCTCTCCTATTGGATAGGATTTAGTCCCATATTGCCTAATCTTGGCTTCTCCTCTCTCAACTTCTCCTATAAATGCAATGCATTTCCTCTCATTTCATCATCTACAATCTACAATCTACATTTAGAGCATCCTTATTATAGGCAACTTGAGTTCATGAGCATCTCATCATCTATCATCTCATTGGATTATCAAGGGTTGGGAAAGGGCTCTTTCACATATTCAAGGAGCACTAATCCACCATAGAATAGATACATTTCATGTCTTCTTTACATGTTTGATTCGGTTTTATCATTTGTTTTTGAAGAATGTCATGTTATTCTCTAAGGATGTTAGAATCATGCTAACTATTTGCAGATTTTCATGTGCACAAAATGGTGCTAGAAGGAGGGCACTTTTATTTTTTGGTTTGATGATTATTGTTTAAAGTTCGTTGCATCTTTCTAAGTGAAAAAATTAAGCCTATTTTCATCAACCATACTATTTGGAGAATACACTAGGCTTAATCTGAAGTAGGCTTAAAGTATTCTTGTTTCATTGTTATCACTTTCATGGATTTTAAAGATTCAGTCATTACTTTCATTTTGATAGTTCCTTAAAAGCCATTTCCCCTAAAAGTGTTATCATTTTATTATTGGAAGCAAGCTGTTAAAATCTTGAGCAAGTTGGTTATATGTTAAGATTTTGAAGTCTAATAGAGATTCCAATCTCCGCCTTCAATTCCCTATGATGCATATGGCTTGAGGCATCCTGTCTAATAGATAGCATGCATGTGTGATCTTTATAGCTTGGTTACCAACTTATAGTTAGGTAGCCCATCCCCTTGTCATTAACTACCAACTGCAACTTGGTTTATATTACAGAATACACAATGCCCATAATTCAAAATGGCTTTGTGGTTGTGTACGTCATTGGCAGCATGTAATTCCTTCCCTGTGACCACTATCCTCACACATTGGCCGCCAACAATCCCATCCATTTTGAGCTCTAGGAACTTCAAAAAAAATTATAAAAAATCACCTGACCACTATCCTCACACATTGGCCGCCAACAGTCCCATAGCATGCATGTGTGATATTTATAGCTTGGTTACCAACTTATAGTTAGGTAGCCCATCCCTTGTCATTAACTACCAACTGTAGCCTGGTTTATATTACAGAATACACAATGCCCATAATTCAAAATGGCTTTGTGGTTGTGTACGTCATTGGCGGCATGTAATTCCTTCCCTGTGACCACTATCCTCACACATTGGCCACCAATAGCTAATATTGAGGTAGCTTCAACTATTCAATATTGCATCATTCACAATCAGACAATTTGTTTTTTTTTGTTTTACATAGTTGGAACATTATGGTGGAGATCACAGTTAGTTGCATTTTTTTTCATTTCCAACTTCTCCTTGTGTGTTCTAATTCACAAACCTCACTATAACAATACAATGCTGTGGAGTCGAGTGAAGGTCAAGTTCCAAATTGATTATAGTGTAACTCGTAATATTCGTGGGTGCCCATGCAGTGAAAGGACTTGAGGACCAACTCTGATTCGATGCAAAGGAGGATGCTAGTCAAATTTTGTGGAACACAGTTTTACACCCGCTAATGATATTTGCTAATAGAAATTTTCCTTATGCTTTTAATGCTCAGGTCTGCAACCTTGTTGTCTAATGAGATAGCTTTACTTTGAGGAATGCGTTGCATGCAGAGTGTGCATAGCTCACACGCACCATAAGTACATCATGTCGACATCTGAACTATCATGCTACATGATCAAAATAGAACCATGAGACAATGTGGCAGAGCTGACTGGCCATCAGTAGATCGCTATGCATCCTTTCCAACTATCTCAGCTCACCTAGCCATGCTATAAAGCTACAATATTTAGTTAAAGAGATCAAATTATAATCTGAACATGCCTTGCTATAGCTTTATTCCTCGAACTATTTCTTATAGTTCTGGAGGCCTTGTTGTAGCTTTATTCTCCGCGCTATTTCTTACGATACTAGGGGCCGGTATGCTTGGAGTAGATTTCTTTGAATTTGGAGACCACCCCTGCCTACATTTGCCTCTGCTGAGATACAATTTATTTCTCTTTGAATGCGCACGTGGTTCCTTTATCAGCTCTTCTTGTTGGAACAAATTCAACTTATATTCCACTAGAAAAGATATGGATCACATGGAAAGGCCCTGCCCAATAAAAGTTGAAAGGTCTGAGGGACTGATTACTTATAGAGTGTAGAGATAGAGGCAAATCATCTGAGCTGATGTTGTAGACCAATCTGGGGTTAAGAGCTTTCTCGGGATCCATGTAGCTTGCACCAATACCAAAAGGCGTTGCAGGCCTGCCATTGTTTTGATTGGTTAATACTGTCTCTTGCTATACATAATTGTCATAAGGGCGGATTTGATCACTGCAAGAGTCTAGTTGGTGTGGAAAGCGTTGAGTATAGCTACCAATTTAACCATGTAGGGATGTGCCATACATGTGCCTAAGATCTTTGGTGTGATCTCCTCCCTTTCATGTGCTTCATGACAGTCATACTATGTTGATCAAGGTCAGGTTCATGTAAAATTTTGGGCACTTCTAGAGCCCTAGGCCACTGATATCATGAGTGTATTCGATGACAAAATTTAATGCTTTCAATTACATAATGAGCTAAGGTTTATATGCAGGTGTTTTGAAAGCATTGCACGGTTTTGGAGTGGTCGTATCAATGCAGGGTATGGGTAGGAGTCCCCAACAAAGATATGCTAGAAAATTTACTGAAACGCATTGGGAAGTGAAGAATTAAGTTGTTGCAGTTGTAGATGAGTTGTCATTACTATCTAATCTATTAATTCTTGGTCAAACTATGACTGATGTAAATCTTATATGATCTTGATAGTTGTTCTTTTTTGCTGGCAAGATAAACTTTGCTGAGAAGACATCATTGGACTTGTTGCATTGACTTTATTATCAGCTTTGCATGCAATCTATTAAAACTTCCAACCAATTTAGAATCTCATATTTGAACGCATTAGATCTCAATAATTACAAAATGTGGAATATGGGTAGTTCCTTTATCAACAATTGTGCGACAACTTGGAGGATTAAAAGAGAGTCCATATTTTTAATGCATTGTTGTTTCATGATGCATCATTTATAGCTTTATGCAGATCTTAGTTTTATCATAAGATATTAGATCTTTCTCTTTTTTCCATGGCTATCATAAAAAAAATTCACATTGCATATCTAGTTTTTACATAAAAAAATTTTTTGAACATGTTTCTAACAATTGTGCTTGGAGGGTGTATTAAGAAATTTGATAATTTTGTAGGTTGACTGCATTTATTTATCCATGACTGCTTTTGTATGACTACTTTTGTATATTGCTATTGGTTAATCTGCACTAAGTGGTAAACAAAAGTCTTTCACTCTTATATCTTTGGAGAAAATTTTCACATGAAATATTAGATCAATAAGATTGAATCATTAATGGAAGAATTTTTTTTCATTATTTGCAAACTTCCTCTTAATCAGGAAGATCTTCTTTAAAGTCCTTAGAAAGAAAGATTCCTAGTGATTGAGCATTCATTAAATCATGATTCCTTTTGATTTTTTTGTTTGTTTAAAATTAATGCTTAAATTAATTTCAGTTAAATAATCTGATTTTCACATGAATTGCATTTTTTATCTTATAGGTGAGAAAAATGAAGGAGGACTAATTTTCATTTGCACAAAGAACTCGCAATGTTGAAGCATTGGAAGCAATCTTTGAAGAGTCTTGGAGTTAAATAAAGTTCAAGCTTTAAAACTTGAAGTTAACAAAGAATTTTTAAATGCTTGGAGCGTTCATTTTATACTCTTGTTTTCTATTTTAAACCAACTCACTTTTCGATTTGGGCTTAAAATCAAGCACTAATTTGATCTTTTGAAAGTTGGTTAAAAAGAACCTTAGACATTTACTAGATTTTGATTTGGTGTAAAATTGAACAATCAACTTCACACTTGGATTTTGGTGCTTTTAAAACGAACTCGTCACTACTTTGAGCTATAAAATGAACAAGTGTTTGTCAGGTTTTGCAATCTTTTTCACAAATTAACATCATTTGAAATGTGTATGCGCTTCTCTTGCACTTCACAGCGATCTTGAAAATCAAAAGCATTTTGGTGATATTAACTTGTTAAAAATATTGCCTTCACATTTCAATTTGGGAACTTAAAATTGAACACAACATCTTGCAAGTGTGATTAAACTTATTGCGAGTGTTCTCCCTTTGTTTCTAAACGAAGGTTGATTGAACTACAAATATGTTTCCTCACTTTTTTTTTATCTTAGAAGGCCTGCCTTGTGGGAAAAAGTACTCACCCAAGGGAATGACCCAACCGAGAACACGCTAAAACCAAGGGACTTCCAACCGGTATATAAGTGTAGATTCTTGAGGAAAGTTCAAGAATCACGAGGATTATTCTGACGAGATGGAAAAAAATGGACTTTCACCGACGTTGGATAATCCCCCATGAATGGAATGCCTGCATTAAAACACTTTATTTAGAAAAAGGCCAAATCCTTATCTATTTTGTTGGTGCAAAAAGTAATGTCCTTTGAAGCCGCCCCACATTATACATGCGGTTTTGTTGTAGAGATGGAAAGCATGCCATGGGAGATTCATGGGTACTAATGCTTGGCTAACCCAAGAAGTGTGTGTCATGGAGGGGAGCTAGTTTCATCAAGCATTTAGCCATTCGCACAAAATATGCACAGCTGGATTCGTCCAAGTGGCAACCCAACAGAATATTGTTTCATCATCATAGGGTTGTAAAGTGCTCGGAAGTGGAAAACACATTACTTGGTTCTCAAAAACATTTGCAAAACAAACATTCACAAGACCTCAAAATTTCAAACCCCTTTTTAGGAAACAAATACCTTTGGTGAATTTAGGCACTCTTGCTTTCCCTAGGGATCATATCCCTAGAGGTTTCTAAGTGCTTGAATTCTATCATCATTTGTTTTCAATAAGGTGAAAGATAAGAAACTTTTGCCCTATTTTCCTTGATTTCCACATAATGGACCTTGTGGGATGAGAAAGAAAGTGGGACATTAGACATATAGCTTGAAACATAAGCAAGCAAGTGTCTTTGGTAAAAATAATTCATTAAGCCAAGATAAAAAGACAAATTGGATTACACATGTGTTTTCTAAAATGTTTGGTTTACAACTTTTACAAAAAAGCTTCAAGAAACAATCCTGAGTTGTATGCGTTCTACTATCAACAAAATCTCGAACTTTTTGAAAGGTTTGCTTTCCTCCCATAGGAAGCATAGTGTGTTCTTCAACACCCAGGTCTTGTAAGAAGAAGTGTTATCTAGGTCAAGTATAGGATCAAATTCAATCACTTTCATCCATCCCTTAACCATCAAAATCAATCAAAAAATCACCTCACCAGTAGCTCTTGGAAACTTTGTAAACATCTTTTATGCTAAACTTTTAGGCAAAATCAAAACCACTTTTTTTGACTTAACACACCTAGTCAAATCATCATCTTATGCATGATTTTTTTCTAGGATAACACAACTTCCTAGGGTTTACGAGTTCATCTTGTTTGGCTTGACACACTTAGCCAAATTATCATATCATCACCTTGTTTGACTTAACACACTTAGTCAAACCCTCCTCTTATGTACAATTCCACTCTAGGATAACACAACTTCCTAGGGTTTACAAGTGCATTTATCACATTTTGTTTGACTTAACACATTCAGTCAAACTATCAATCCAATCACGATCAATCAAAGTCCTAAAAAGTTTGGCATTTCCTTCAAAGTTTCTTTAAGAGTTCCATTCATCCATATCACTCATCTTTCATTTATCTCATCCTCGTCATCGCTTTGATCCTTCAATTATCCTAGTCCTTCGCTTCTTTGAACCTAAGGTTTAGACCGATCTAAAGAAATAGAAGTTCATCTCTTACATTCTTGAAAATTGATCTTCATTTTATGGTTCAAACTCGATCTCAACACAAGAGGGACATGAAATATAAAATTGGTTCATACATCATGAGTCAACCAAACTATCCAAGTCTCACAACTCCAATTAATTATCAAAACTCACATTTATGAATGGCATCATTATCTCCTCCAAACTTCAACGATAAGAATGTGAGTATGCCCAATCTAATGTTTGAAACACCTTTTCCAATGATAGATTTAAATCCAATTCCAAATCTGCAAGTCTATCAACCAAACACTCAATGCATTAGTTTTCCAAACAACATTATCCCACTAAATCCATACATGCCAAATACAAGTTTTTTGAACATGAACATTTCTAGTCCACACTTGGTGAACTTTGGGATAGATATGCTTGCAAATCCCCCTAATGTTGCTCAATATCTTAGCAGTATATTGGCAACTCCATATGTTGATTCAAGTCAAGGTAACACCATGCAAAATCAAAGTTACCTAAATCAAGGCAATATGATTCTCAAACACAAAAATGTTCAAAGTCAACCTATAATGCCGAATCAAAATATCATACCAAATCATTCAATTTTTCCATTGGTATTGCAACAGCAGGTGGCAACCATCCAAGCAATCCCAACAATCAACACCATCCCCAACCCACCACCACCACCACCACCACCAAAAAATAGCATGACCAATTCATTCTCCATCATGTTGCAAGCCGCTCGAGAAGCTTCCTGCAAAAAGGCACTCCAAAACCAACAAGCCACACATGTCACTCAGATGGCACAAGCAATCCAACAAGCACACACTTGGGCACAAGGGAAATTACAAGCTCAACAAGCACAAGCGCAAGAACAATACCAAGCTCAATTGCAAGCACAACGAGAAGCGTATCAAAAAGCCTTGCAAGACTACCAATTACAACAGCAATACGACCAACAAAAAGAATTGTTGGTACAACAACGACACTACCAACAACAAGCGTTGTTGGCTCAACAGCAAACACAGGCATTACTCGCTCAACAAAGCTTGCAACAGATTCCCACCACAATTGTTGAAATCAAAAATCAAGATCAATCTATCAATAAGCACCTTGAAGATGTTTCCACCTCGACCAATGATCAAATCAACATACACCAAGTGCTACTTTTCAATCACGAGCAAAATCCACCAAAAATACCCAACAATGATCAAATTCAAGAAAGGTCAACATCACTTGATCCTATGGTTGAAGACATTGGTAATCTCTCTTCCACAATTGTTGAAAACAATATTCAAGATCTTGAAGATGCTTCTACCCCATCCAGTGATCAACTCACCATACATCAAGAGCCACTTTTTAGTGATCTATTTCAAGATGTGTTACAATTATTTGATCCCATTAACATAAGCTATGATCCATCCACGAATGATCATATTGTAAATGTCTCTACATCACTTTATGAGTTAGAGGACATATCTCAAGAACGTATTCCAAAGCATGATAAAAATCTTCCATCAAGGTCTAGCAATGGCCCTTCCAACGACATATTGACATCCCTCGACCTCATGATTATGGATACTGAAGGAATCCTCAAAGATCAAAAGTATATTGAGCCACTTTCCATGCCTAAGAACAATGTCCAAGAACCCACTATAATCAATCCATCCTTTGAAATTGAGCCATGTCAAGAACTTGATCCAAAGCATGTTGAAAATAGTTCTAAAATCACTCAAGATTGAGAATTCATATCTCCAGGATACTACAATGATCTAATGGGCACTCTTTTATCTATACAAGATGTCGCAAATGATGATCATATCCATATAGCACATACTCCTCCATCTACCCATGAGATGCTTTCTTTGGATGGACATGTAGATGATCGCCATTCAAAACAAGAGTCTCATACTCTTACTAAGGAAAAAGAGTCTCATACTCTTAACAATTGTACACATGATCAAGATATAGAGAAATCCATAGACATCTCAGAAAAAAATCATGAAGAAGGCTTCTATAGAAGTTGTGAATCATCATGTGTAGACATATCAAAAGGCTTCTACAAAAGTTGCAAATCAGAAACATCCTGTGGAGACATAGCAAAACGGGCCATGAAGAAGGCTCCTACATAAGTCATGAATTAGAAACATCATGTGAAAGCATACCAAGAATGAATCATGAGGAAGACTTTTACAAGGACAGTGAAGCATCAACACTTCTTGAAGAAGCATTACAATCTGATATCTCACAAAATCAAGCTAAGGATATCAATCAGGAAGTCATCCCACCTACAGAGGATCCTATCACTTATAAAGTTGGATCACTTACTTTTCTTAGAGCAAGCTATCTTATCAATGAAGAAGTTAGAACCTTTGAAGATCTATGACAAAGAAGAGAAGGATTAACTGTAGACACATGAAAATGACCAAGACCTGCAAACACTATTTTACCACTTTTCGTCCTAACATAATTATGACATTTTAATTATTTTCCTAGCCCACATTCAACTATTAATTAAATAATTCATAATTATTTAATTAATTCATAATCTCTCGTTCCTCATGATTATTAAATAAATAAATCTTATTTATCTATTTAATATGTCACTAATTGTCAAAGTCTTCTAATAATTAAATAATGTCAATCAATTTATTTAATTAATCTATATCATTAATGTCCTCCTAATTATTAAATTAATATATTTTAATATATTGATTTAATATGTCACTAATTCCTAAATCCTCTTAATTAAATAGATTTGATTATTTATTTAATTAATTAACTACTTCTTCTAAATTAAATAATTATTTGTAATTATTTAATTATGGCATGTGACACTTTTATATTTTTAAATAAAACAAATCATTTAAAAATATCTCACATGGTTAACTGATTCTTCATTTAGTAATTAATTTCAAAAATCAATTACTAATTACCTCACAAAATCTTTATTTTGAATTAATCTAATTCAAAAGGGAAATATTCTTCTACAAATCAAGTAATTTCTAAAATTACTGATTTTCTAAAATTTCATCCTCTTGTCTTCTGATTTCTACTAATTTCATCTCAACTATCACATTCAGTCTTGATTTAATTCATTTAATTAAATCTTATTTACACATATGGGTATTTTGCCCTAACCCTAATTGAGAGTTGTCTTATTGAATCTTGACCTTTGATTCTATGGCATTCCTTAAAGCTCTCATCTTGACCGTCCGTTCAAGATTGCATTTTCTATAAAATGACAATCTTGATCTCATTTTTGGCCATCTCTTATTATTGTGGAATCTTTTGCTTAAACCATTCTTACTATAGGCATTTCATATTTTAGACTTTTGTTTTAATCATTGCTTGCATATTAGGATTTATATTCTAATGGCATAGTTGCACATTGCCATAAATCCTTCAAAGGCTTAGCTAGGGCTAGACATATAGTAACTTGCTCACAAAACCTGAGGGCATCATACTATTATAGCAATCTTGAGAAGGTGCAATAGAAATTAGACATGGAGCATAGGAATGGGTGAGATCATTCTTATTATTAAATTCCTTTATTTTACTTCCAATGCATTATATTGTTTGATTTATATTAACTTGCAGGTACAACTAATCACTTGTTGATGTTTGCAGGATATTTTAGATCATTACATTAACACCTTGTTTCCAAGGTAAATCATATCCTTTGGCAAATAATTTTTTTCAGCAAATGAATTATCAAGGCAGAGGATTAGGCCTACATGAACAGGGTATCCTAGAACTAGTGCATATTATTGGTAATCCTAAGTGTCAAGGCCTTGGTTATTCAACAATCAAGGGATATAAACAAATCGATGATACTTCCACAAAATTGGGGGCAACTTCGTCTCGAGCAAACATCAACATAGGGAGCACGAAGAATCCTTATGATGAAACCAATATCAATACTACAACTAGCCATGTCACGAATCTCCATCCACCCATCACCCCATCCATGAATTGGGACCAACAACAAAAGAAAGACTCGAATCAAAGCATGAAGAATGTCATCAAAGAAAAAGAAGTAGCGAAGCACGAAGGACAAGTCAAATACATATGGATACCAAAGAATACAAAGAATGATTATCCCTATCAAACTCCATTAGTCAAAGAAACTATGGGGAAAAATCAAAAAGGGGCAAGTATCCATCAAAGATGTCCACAAAGGCAAAAGTAGGCTTCTCAAGTAACATACAAAGTGTATCAAGCAGTTGGTCCTAGTTCCATGCACACTTTCGTATCCACCCATCATTGCTCATCTTCCCAAGTTTGGAGAGTCAAATGTTCCAAACTATCGACCAATCCATCTTTTACTCCTAAACATACTCCATCCATGCCTCCACGCATAATATCCAACTCTCACATTGAACATGTATTGGCAATGACCCTTCATCATAAGGATTCAAAAGGAACTCTATTGCGATGTGCGCACAAAGATAGAGTTAAGTCCATTATCAGCAAAGCAGAACAAATTTCTCAAAATCTTCTTTCAAGTGCACGTATCTTGGCAAAACAACTTCTTCAAGCAGGATATCGATGGCACATTATGATAAAAGCATCAATGTCAGCAGTACCAGGTGATTCAACATCAGCTTAAAATCTCTCAAAAAATACAAAAAAATAAAAAAAATGTCCTGAAAAAATGGTCACCTTGATGAAAACCTGGCAAACAGGCGTCTTGGCGACAACAAAAAAATTCAAAAAATACAAAAAATCCAAAAAAAAATAGAAAAAGGATTGAAAAGAGTAAAGAGAAAAATCGTCCTCTAGCGAAAACCATTTCGGTGGCACTTTGGACAAGTACCATGATGAAAACCTGGCAAACAGGCGTCATGAGTAGAATCGAGCATCTACGTGTGCTAGTTCAGGAGAAAGCATCTTATCACATCTATAATAAAGCCAACATTTCAGCCATATCATTCATTCATCCATGATCCATTTATCCAACCCATTACCATCTATCTATATTATCTTGATAAAATTTTGGGGCACACTTTATGCTTGCTTGTGGTAAACATCTTGACATGGGTCATTTTCATTGATCATATCCAATCCAAATGTTATATGAGCCTTGAAGCATTATTCGAATGAGCATTCCTCTGTTTGACCACCTTATCTTATTGCAAGATAATCCTTGGCATCCTTTGCATGCTTACCGTATCTATCCATATCCATTCGTCCAAGAATCCACCCATGACATTCCCTACATTGCTCGACACTGGGCACAGATAATTACATCTTGCTTCATGAATAAATCATGATATATATCCTTCAGCCTATGTCATGGTTCAAACATTTGCAAATGTGAAATCAGATTGGTCAAAGCATTTGTGATCCAAAACTCCAAATCACTAGCCCATGGCATATTTTGATAGGAAGATGTCCCTTATCAAGCTTTATCTTTCGTCAAACATCAATCTGAACAATCAATATCAGTTACATCTAATGCGCATGTTAGCATCGCATCAAAATCATCAAAATAATTTTGTTCCAAATCAAGCTTCATCAATCTTGATCAATCGAATCCAATCAATTATCACCTTGTTTGACTTAACACACTTAGTCAAACTATCATCTTGTGCACGAGTTTAATCTAGGATAACACAAATTCCTTGGGTTTACAAGTTCATTATCATGTTGTTTGGCTTAACACACTTAGCCAAATTATCAAATCCATAATCACCCTGTTTGGCTTAACACACCTAGCCAAATTATCTTTTTTGTACGAGTTTATTCTAGGATAACACAACTTCCTAAAGTTTACGGTGCATTATCACCTTGTTTGACTTAACCCACTTAGTCAAACTATCATTCAATCAATCCGATTGATCAACATTAAGCTTGGTTTTCAACAAAATCCTAAAATAGGGCACTGATATCATCACATATCATATCCAAATTGTCAAAATTGTCAAAATTATGCAAAAATTCAAAAACATCCAAAACATATCAAAATTCAAAAACATCGAAAAAAATCAAAAATAAAAAACATCCAAAACATATCAAAATTCAAAAACATCAAAAAAATCAAAAATAAAAAAACATCCAAATCATCAAAAATCCAAAAACATGTCGAAAATATAAAAAAAATCTTCAAAAGATTTATCATTGAGTGTTGTCATTTTTCACCTTGTCTGAACTACATCGTCTCTGAGCTTGAATGTAGGCAAGGTTGATCTTTGATCATCCCTCGAGACAGTTAGGGTCAGTCCTTAGGCATCTGTCACATTGGCAATCTATTTTCCCATCTAGTCTACATCTTAGGTCTGTCCTTTAAAGCAATAAAAAGGGCAATTCGTTTATCCATCTTATCATCAAGTCAGTTCATCATTAGTCGAACTACATGGTCTCTACGTGTATAACGTAGACAAGGCTAATTTGTGGATCAGCTCCCGAGACCCCTAGGATAGGTCTTTAAGTTAGTCTCTTTGTCATAAATCTTGAAAATACCAAAAAATAGCTTCAAAATATCTGAAAAAACCCAAAATGGTGCATCCATTTCATCTCGCTTTCACTCGTGATTTTCATCACTCATAATAAAAAAATCGTCACTTTCACCCTTTGGTGAGTCAGTCAAAAGCAAGTTTAGCAGGTTCCAAAGTGAACGCTTAATTGTCAAAGTCTCAAGTCTAGATTAGTAAGCAAGCAATTTGGTCAACTTGGAGTATCAATAGCTTATCACCCAATCAATCTCACCAAAACCCTTATCACAACATGTCCTAGGATGAAGCTTTCCCACGATGGACATAAGCATCAGGTACCCAGCAGTAGTTTAGCCTTGGCTAGCGGTAAGAAGAACATTAGCTTGTTTTTTTACTTTATCTTGGTCTTTTTGACTTATCTTATTTTGCATTCATTCCAAGGACCTCTCGATGATTCCTAAACAAAATAGGTTCCAATGGTGGCAAGTTTTCACTTGGGGAAAATGTTGCAAAGTGGTGAAACTTTCGTTCTGTAGCTTGTGTGACCAAACAAACTGTTCCAAAGCATCCAAATAGGAATTTTTACACTAGGCATGGTACTCTTTTGCACCCAAACACGTGGAAACGCTCTGAGATATGTTCAACTGGATCGATCCCTTAAGGGTCCAAAGTGTAAAATGGTTGTAAAATTTACCATGTTGTTACTCAAATACAGTGATACTTAGAAAATTCTCATCTAATCCTATGGGATTGTGTTGGGCCCCTCTACAATAACCTCTCTTGGTTTTTTATATCTTGGAGCCATTTTCCCATGATGGCGAGTTTTCACTTGTGGAAAAAGTTGTCAAATGCAAGTAGATGAAAGTTGCAAAGTGGTACAACTTTCATTTTGCAGCTCGTGTGACCAAAAAAACTATTCCAACACATCTGAATAGGTATGTTTATGCTAGGCATGGTCCTCTTTTGCACCCAAACACACGGAATCACTTCGAGCTACGTTCAACCAGATCAATCCCTTGAGGGTCCAAAGTGAAAAATGGCTACAAACTTTAGCATGTTGTTACTCAGATACCATGATGCTTAGAAAATTCTCGTCTAATCCTATGAGATTGCGTTGGGCCCCTCTAAAATAACCTCTGTCATTTTTTTCTATCTTGAAGGCATTTTGTCGTGGTGGTGAGTTTTCACTTGAGGAAAAAGTTGTCAAATGCAACTTTCGTTCTGCAGCTCATGTGACCAAACGGTTTGTTCCAAAGTGTCTAAATAAGTATTTTTATGATAGGCATGGTCTTCTTTTACACCCAAACACGCAGAATCGCTCTGAGCTACGTTCAACCGAATCGATCCCTTGAGGGTCCAAAGTGCAAAATGGTTGCAAACTTCAACATGCTATTACTTGGATACCGTGACAGTTATTAAATTTTTTTCTAATCCTATGGGATTGCATTGGGCCCCTCTATAATAACCTCTCTCAATTTTTTCTATCTCAGAGGAATTTTCCTGTGGTGGCGAGTTTTCACTTGGGGAAAAAGCTATCAAATGCAAGTAGTTGAAAGTTGCAAAGTGGTACAACTTTCATTCTGTAGCTCGTGTGACCAAAAAAACTATTCCAACACATTTGAATAGATATTTTAATACTTGGCATGGTCCTCTTTTGCACCCAAACACACAGAATTGCTCAGAGCTATGTTCAATCGGATCGATCCCTTAAGGGTCCAAAGTGCAAAATGGCTATAAACTTCAGCATGTTGTTATTTGGATACTGTGAGGATTATAAACTTCTCGTCTAATCCAATAGCATCATATTCGGCCCCTCTCCAATAACCTCTCTCGACTTTTTCTATCTCGGAGCCATTTTCTCGTGGTGGCAATTTCACTTGGGGAAAATGTTGTCAAATGCAAGTAGTTGAAAGTTGCAAAGTGGTGCAAAATTTTTTCTGTAACTTGTGTGACCAAACAGACTATTCCAACACATTCGAATAGGTATTTTTATGCTAGGTATGATCCTCTTTCAACTGGATCGATCCCTTAAGGGTCCAAAGTGTAAAAGGGAAGCAATCTTTGAAGGGATATTACTTAGAAACTGTAACACTTACAAACTATTCATCTTAGCCTACAGGATCATGTTGGGCCCCTCTATAATAACCTTTCTCAGGTTTTATGACATCGGAGTTGTTTTCCTGTGGTGTCTAGTTTTCACTTGATGGAAAAAGTGTCAAATGCAAGCAGTGTAAAGTTGCAAAGTGGTGCAACTTTCGTTTTACAATTCTTGTGACCAAATAAATTTCTCCAACACGTCCCGATAGGTACATTTACTCTAGGCATGGTCCTCTTTCGCACCCAAACACATAGAAGTTCTCTAAGCTACGTTCAACCATCTTGATCCCTTATGATGGCATGAAAAACAATCGAAAAGAGAAATATACACACGACAGTTGAGAAGTCCGAGTTTTCCACACAAAAAGAGTATGATCATTAAAAACTCTAAGTTAGTGGTTGTTAAAGAGTTTGAAGGAGAATATCAATCAAATATCTTTGTTTTTTTGTTAATTTATGTGCATTTTCTTCATTTCTAGCTTGTGTATGGCTCTGTACAGCAGGAGTTTGCTCTAAGATGATTTGAATCTCTCATAGAATGGTTTTAGCTTTGATTAGAATCAATTCTTGTGGTACTCTATTAAGTTTCAAGCAACTTAGAAGTATATTTTTGAAACAAGTTTGAACTTGCTCATACAAGGGTTTGAGTGTAATATGTTGAAATAGGCCATTCCACCTATTGTTCAGGTTGTATCTCAGTGGAATGGGCCTGATGTAAGTAGGATAGGGATTAGGTATAATAAAATAGCATTGGTAAAGGCATTGAAAGAGATTACTAAATCTACCCTTGTTGAAAATTCATAATTTAGGCCTTAAAAGCAAGGCTATAAGAGGTGAAAAGAAGAGATTTCTTGAGAATAAGTTAGAATAGGTTGGAAATAAAGTGAGTTTGTGGAGTTTGGTGTGTGAAAATTTCTTCAAGCATAGGGGAGGTCAAAATTATGTTAGCATGATGCCCTAGTTGGGAAAAGAGGGGTTTTCAATGAAAAAGAGAGGTTTGAGGGAGTAAAAGTGGGTAAAGTTAGGGGGCAGCATAATTTGGTGGTCAATTAAGTTTGTGTAGGAATAATGAAGAGTGTTGGAAGAGGTTTTGAATTTGTATGAGGTTTGGGTTCAGGTTCGAGGGTTCTATTCACTGGTTCAGCCAATTTTTTTTGGAGGGGGTTCAGATCATTTTCGGTCTGTTAGTACAAAAAACATGTAATAACAGTATATATATATATGCAGCCAAGAAGCATGAATTATGATTAGAATATCACATAACATCATATAAAGAACAAAACCACCATACACTTAATGTCATTTAAAACATGCATGATAAATATTCATCGTTGAAATTTGAATTGTGGTAGCTTGATATACATAGTCTATTGATGTCAGAGTTCAATTTATATGATTTTGAAAAAAGAAGCCAACTGAGTGGAGTTATCAACATTCTTCAGAAATCATAAGAATTTTTTTAGTACACAAGCCATTTTGATGTCTTCTTGTAGGCTCAAACATTATTTTATATGATTGTTACATTGGTCTTAAGAGTGGTAGCTTAATATAGCTCCACAATACAAAATTTGGTTTACCTGTGCAATGTAACAGTGGCATAGGTAGATTTTTCCTTGAAAGAACCAAAGGGTGACTGCACAATTGAAGTGTATAAACAAATATATTTTTGCAAATCAAGAATACTTTTTGAAATCTTTTTATGAATCATTTCATGTAATACCAATTGAAAACGTGTTTTTTGTTTTTACATAATTTTTTTTAGTATCAATCAATTAATATTCAAGACAAACCATGAAGGACAACAATGATCAATGCTAGGGATAACCAATTAATAAGTATACATGTGAATAAGTCAAGCATGTACATGTGAAAAGGGGAAGCACAAGTACTCAAAAACACATAAGCCTTGAAGTATACACACAAATACATAGTATACACAAATTAATACAAAGTATATGCATGAATACAAGGTATACACATGAAAATAAGTAAGTCACAAAGTATACACGTAAGTTGTAAAGTATACACTTGAATACACATAACTCATATCTATTGAACCATGAATTTAGAATGCAAATATGGGCACCATCGATAAAAAAATATTTGTATTAACCAAATAGCCATGTAGGAATACATTAATATATGTCGATATAAGTATGAAATATAGGTACAAAATAGCCATATAGGCTTACAAGAATGCCATATAGGCATACAATGTCAAATATATCCAATATAAAATATGTACAAAAATTCCATGTAGGCATACAACAAAGGGCACTAGAATCAAAAGTCATCACTCTCCATCCCCTTTAAATAAACTCTTTCCCTTTTCCTGTCGATAGGATGGCGATACGTTCATCACTCATTTATGCTACTGTCAAGGAGTGCTCCTAGTGTTTAGTCCTTGGTGAAGTTTTATCTATTACAATAAGAAGTAAAGACATTAATATATAGAAATTGCATTATAAAAGATTATATATTTAACAAAATAATCACTTACTGCCATCTGATGATCACTCTCCTCAAGGGAAATATTTGTGCACCCAGGCTGAGGTGTGTTGAAGCCCTGTATAAACCATCCAAATAGAAGTCAAACCAGGAATCAATAATGTTTTTCTTTTTCACTAGAACTAACATCTATAAAAATGAATGTAAATTGAAATTTAGTAATTTGCCTCATACCTCCCCTATTAGAGCCATTGAGGATTCTATAGTAGATGAAACACAAATCTCCATTTCCCTCATCACATTCAGAGGTGTCTTCGCTTGCAACAGTTGAAAATAAAACAACAAATTATTCAATCACAAAAACTACAATAGTGATCCACTTGATGACTTATATTGTATGAGATAATAAACAAAATTTTGAGTACTTATTAAACTATATATTTTTGACTATCATGATTACTATTTTCCCTATCCATATCTTGTTTGAAAGCATGTGTTTTTTAGGCTTTTACCCATAACCATTTGATAAAATTCTTTCATAGACATGTACAATAATTGTGGTGGCATAGAGAAGGCAGTGATCTGTATGAAAAAATGCCTCAAAGAAATGGGGTCTCATGGTGATGGAATGCCATAACAAAAAAATGCACGTCATGGCATTCCATCACCATAACACCGCATTTCTTTCAGGCATTTTTTTAGACAGTTCATTGCCTTCTCTATGGTATTATTTCTTACTATTATGCTTTGATAGAGATTTTTCCAAGCATTCATACTTTATTGGGAAGCACATATTTTGGGCTTTTAGCCATAGCAGCAAGGAAGTGCGTAATTGATGAAATTCTTTGGTACACATGTATGGAAAATGTGGTATCATAGAAAAGATGATGAGCTATTTGAAGAAATGCCTCGAAGAAATTTTTCCTCATGGTGATGGAATGGCATTCCATCACCATGAGACCACATTTCTTTAAGGGATTTTTTCAACCTACTAACTGCCTTGTCTATGCTATTGCTTACTATTATGGTTTGATAGATTTTTTCCAAACATCCATAGTTTGTTGGAAAGCACCTTTATTAATATTTTAGCCATAATAGTGAGGAAATGAATTGTTTGATAAAAGGCTTTGGTAGACATGTATAGAAAATCTGGTAGCATAGAAAAGGCGATGAGATGTTTGAAAAAGTGATGCAGGTGCACCTTTACAAGATCGTGCCTCCATGAGGAAAATTTAGGATTTCGAGGTTGTATAGGTATTTTTATGATGTAATAAGGCTTAAATAGCCATTTTTGAGTTTGTAATTGTCTTTGGTAGTCATTTTAGGCATAAATTGTAAAGTTACATAATCTTAACAAAAGTTGTCAATCAATGTTACAAAAATGCAAAAAAGTGCCAAGTGGATGAATATGAAGAGTCAAGGTAGTTGTAGAGGAAATCTTAGGTTCTTAGGAAGTTAAAATTATTGGGTAAGTTTTTAAAAGATGTGATTCATCATTGCTAGTTGTTGTTGAAGCATTTTGAAGGAGGAAACTAATAAAATCTCATTGTTATACTACTATTTTTTGTGCTTTCCTCCATCATCTTCCAGTGTACGGTTTTTTGCAGGTCGTATTACATCTGTAAGGTGTTTGAATTGAATGAGTTAGGTTTTGGCATCAATTTAAAACTAATTTGAGCATTTGATATTGATTTTCAAGCTTTTGGTGGCTTGATTTCTCTAGGTGGTCAGAAAATAGGGGCTAAGGGTTGGATTGCCCAAATGAACTAAAAAGTCCATTCCACCTTATTTTAGCAATTTTTTATTGGTGGAATGGACTAGTCTGAAATAGGAGTATGCGTAGAAGGTAAGGAATTGGTTTGGTGAAGTTTTTGTGTGAGTTCTCCTCGCTACCCTAGTGAAAAACCAATTTTGATGCCTTTTAAATGAGGGTAGAGTGAGTGAAATGAGGACATGGGTTTAGAAGTGGATAAAATCCCCTAAAAAATGTAAGAGAAGGTGAAGTGGAGGGTTTTTAGAAGATATAAGAGGTTGTAAGTGGTCATAGAAGTGAATAAGTGAGAAACCCTAGTTGAAAGAGGGTGAAAACTAGTGAAAAAGAGTGATTTGTGAAGGAAGTGTATGTAGATCTTTGGGTCATCACTATTTGAGGATGGAATGAGCATTTATAGGAATAAATAAGCCTGATTTAAGTGATTATAAGCTTTTGGGATTTTAGGGCGTAAGATTATTAATAAGCCTTAATTGATTGCAAGGAAAGTGAGGGTTTTGTGAAAAGGGGTCTAAATGAGTGAGAGGAGACCTAGAAGCTGAATAATCTAAGGCTTTCTTGGCTTTCTTTTGACTGTTTGGAGGTTTCAAGTGTTGGTTGTGGGGTTGGAGAGGTGTCTCTTTGAAAAAGAGGCCTAATTGTGGCCTTATTTAGCATTAAAAGCCATATTTCCAGGATAGTTGCTCCAAAAGAGTTGCAAGTGAGTTTCAAATCTATGAGAGGAAGCCATAATGGGTGCCTAGTTTGGAGCATAGACAAGGTAGTGAACTATTTTAAAAGATGCCTTAGTAAAATGTGGTCTCATTGAATTCCATGAGAAGCAAATGCAATTTGAAGCTGCTCCTAGACTTATTACTTATGCTATGTGAAGTATTTGCATCACTACTTATGTTGACTTTCTAAACAACTATAGTGTAGTTGATATTTTATCATCTATCAACATCTAGTTATTAGTTATGGAATGTGAATTAGGGCTTTGAGTTTGAATGATGTGCAATGCAACACAATCAACGATATGAATGTAAACTACACAAATCTATTAAGGGTTTGTGTAGGATCATGATGGGCCAAAAAGTGGCGATATGTAAGCCATATGATGGCCCATGTGGCTGATGAATTTTTTTTAACCCAAAATTGATGAAATGGAAAGAGTTTTTAGAGGAGATTCTCAGCTTTCCACCAATATAAATTATGCTTTACTTTGAATTTAATAAATAATTATTATTCATTTTCTATTAGAATTACGAATAAAGTCTCAATTGATAGGTTGATTGAAAAACATCTATAACTTTCAAATGGTATCATATTTTTTGAATCTGAAACATGCGTCACATTTTATGCTTCACATACTATAGGATTAAAAAAAAAAATTGAATTTCATGAATTTTTAACCAGGTTAAGGTGGTTAGATAGACGAGATTTTATATTTTTTAAAATTTGTAATAAAAAATTAATAATTAATTATTTACTTGGAAAAAAATTATTAAAAAATATGCATCACATCGAGACATGATTCCTCTACTTATATCGAAAAGCTTTAAAAAATAATTATCATTTTATTGTGGTTAGGGTGGTCAAGCAGACACCTACTTCTTATTTTTAGCCTAAAATTTAAATACTACTGCATTGAAATTTTAAATTTTCACCAAATAGATTTTTAAAAATAAAATAAAGGTCTAGTAGTTTAGAAACTACATTCAATTTGCTACAGATTCTATTTTTACATTTTTTGAAATAATATAGATAACTTATTCAAATTTTTACGTCAAGTTGTCTAACTTTGATTTTCTATCTTTTTATTGCCACTTAAGGGCCTATTTTTTCCATGATGATCCTGCACATACCCTTAAGTAAAATTAATTAGTTAAACTCTTTGTTCTATTACCTATGTGAAGGTTTGACTAAATCCACTAGAACCGGGAGGTGTTCCCTCGAAACCTCCAATATTAGCCTATTCAAGATCCAAAATCACATATTAAAATACCATTCATAAAACAGTGCTATTAACATGTAATAAATTTATAATTGTTTACTATTTACATACCCCACTGATAGGTGTACTATAGAAATAAGTAGTTGTAGGGCCGATGTATCCAATATCAACACTATGACCCTACAAGTTTATTAAAATCATAAAACTAAATTAGTTAATATTGCATTTCAAAATCAAAATTTAATAAATTAAATTCAATGAACATGCTAAATTTTACCTGACTATCAATGTCATTCGTGTCATGCAAAATGTCAGCTGCCCTTTCCATCTCCATAGCTGTAGATGAATCCTATAAGTAGCCTCCTCAGTGTCAGTGGGGTCATATGGATAAGTCGCCTCGCAAGATTGACACACATGGGATCGAAGTCCACCTATTAAAGACTCCCTTGAATGGCACTATACAAGAGGGTTAACATGTTGGATGACACTCTGCGTCAAAGAGTTGATGGCTTGCAGAGCCTCTACATCAACACTCTCCTTCACAATGGAAGGGATGAAGATGTGCTCATGAGGCGGCCTAGCGAGAGGTTGTCTCACTTGCTGCCTAGGATCTAGCTATGCACTGGGTCTATCTTGTGCCAACCCCCCACCTCTCCCCTGGAAGTCCCTCATATCAAAATAATTTGGGATTTTGTTCAAGATGAACTTAGCGTATAGTTTGCTAAGAAAATACTATGGGACTTCACAATTGTTGCATGGTGGGTCATCAAAAACCATGTACCACCTATCCCAAAAAAAATCGCAATATCTTGGTGGTTGCACTGATGAATAGGATACCTCTTCACTTTGAGGGAGAGATTTCCATTTGATCGTGGGTCAGTGAATAATTGCACACAAATCTAAGTTTATAATTTTTAAATCTTTTTCATCTTTATATGATAATTTATCTTGATAAAAAGCCCTAGCCGCCTGCTTCCTATCCTGCCAACCAGATATTTTTTTGTTGATTGAATCTACATTTGTTAACATATCTTGTAGTGAAGTTGCTAGGGTCATTCTTTCCATGGTTGAACTATATGGATTGTTCAACCTCTCGATTAAATCCTCAATTTATTTTCTATTGTTCTCAATTTCACCCATTAAATTTTGTTGAGTGCCAAGAGGTTGTTGTTGTGGTTGAGGATTCTGTTGCTAAGGATTTTCTTGTTGAGCATTTTGTTCTTGCTATGGATTTTGAGGAGAGTTTCTAGGTTGATTAACATCTCCTACAATTTCAAAAAATAAATATCAAATACAACCTAAAACTAACAAATTAAAAAAAAAAAAAAAATCCTTACCTCTTTCAGCTCCTTGTCGACGTGGCGGCATCCTAGCGATGAATTAGCAACTGTTGATGAAAATTTTTGCACAAAAGCACCTCCTAGAATGCGAGCATGGAATTCCCAGGTTTTTGGTTGCGACCAAAAAAAAAAACTAGTCACAAATGAAAATGAAATTCATTTTTTTTTCTTTTAACATGACATAACATGAGCGCATTATAACATGCTCGCATTATGGGTGTAGGAGTTGAGAAAATACAACACCACAAACCTCGAAGATCACTTGCATGTAAATAACCTGTCACAAAAGAAGAGATGGAGACAAACAAGCAAAGGTTCTCTGAAAACTGAAAATGTATATATCAGAGAGAATGAGAGAATGAATTGATATGAAATACAATGGGATCAATCCTTATAAAAAGGAGATCATGCAAACCCTAATAAAACCCTAATAGGAAAAACCCTAATAGAAGCCCTAATAGGATAACATTTAATAATTAATATAATTATTAAATGTCACTTTATGCAAACTAACGTGAAATCTTAAGAAGGGAATAAAGGTAACTTAATCAACATAATTAAGTTAAGACCTTTACTCTAACACCCCCCCTTAAGATGAGCAACAGTGCAGCTACAAACAAATGCAGAAAAGCAAAGGTAACTACAATGCAAGAAGGCAACATGGGTCCCGACAACTAGGCCAGATCAGGTACCCAAATACAACCAAATCTCTGTAAAATGGAGAAATAGAGAAAACCTCATGGGAAAAAGCTCTACTCCAAAAAGAGAAGAAGAAAGCCAAGAAGAGACATCACTGAAGCAGAAGAAGCTGCAAACAACTGTCGAAAGATGACTGCTATGGTGTTGAAGAACCTTCGCTGAAGATAAGATGATCAGGAACAAGAAGACAACAATCTATATGAGTGCCCCATATGACACTACTCGAATCAGATGGCAAACAAAGGCAAACACCTGGAACGAAGATACAGAATCTGCATGAGTGCCCCAAACAACACTACTCGAATCAGATGGAAAACAAAGGAAAACACCTAGAATGAAGATACAAATGGAATAAGTACCAATAGTCTATCAAGAAGACAACAATCTACGTGAGTGCCCCAAACAACACTACTCGAATCAGATGGAAAACAAAGGCAAACACCTGGAATGAAGATACAAATGGTACAAGAACCAATAGTCTGAAACACTGATCAACTGAGAATGAAAGATTCCTTCCAAGGCAAAACCAAGGAAGCATTAGCACAAACAGTATAATACCCCCCCATAACGGTGAACTGGGAGCCTGACAAATCAACTGAAATGGTGTGCAACACCCTGTAGTGCATGAAGAAGATACAACATCTGAAAGTGCACAAGAAAGCACCTGCAACTGAAAAAGTGGTGTGCAAAACAAAGCACACATGCATGAGGCTAGAATAATATGGATTCACTATCATCATGGAGGGACACTCACCGGACAAAGATGTGATGGAAAAACAAAGGCAAACTACACAACCCCTCATGGCACTTTATAATATCAGTGCGAGTACAAAATATGACATAATCTTATGTGCAAAATCCCCAAAAGATGCATGTACAATAGTGTGGCACTTTATCTCAGTGCATTTACATAAAAAGATAGCTTACAAATGATGCTCAAAATGCCCTCAAAGGAAAAAATGCTAGAAATACATGAAGAACAACCAAGAACAAAGCATCCCATGCGAACAAAAAGTTTCCAAGAGCAAATATGTCCAGGTAATCCACTAAAGTGTGAAAACACAAATAACTAAATAAAATATACCTAGATTGAAATCTGGAAAAATGGCATGATAAAACTGAAGAGCTCTGAAATACGGTTCCAACGACGTTGAGATTGTGAAAAATGGAGAAATTGATCAAAAGTTATGAGCTTGAGATTGAAAATATCCTCTTTGTCTTCAACTGACTGTAGAATGCACCAATGGAAAAAAGATGTGATGAGACCTACACCACTAGAAAGATGAGAAAACCAGCTTTCTGACGATATCTCGTTTGCCAAAAACCGATATCGTATGCCCAAGTTACGGTCTCCGGAATAAATCAGCTCCAAAGAGGGAAAAAATCAGTGCTGGGTTAAATTTGATGGTCATACGGCCGTCACAGCAAAATCACTAGGTTAAATTTGACGGCCAAATGGCTGTCACCATAAAAGTGCGATTGGACTATTAAAGAAAAAAATTGTTTTTTATATAAAAAAAACAATAAAAAAAGGTGTTGATTTTTTTTTTAAAAAAACACAGATTTTTTCATATAATTTTTTTTTAAAAAAAATGAATGGGCGGGACCCGCATGGGCCGCCACCTGCCAATGTGGCAGGGTGGTACCCATGAGGTAACGTCCACTACAGGTTGGGGTAGCACCCAAGGGCCACCGCCTGCCGTAAGGACAGGCGGCAGTACCCTTGGGTACTGTCCCTGTCTGCGTAGGGAGCCCGCAAGCCGACAAGCCTTAAAACTGCCTAAAATTTTTGGCTTTTTCTTTTTTTTTATTTTCTTTTTGAAATATCAAAAAAAAAATTCAATCAAAAAAAAATTTGCATAGTATATTTATTGATGAATATTTTTTTCCGAAAAAATGCAGAATATAAATTCTGAAAAAAAAAAAAATATTACCAGGCAGGGGACGACCATACTACAAAAAAAATTTTGCTTCAAATTTTGACTTTGTCCAAAATGGATGAATGAACAGTCGATTTAGGGGTTTTGGATCACTGCGGACGCAATGGTGATGTCCGTTTGAGCTGAAAATGCTTCAAAATTGCAGGTATTCCCTAGATCAAGAAAACAAGCCCCAAATCCTTGAAGCTCCAAAAATCTTCAAAACAAGAACAGGAAGCTGCAAGTGTGGAGCTCTAATACCATGTAGGAGTTGAGAAAATACAACACTACAAACCCCAAAGATCACCTACATGCAAATAACCTGTCACAAAAGAAGAGATGGAGACAAACAAGCAAGGGTTCTCTAAAAACTGAAAATGTATATATCAGAGAGAATGAGAGAATGAATTGATATGAAATACAATGGGATCAATCCTTATAAAAAGGAGATCATGCAAGCCCTAATAAAACCCTAATAGAAGCCCTAATAGGATAACATTTAATAATTAATATAATTATTAAATGTCACATTATGCAAACTAACGTGAAATCTTAAGAAGGGAATAAAGGTAACTTAATCAACATAATTAAGTTAAGACCTTTACTCTAACAATAGGCTTATGGTGGTTGAGCCTCAGGCTCAGCACACCAAGCCATAATGTGAGCGTGTTATAACATGCTCGCATTATGAGTTTTCATTTTTTTTTTTAAGTGGTCACGAAATTACTACCCATGTCCATGTACTTACCCAAATGCATGTTAATAGTTCTCATCATTATGGGTTTCATGTTAAGTTAGGAACATTCGCATCATACTGCAGTCATGTCACCCCAGAGGACTAGTTAGTATTTGTTTATGCATGATTTCAGTATTAGAGTTGTATGATGGTTTACATTTAATGTTAGTTATTATTTGAAAAAAATATATTTTAAAAAAAGTGTGGTTATTGTTATATGTTTTTTTATCCTTTGGGGTGTGCATGGTGGGGTGTTACATCACTTGTTTCTTGGGGATGAGAGCCAAGAAAGTATTTTTCTAGTATTTTAGAATTACAGACTTCCTTCATGCATCCTCAATCACTTGATTAATATCATTTATAAAATGTGTCAAAATATTTGAGAGAAATATGGTAGGAAGCCATCCAGGCCAGATGATTTATCCCCATCTAATTGAAAAGTTGATTTCCTTACCTCCTCCTTGGATAAAATACCACACATATCCTTATTCTTCTCAGCCATAATGATACATGGGATGAGTCTCAGTACTTCCTGTTGAATCTTTGCATCCATGGCTATGTTGAAATTGAGATGATTTTTAAAGTATCTGACCACTTCTCCATAAATCTCCTCCCAAGACTCACACTTTGATCTAGCTTCACCATTGATATTTTCAATCTTATTTATGGCATGTTTTACTTTTGTGATAAGATGAATTTGTTTTTCTATCTCCTTCTTTTAGCCAACTCTCCTTTGATTTTTGGTGCAAAAATATTTATACTCTTTGTAGCACTCTAAGTATTTCTCTTTTACTTCCTTTTCCTTGATGTATGTGTTTTGATATTTATTCCATCTCTGATCATGGTATCATTCAATATTTCTAGTTATGTCTCAATGGATTCTTTCTCCTAGAAGATTTTCTTGAAATGATATTTATTTTATTCCTTCAACTTGCATTTTATATAAGAGATTTTATTGAAAAATTTTAATGATTTTGAACCACTCATGTAGGGGGCCTTCTTCTACCAATTCATCATCTTTTCCACCAAATAATTATCCCTGAGCCACATGTCTCTAAAGTAAAAAGGGAAGCATACTAGTTTATATTTTGGGAGGAAAGTGAGTTGCACTAGAGAGTGATCCAATCCATTCAATGCAAGGATTTCTACTTTCCCACTTAGGTTAGTTTTCATCCAATCACCACCAAGTAAGAATCTATCTAATCTTTCATCCATAAAGTTATTATCCATGTGCCTATTTAACCATGTGAATATTCTATTCCTTACAAGTCTTCATTTCCATTATAAATTTACCTTGGGAAAATTCTTGAAACTCAATTATAGCATTGTCATTTCTCAAGATACCTCCTTTATTCTCTTCTTTAGAAAGGATCACATTCAAATCTCCAACTATCAAAAGGATCTCATTCTAAAATTTATAGCAAATTGTAGATAGTTGGTTCCAAAATTCTTTCCTCTACATAACCCTAACAATTTTCAAACTTCATTCCATAGATGAAAACTTACCTAGCATATTTTCCATTTGTTTCTTTCTTGAATTGCTTCTATTTCCACCTGAAATGGGTACCATAGGATGCCCAATCCCCCAAATTCCTCATTAGTAGGAGAAAAACACCTTGCCACTTCTTTCAGTTTCCTTATAGATTCTTCACCTCTTCCTCTAACAATTTGGTCTCTTAGAGCAAGACTATATCATATTTAATTAAATCAATTTGGCACATGAGCATACATATTATTTTAGGGGAATTTAGGCCCTTGGAATTCCATGTTAGGAGAACCATGACTCCTTAGGAAGTGGGCCTTGATTCCCTAATCTTAGTTTTCTTCATCCTTTTGCATTCCTTTTTATTTCTAAGCTCTCATCGTTTTCCTTCCTGAACCACCTTTTTCTCCTATATTTGGTTTCTTCATCTTTGTTTTTGATTGTTCTAGTAGCCTCTCTAAATATTTTATTTCATCTTCCTCACTTTCCATATCTCTTGTCTTATGATGGTTTAATTAATCTCACATGATTTTCTTCTCTTTGTCTTTGTGTACCTCCTTGTTTGTAAGATTCCTTTTTCAATAAGTGGCAGCCCTTTGTCTAATGGTGCACCCTCCTTCTCTTTATCTTTTTCCTAGAGTAGGACCTCTATTCCTCCACCTATATTATGTCACCTACACTTTCCATAGGTTCTCGAGGGTGTAATTTGGATGATTCTACATACTTTCCTTCTATATTATCCACAGGAAATTCCTTCACATTTCTAGAACCCCGCATTCCATTTTCCAAAGAGTGCACCTTACATATTTCCATTAGAAATTTGTTATCTATGGAACTTCATATTTCATTCACTGATCTATTCTCCTTTTGATATTTTTATAGGAAATCCTCTGAGAGATGGCCTTAGGACATGTTCATGACTGATACCTCCATGGTGGAATATCTTTTTCTACCTTTTGTCTCCAAATACCTATTTCTAATAAAATCTCAATCTCTATGGGGATTTGGTCATTCTATGCCACATCTACACAAATCCTCACATATATACCAAAGACACCTTCTTCAATTTTATTATCTTCCTTGGTGAATTTTCCTAATTTATTACCATTTTTTCCAAGGTTTATTGATCCCAATACCTTATGGTAGATTATAGAACCTTAACCACTACAAGACCTTTTCAACTTCTTGCCCTAGTGGATTCAAATTTTGCTCCCAATATTTGATAAATCTTGATTTATCCATCAAATACATGTCTCTCCTCAAAATATCTCTGTTTTCCCTTCTTTGTAGCATTCCACAATGAAAAAATCCTCTTGGCAACAATTTTAGAGTGGTATCATTACCCCAGTGCTTGTGGGACCATTGTAGAATTATGTCCTTTGATGGTCAATCTCCCAACCATATTATGAAAAATACATTTTATTTTAATTTAGCTATTCTATTTTTCCATGCAGAATTATCTAAAACAAAAACAATACACTTTTCTAGTGGTTTTCTATTGAGGGGAACTGCATTGGCTCCTGTCACTAGATTTTGCAATTTAGGGTTTCAAGTTTTGTCCATTTCTCTCTCTCTCTCTTCCTTTGTAGGTGCATGTAACCATGCCTTGATTGGTAGTTGCTCCATCCCCACCAGTTATGATTGGTTCTATGGCCCTCTTGTCCCATGCTCCATTCAAATTCTCTATCCTCATGTGCCCTTCGATAGCCTTCCTTATTCTGCTTGCTAACTCTTCTTTGATCGTGCCCCATCTCCCCATATGATTTAATTATATTTTTCTTGTAGTTGTTCCATGAATCAAAACTTCAAATTTTGAAATGACATTATTATATAGATTTTAAAATGATTATAAATTACATATATTAAATTCTATTAAAATTTAATTATTTAATCAAAATTATTAATAATATAATGAATATTTTAAAATATGGATTATAAAGTGTGATTTGAATGTTGATTAAAAAAAATACATTTTTTTCTAAGAGCTTTTCAAATCAATTTTAATGAATCATGAAAATATAATGTATCTAACCAATATGTTTCATGAGAGATTTTTTTTTTTAAAATCTAAGATCTTGAGAAGTTGAGGATCAAAGTTTCAACGATGATCATTTTCTTGATAATGGATCATGGAGTGTGATCGAAAATGTTGATTAAAAAAAAATACATATTTTGGCTAGAAGATTTTAAAAATCATATAATGAATTCTTTTCATTAAAAATATTTGAAAACATCTTAAAGAGTTATTATTAGTCTTAAAGATTATTTTTCTATTGTAATATATTTCTAACTATTCCTTTGATGTCTCTCCAATAAAAATACATTTATTAATTTAACTCTTTTTCAAATAAATCTTGACTATGACTTACCTCACCTACTTAAAAAAAGACCTTAATAAAAAAATACATATTAATCAATATTTTACTAATATATTTTAAAATGCTCATTAGAAATAGATTGTTAATTTTATTTTTTCCAATGAACTAAAAAAATAAAAACCTTCACAAATTCAATCTAGTAAAGAAAATTTATATTATCTTTTTGAAAGTCCAATTTCTCTATAAAAAAATTCAATTCTTAAAACTGTACTTTGTCATTTGAATTCAAAAGCAATTAACATTTTATTATTTTTATGAAAAGAGGTCGTATTAAAAGTGGACTTAATTCACCACTTTTAGAATAGATGAGTTGTCTTTGTGTAGAGTTTATGTTTTATTTTACCAGTCGTAACAAACTTTTCTCACCCCACCGAAAGGTTCGCATCATCCAAATATTCATGGCAGACAACACGTTTTGTAGGAAATTTAGGCAATTCCGTGAGAAAATGGAGAAGGAAAAAAAATAAATTAGAAATAACAAGGAAAGCCGAAAATCACGAACCGGCAATGATGAAGTGTGTGATTGTAACATGCAAGTTGCATTAAAAAAAATGTTGGTTCATGTTTTGTCACCAAATGTTTTATAACTAGCAATTGTAAAGTTTGGTGTGCAATGGGTACGCCCAATTATTTTATGACAATATTGAAAACGTTTAGAAAGATTGATTGAAAAGTAGAAGTTTGAAAGTGTATTAAATATGTTATGTGTATTATATTTTGATAATTAAATAATTAAAATATTTCAAAATTAATTATTTTCGTTTATACATTATATTTCAAGTTTTTTTAAAAGTTAAATGTCTGTTTTTTAACTTTTTTAATTTTAAAAATTATTTTTCTTGAATATCATTGGTTCAAAACTTTTGAGCGTTGCGATTTTTCCCGCTCCATTATCACAGTTTGTAAAATAGTTCCTTTTCTTTTAAATAAATTTAATTTCACTAGTCTATTTACTTTCCCAACACTACTTCTATATATATATATATATATATAAAATAAGATTACTAAATTGTAAAATGAATTTAACTCAATTATTTTAAACATATAATTTTTTTTTTAAATATAAATTTGATAATTACTAATTTATTTGAAAATAAACTACCTTTAAGAATTGTTTTTTCAAATGTAAATTTAACTAATGTTAATTACTCTAATCATATACTTAGATTTATTGTTTTTCAAATTTTAAATTTAAACCTCCCAAATTTTAATTTATTATTAAAACAATAAAATTAAACTTCTATTATTCAGTATCATGAGTTCATTAAAAAAACTATATTATCTTATAAATAAATTTATAAGTTAGTCATACAAGAGAAATTAAACTCTATTATTTTACTTTTATATTTGTTTTTCTATCAAATTTCCACTAACAATAAAAGAAAATTTAATATTGTCAATTTTTTGGAAAATGTATCTTGATTTATTTGTATTGAATAAATAATATAATTTAAATTGACTATTTTTAAAAATAGATAATAAATATTTTCTAAATTTTTAAAATTAAAATTTAGTTTAATTTTAATATTAATTGTAAGCTTTAAAAATATTTTGTTGATATTTTTTTTATATGATTAATAATTCTTACCTTAATAATACTTCATTTCATTCACATAGAAATATAATTATAGATTTAAATACTTATTTTAATTATATATATATATATCTAATTGAACTCAAAAATATAAGAGTAGGCATGCAAAATAATTTTTGATATTTTTGAAGTAGAATTTAATTTATTTGTAGTAGATAATTACTATAATTTAAATGATTATATTCAAAACTAGATAATAAATACTTTATAAATTTTAGAAATTAAACTTTAGTTTAATTTTATAATTAATTGTAAGCTTTACAAATATTATTGCAATTTGATTAATTAGTTTTTATGATTAATAATTATAACTCTAATAATACTTCATTTCACATACAAATAGAATTCTTGATTAAAATACTTATTTTTGTTTGTAATAGTTTTCATTAATGTCAAATTTATAAACTAATGTTAAGACATTAATAATTCTAATCCTAATAGTACTTAATTTCACATACCAATAAAAATATATACTAAATTTTCTTTGTTTAATATATTTATCATTAATGTCAAATTTATAAACTAATATCATGAAATAAATAACCTTAATCCCAAGATTTATACTAGAACTCTAATTGAACCCTAAACCTAACCCTAATTCAACCCTAATAATAAGATTTAATTATGGTTAGGCTTAGAGTGATAATTTAATTATCGTTAGTGTTAGGGTTAGAATTAGGGTTTAATTAGGGTTAGGGTTAGGATTCAATTATGATTATAGTTAGAGTCAAATTTATAAGTTAATATTAAGATATTCACAACTCTAATCCTAACCTAACCTTAATCTCCATCCTAGAATGCTAATTAAACCCTAATTGAACCGCAACAATAACGTTCAATAGGATTTAGGGTTAGGGTTCAAGTAGGTTTATGGTTGGAGTTAGGGTTCAGTTACCTGGTTAGGAATAACATTCAATTAGTGTTATGATTAGGGTCAAGTTCAAGTTATTGTAATGCCCCACCATGCAACCCTAGAGGAAGTTTCAATTCACTAAACAAGCGTACTAATTTTTTTTTTAAAAAGAAGTGAATTAAACCCACATGTTCAACTAAATTGACAAAATCCCCTAGGGTTACATAACTGAGATTACTTAAAACCCCATTAACATACATCATCTAAAATACATTGAAAGTAAATAACTCAAGTGATAACATTCAACAACATAATAAAATACGAGATAAGGTAAAGCATTCATTACATGAATCAATTGCATACATCTATTACATTTCTCATTCCCGGAATGAGTATAAATACAAAGTGTGATCATTACAAGGTCCACCTCATACACAAGAGGGGTAAGTCAATATCATTGCATAATGAGATACAAAGTACAAGAATTTAAAAGTAAGAAATGCGAGGTGTCCATCTAGATGTCTCGCCACCAAGTACTGAAGATCAAGGGGTCCCAACGGTTATGGTGCATGTTCCACCCAACCATGTGGTACCCGAAGGACCACCCCCCATGCTAGGAGATAGTAACCAAGTAACATGGACGAGAAACCTACCACCTCAAACCAAAGGCAGACTCATACTGATACAGACTGACTCAACCAAACGTATGCACAATAAAGTCAAGAATCTAATCATGGTTACATTACTTCCAGACATAATATAATCAAGTGTGCTAAAGAAAACATACACACAACAAAAAAACACAGTGTTATCCTAGACAGAGTGTCATCGCAAGGTTTGTCATGAGATATCCTCTGGGCATTCTTCATAGGCTCTGGCACAAGTAATCCTGGTGACCTCAACCAAATCCCGGCCCTCATGCTCACTCAAGCGGAATCAACTACCTCTCGTATGGACAAGATAGTTGATCTTGCCATTCCAAGCCTTCTCACTCACCCCAAGTCTAAACAAGCCCTTGTGCCTATGAGTGAGGTTAATTTATCTTGATTAATGTGAAATGCATCCTAATCATCTAACTATATTATTTTAATTATCACTTATTAAAAAATACTTTTGAAGGTTACCCGGTTTACCTCTTTGGGCTCCGGCCCCTAAAAAAAGCCACTCTTCTAATTGGATAACGCACTACACAATCTAAACTCCAAGGGTTACTCAAGTGTTATAGAACTGAACCAACATGCTTTCTCCTATCCTAGGAGGCAACCACAAGGAAATCCACTCCAACACTAGGAGGCAAACTAAACACTTGTAACACTACCCAAGGAAAAATCAAAAAACAATAACTTAACAAGGAAATGACCCACATTCATAGGAAGACTTTACAATCCAACTACTCAACAATCATTCACAAAATACTCATTAAAAGATACATCAATGAACTCATGCATTGGAAATGAAAATACTACATTTGGTTATTCTAAACCATGTTCCTAATCTAATGTTTCTCACAAAAGAAGAATTATTCTATTCTATATTGAGCAATAAAATTCATCATCAAAACTTAAACTCCTCAACTGAATCAAATCCTGAGAGTAATAAATTTAACTATAACTAGTTGTTTAGTTGGAGGATGCTTCTATGTTTAACAAGGTATTTAACTATAATCTCCACAATGAAACATCATGCATAAAACTAATATTCGTTATAAAAAGAAATACCTCCCCTTCTCATTTGATTCAATAAATCAACTATAAATAAAAAAAAACATTCTAATAAGGTTAACTAATTTAATATATAATATTAATTATATTCATAAAAATATACATATATATTAAATATCATATATATTTAAATATATAATATAAAAATATATATATATATATATAATATATATAAATAAATTAAATATCATATAAAAAAAAATATTAAACCAAATTAAAATTACAATTAAAAATAAATTAAAAAAAACATAAAATAAAAAAATTCATAAAACAAAAAATTAAATAACAAAAAAAGAAAACATTAATATCGGCGGATGTGACAGTGTACCCCGTACCCTGTCGCAATCCGCAGTACCTTCACTGTCGACGTACCCTGCGCCAACTGTACATACGTACAGCGGCCGAGTCTATGGGGGCCGCAGTCCTCATTGGACAGTGCGTCCCCCATACGGGTGGCGCACTGCCCAGTGGGTACTGCGTACCCACTGTGCAAAAGAAAAGTGGGGGGCCGAACCCCCCCACAAACATCAAAATTTTTATTTATAAAAATTTTCTCAAACAAAATTCGTACGATACATACGCAGGTCGCACGGCGACAATTTCAAACGCCAAAAAAATAAAATGCATCACATAAAATTTATATTTTTGTAAATATATATTTTATGTGTATCATATTTAAAAGTATGATACATATAATATATATTTACATTAATATATATATTTTTTTGATTTAGAATACTGGTGATATTGAAGGGAAAATTTTAAAACCAGAACAAACTTTGACAATAATAAAACCTTTCAAAACAAGGATTAAATTCTGAATACCAAATGAAACCCTTCCCTTTTCTTTGTGTTTTCAAATAATTTTAACACAAGAAGATTAATACATTGATCTAGGGTCTTTCCACAAATTTTCTAAAAGGGTTTGCATTTTAAAACAAATAAATCTGAATATCAAACTATTGCAGTTTAACCTAGGGTTTCAAGAAAAATCCCCCATTTACAAATCTCTTATCATTTAAACAAAATAGATTAAACTAGGAATAATAAAATAAAGAAATAAAAGAAAACCTGGTTATTTGCAGCCACCAAATTTCTTGATGCAGAATTTCCTTTGAACTCTTCACAATTTCTTTTCCACAATGCAAAGAATTTCCAGCAAGCTTTTATCCAATAGCTCCACCTTCTTCACAGAATCTTTTCTCTCCTTTCAATTTAATTCCTCAACCAGAAAATAATTCCCTAAACTTTCATCAAAATCTCTCCAACAATTTTCATGCCTGTCAAAAAAATGAAGGGAGAAGAATCCCCAAATTTTTCTGCCCTAAACTTATAAAACAACATTTCCTCAAAATTTCCAAAATAACCTAATGTAACCCTAATTCACTTTCAAATGCAAGAATTGAATTTACAAGATAATTTCATTTTCTCTTTTATTTGAAAAAGCCCTAACTTGACTTTAAAGTAAAATTTCAATTTCTCATAATTCTCTTTTTTGATTTAATTTAATTTTACAATCAAATATACTTACAAAATTATTATTAAATTATTTAATAACTAAATTCAATCACTTGAGATTTAAATTTAATTAAATAAACAATTTAACTTTAATTAACTTACTTACTATTATTTATTAATTAAATTTAATCCCTTGGGATTTAAATTTAATTAAATAAATACTTTAACTAAACTAACACACTTTCAATTATTTAATAATTAAATTCACTCTCTTGAGATTTAAATTTAATAAATTAAATAATTGAACTTTAATAAACCTACTTACAATTATTTAATAATTAAATTTAATCCCTTGAGATTTAAATTTAATTAAATAAATAATTTAAGTTTAATTTCAATAATCATTTTAAATATAACCAATGAGTATAACATTAAAATAATATAAAATAAACATTTCTTCTAGCCAATGCAATTTTCAAAAGAACTATTTAAAGGTTCAACACATTTCAAAACATAACATAACATCCAATAAGATACAACATGACTCAATCATCAGAACTGATGACACACTAAGGCTAGGGTGTAGACCTGACACATGTTACTAAGCTACTATCTCCCATTCAACTTAACCGTTGGATCGACACACTCAAACCTGTGGAACCAGGTGGAGTCGATGTCATGTACCTGCAACCTGTAATCAAATAATCAACATGATATATGTAGTATATAATTCACACCGTGAAGAATAAATCTCGGATTCGCAGGGCGCTCGCAAGCGAGTGATGCGAACCCGTCTCCTTCACCAATACACTCATCAAAGACTGACACTAACGTCATAACAATATTCTCATAAATAATCACATGATAATTCTACTGTCATCATTAATTCATCAAAGCATGTAAAATAAAATTAGATAATCATATCACATAGTAATAGTTGTCGCTCAAGAGTAGCGATCAAAACATCATAATAAAAACGTGTCTAGTATCAAAGTAGCTGCAATCCAAGCAAAGCATAAACAACATGAAACGAGAAGCAAAATGGAGGGGTATTACAGTTATAGTTAAGGTTTAGTTAGGCTTATTTTGGTTAATCTTACAATTAGGGTTTAACTAGAATGCTAATTGAACCCTAATTTAACCCCAACAACAAGGTTCAATTAGAGCCAGGGTCATGTTCAATTAGGCTTATGGTTGGAATTAGGGTTCAATTAGGGTTGGGGTTAGCATTCAATTAGTGTTATCATTAGGATCAAGTTTAAGTTACAATTAGGGTTTAATTAGGCTTATTTTAGTTAAGTTTATAATTAAGGTTTAATTAGAGTTAGTTTTATGGTTCAATTAGGGCTAGGGTTAGGGTTCATTTAGATTAAGGTTCAAATTGGGTTCAATTAGGATTCAATTAGGGTTATGATTACTGTTTAATTAAGGTTAGGGTTAATGTTAAGTTAGGATTAAAATTATTAATCTAGAAGAAAACTTGGAGCTAAGGTTAGGGCTATGGTAAGTGGTAGGGTTAGGCTTAAATTAGGGTTCAATAAAGGGTAGGGTACAATAAGGATATAATAATATTGATCTTTTAAAGTCATGACCATGCTAGATGCCAATTTGGTTTAAAAGACCCCTTGTCAAAGCCCACAAGGAATTTATTTCTATATACCTTATATATTGTTCATATTTTTTATCATTGTGTTTGACCTCATGAGAATGATTCAGAGTAAAGTACACCTTGAAGTATCTGATGTGTCCACCACAATATTGAGTAAAAAATTTCAAATGAAGAGAAAGTTCTTTAAGGATAAAATATTTGCAATCCAAAGAGTAGCGTCACATTTTGAGCTACAAATGATAATTTTAAAGTTTATATGGTTATTTAAAAAACTAAAAACTTATGCTTGAGAATTAGTTGTGCCATAATTTCAGCTTACACTTTATTTTGAAGGTAAGGGACAACAACAATAACAATTAAATGTCTTAAAAACAAATTTATCAGACAAAATGGGTAGATCTAAATTTTCATAGATCACTTTTTACATACTCTACAAGAAATATTGTAATCTTTATTTTCAATTGAAAAAGGATCTGAAGAAATACATATCTAAAAATTTATAAGTACAAATGTTTAGTCTGCAACGAAAGACACATTGATTAAGGGTGGACTGCATTTTCTCTTCTTAAAAAAGTGTTTGACATGTCAGAATATGGACCATATTCTATTGAATAACTCTCAAATTTGAAACATAGTAGACAATCTTTACTTAAGTATTAATTTAAATTTTTAAACCATGTTTCCACTAAAGAATTTTGTTGACCATACCTACTCAAAACAAAAATAATTTCCTATGGATTTTAGTCGTGAAGAATATATTCTTGTTGTTGCAGCATGTGTGCCAAATTTGGTTCGTGGTGATTGGCTAAAACCTGGTGTAGTACTAATTGATCTTGGCTTAAATGTAGTAGAGGTATGGCACCTTCTAACTACCTTTTTCAAAAAAAAATTGTAAGTAAAAGATGGTTAATATATAACAAATTAAAACTATTACTTCCACTTTTGCAAGATCCTAGTGCTAAAAGAGAATACCAATTAGTCGGACATGTTTCCTATGAAGAGGCTTTAAGAATAGCTTCAAAATTTAATCCTCTACCTTGTGGTCTTTGTCCAATGACTATTGCAATGCTTCTGTCCACTACTCTACAATCAAAATACTAGCAAAATGGCAAAGGTTGTTAGTACAAAACTTATACTAGCCAGTATGTTATAAAAGTTTACATGTCTTCTAATTCTAGCAACACAAGCCAGTACATATAGTTTGCAGTTTCTAGAGGAGATGCAAATAAAGATGAATTTTCAAATTGTTTCAATGCCTAGTGTGGAGTATCCAAAATTTATTGTTAATTCTGAATCTGATATTGACATATATCATTGAACTAATATTAATACTATTGTTTTGATTCATTGGTGATAATTATTGGATCTATGTGTAAAATATGGAGATTTGTGTTTGACTACAAAGAGTTATCTCTTTTGATTTATCAAAAAATTATTATTTTTGTTTGTAGGCTTCCTACATAAGACAATATATTTATGCATTTCTTGTAGACTCTATTCCAATTGATCATAGCAAAAAAACTTCCAATTTTGAAAAGAATATAACATAGAACCAAATAATAGTGAAAATCCCAAACAAAGATTGTCAAGAGTGTATCTCATTTAGCTTTTATTTAATAATTACTTTATATCATAGAACTTTATATTAAGATTCAATTTATGTATTATTATTATTTTTTAAAATAAAAGGTGTAGCCATAATTTCTTATAAAAAATGAACTTTTTAAAAACAATAATATTATCGCTAACAATAGCTAAATAATTTACGCTATGAACAATTTGGCTTTCTTTCAAGTCAACAAGGAGATAAATTAAGGTTTAAAGATTTAGAAAGTTTAAAAGATTATAATATAAGTGCAACATCATGTAAGATATTCTACAACAATACGAAATCCAAGTTTCTTACTTGTTACAAGTAGTATTGCTCGAGAAGTTTTCAATCTTGCAAATTTCCAATTCGACAGCTAATTGATAGAGTGATGGTCCATGGGGAAATTTTTTATGGAAATTGGAGGCGGTGATGGAGAGCAGCTGAATGGAATTGGTAATTGATAGTAATGCAACATTCATACCAATATTTTTTTGAAAGGACTGAATGCAAGGTTGTCAATTGATATCTAGTGGATTGTTTTTAGTTGAGATTAGATATGTGCATTCAAAGACGCCTATATTTGTAGCAGATATTTATGCAACGATGTGAATTGAATGCTATGATATAACAAATATTAGATATTATGCAGCTCTATGAATCAATGCTTGAAAGAGTTTCAATAGTCGACAGACGATTACCAACTATTGATTGTAACTTTTTAGCTTTGTCTTGTTCAAATTGGATACGCCTTCGGCCTAAATTAGTAGAAATTTCTCCTTACTCTTGAATCTAGTATTGTTTATGGTTTTATTATATAGTCATGTATCAACATTGAGATAGAATATAATCTTAGTAGAAGTAAACAAAAGTGATCATAATAGTCCTTCCAATCCTTAATGGTTGAACACAAAATTATTTAATATATTTCATAATTCATCATGAATTTAAATTATATTATCTATTAGTCGAACTTGTTAGTCAAACATGCATCTAGTCTACACATAGTTGAGTTCTATATGACCCACATTCCTTCACATACCATCAACCATTTCATGTGTAACTCATTATTTTTAACATGAAACCCATGAGAGAAGTTATAGGTTCAACATTTTAGGGACCATTATTACCATCTTTGGATAGCAAGTGAGCACACATGCCTCTATCCATATATAGGTACACAAATAGTTTTTTATACTTTTTGTTGAGTTATTATATTATAGAAAGAGCCTAAATTTTAGGTGTCTTATCTACCTTGTAGATAAGTGGTATATTTGTTACTTATAACCTAGATCGTTTACTAAGGTTTTGATATATTTTACCATTTTTAGGTCATATATACTATAATACTTCACCGTCTCCCTATGTTATTCTCAATCATAACCTGTCAATGAAGGGTGGGTCCCACTTAATTTGGTTGTCGCGTGGGGGAGAACTTCAAGTTTCTATGGTTGTAAATAATTATGCTCACATGATTCTTTATTTAAATAGTTCATTCCCTAGTACAACAATAATACTATTTGGTGTTATCTAAAATTGTAATAGATAATAACTATATCCAACAATCATGATTTATCATGCTTATTCTTTGATTCATATGGTTATATAGAGACATAAATAGTGGGTTTGAAATGAATTGTGACATTTATATTTTAGGTTGTATGTGATATTTATATTATTTATCACTATATAATGATAATTAATTGTTTTTAGATGAATTTGAAAGGAAATTTGATATCAATATTTACCTTACCAATATTTTATACAACCATATTACTTTTCACCATGGAACTATAACAATGGTGCATATTTTAACACATGATTAATTTATTATTATCCATCCAATCAAAGTTTAGAATTTGATTTTTTAACTATTATCGACAATGTGTTTTGGATATATTGTTCAAATTTTAAATTTTAAACAATTTAAAATTAAATTTAATTGCACTATATTTGGTTTGGTGAATTCACAAATGTACATAAATTTTAAGGCATGAGAAGCCTCAAGGAACTAGATTTTTACATTTTAAATGAAGCTTAAACCTACCACTAGATTTATTATCTATCATGCTAAAAGCATAAAAAATATTAAGATAATACATGAAATATTACCATCCATGTAACATGTAGCATGCACCATACAAATCTAGAGAAAATGAAATTATTTATTGTGGTGTTACACCTACATGTAAATTCAAAAAAATATTCATGGAACAAAGGAATTAGATTTACCATAATTTTCCTTGCACAAAATTGAAATATGAATATGTAATTTTAAGATAGATTTTGTTGGATGTGTGAACCACTAAAGAGCATGGGTCATGGGTTGTCTAAGAGTAAACTTGTAACATTTTTTTATTATATTTTTAATTTCAAACTCTCAACAATTGCAAACCTCATGAGAGATAAGTCTAATAGGAATTCATAATCTTCTTGAGTTCCCTAAGGCTTCAAATATCTTTACAAATATCAAAAATTTATATAGAGTTAACCCTTCTAAAATAATAATCATTATGTGCAATGAAAAAACCATAACTTAACTATCATTGGTGAAAGTCCTTCTTACGGGTGATGTTATGCAAAAATAGGGTCTTAAGATACCACTTTTTTTTCTAAAATCAACAAAGTCTAATATTCAATGAAAAAAGGAAGATAGTTACACTAAAAATTTGAAGATGCAACAAGAACAAGAATTGTATTGCTCTGAATCTACTTTCTAAACTACTAATTATTTTTGAAAATGATGAAGATTAAGGGTTTCAAAAAGGGGAGCACCCAAAATAGTCATATTTAAAAAAAAAAACACAATATAGCATCTCGTGTGCTCCCCCTAAAATGTTAACATTTTTTTAGAATCTCAAAAATCGCTTCACTAATAAATTAGCTAACACCATGTAGTTTATGCTAGATTTTTTGGCTAATTTTTGATGAATATATGATTTTTTACTAATTTTCAAAGTGGACACATCTTGAAAAAATTGAGTGTCCTTCCCCTTAACTTTTTTTGAAAAGTAATAGAAAATCTATTTTATTTTTTCCAATACATGTAGAATCCGAGTCTAGTTTTTAAAAATGTAATTTATTTCAAAATTTGATGACTGAGTAAAAAACTATACCCAAAATACCACATGTTGGTTTTTGACAAAAAATGGACACACTAAAAAACTAAATTTAAGCTGAAAACATTAACATAATCAAAGTGTGAAAAAATATATGGTTAAATAGCTAAAAGAGAGATTAACGTCATCATCCTATTTTTATAAATTTGAATTAAAACACATTGGAGAGCACAACAAAAAATATGTGAGAATTTTCACCTTTCTAAAGAAACACATCTTTGGCATGAAATGGTCATCCAACTCTTTGGGTTGGATGCCCAAGACAAATCTAACCCAAAGGGTTGATATTTCCCAATGGAAATCAGTTGGTGAGCACCAAGTTTGATGCTCGCCAAAATTGGCACTTGCCAAATTTGGCACTCACCAAATGAAAATGCAATTTTAGAATGCTATAGCCAAATTCTCTTTCTCTTTCTCTCTCTCCCCCACTTTGATTAAGGATTAGAGTTTAGAGTTTACGATTAATGATGGATAGTTGTGGTTTTACCTTTCACTTCATATTTTCCTCCTTCCCTCTCTACCAATACTTCCCTTTCTCTCTCCCTATGTTCTCCTTCCCAGTTGTCTCTCCCCTCTCTAGATTTATCCCACCCTCTTTCCCTCTCTACCTAATTTCACTCTGTATCCCCATCTTTATCCCTACCTCCCTACCTCTCTCTTCTTCTCTATCCCTTTATTATATTTTATCTCCCATCTCTCTCCATTTTCTAGATCACTACCTCTCCCTAGATCACCTTCTCTCTCCCCCCATATCTAGGTCTCTCCCTCCTTCCCTCTTTACCTCTCTACCTCTCCCTCCTTGTCTCATTAACCACCTCTCTACCCTTCTATCTCTCTCACCTCAATCTCTACCCCTCTCTCCCAAGGTTGTAGGTCTCTCACCTCTATATCTCTCCCCTCTATAGTTATTTCCCTCCCTCACCACCTCTATCGCCCCCTCCTTACCCCTCTTTCTCTCTTTGTGAAATCTCTCATTTATTCTCTCCCCCTCACCTCTCTATTTCTCCCCTCTCTAGGTCTCTTAGTCACTCCTTGTCACCCTTTCCATCCCTCCTTAGCCCTCTCTTTCTCTTTGTTCTTCTATCTCTCATCTTCTCTCTCCCTCAACTCTCTAGGTCATCACCTCTTTATCTCATCCTTCCCTAATGTTATCCTTGAATCCAACTGCACTTGATTCTTGGGATAACCCCTATGAAACTTCTCTATTTTGTACCTTGTGCACTGTAAGCATGCAAAACAAGGTGAATCTCAATTTTCCCTCGAGTGTGGTCCTAAGTCTCAAAATTCCTTTCAAGAATTAACAATAAGTGCTTCAAGGTCATTTAGTTCTATTTATTCTTCAATCTATGTCATTTATTCCTCATACTTGAATATCTTTCTAGAAGAACTTTCACTCAGATCATATCTCTGCTTGTCTATCCCAAAAGTAGAAGTTCTAAATGTAGAATCTGTCTTAGGAAGGGCATCACCGAATTCACTCAACTCAAAAGTAGCCAATTTACCAACCAACATATCTCTGGTTACATTTACCATAGTCCAAAGCTCTTCAATGGTTGCAACTATGATTTTGTATGCTTCAAGAAAGGATCTAAGTACTTTAGCAACAATATCTTATTCATCCACCTATCCACCAACACATCTAATACCACACACAAGTTCATTCAATTTTTGCATGTAAGTAGCAATATTCTCATCATTACCCATATTTAGGAGTTCATACTTTCCTTTGAGACATTGTAGCTTGGCCATCTTCACATTAGCATCACCTTCATATAAAATTTCCAACTTTTTCCAGATCTCATAAGCAGTTTTCAGATCCATAACATTTGTCATCTCAATATCAGTCAAAGCACTCAACAATGCTTCCTTACCTCTGATATTTTATTCAACATCCCTAATCTCAGTAGTAGTAGTAGGGCCACTCTAAGGAATAACATACCTATTACTTGTAATGTTCTAGTAGGATTCACCAATGCAATTCAAATGACACTCCATTCTAGCCTTCCACAGTGTGTAGTTTGCTCTATAAAATATTGAACTATCTTTCACGTATGTCACCATCCCAAATCACCTCAAGCTATAAAACTTCTTCCAAGGAACCTGCTTTGATACCAATTGTTGGAAACACAAGGGCAGGCAATTGAGAGGGGCAGGGTGAATCAGTTGTCATAGAAATTCAAACTTGTTTAAACATATTAACCTTTAATCTCATATTTGATTATTAACAGTGAAAGCATGAATCAAAAACACATCAAAAACACACAACACAAAGATTTTGTGTGGAAACCTTGTTAGGGGAAAAGCCATGGTGAAGGTTAATCCACAAGTTATACCCTGTTAAAAGTATAATAAGAATGAATAAGGAATGCACATGCATCCAGGCATACTATTTAGAGCTCACTACTCAAAGGATGACTCAATGTATTACGTAAAAAAATTAGATTAAATCCATCTGAAGAAATTGAACTGAGAAATTAGCATCTGCTAATGCTTGAGTACAGTTCTGATTAAGGACATGATCATTTTTTCACTTTATTTCTCTCTTTGTCACACTTTGCTCTACCTTCGAATGATCTGAACCTTACTCGCACATAACACACACACACTTTGTACCTCATTCTTCGAAAATGAGAAAAAAATTACTTATATATATCCACAACAAGAAATTACATTGCTTCATGTCAACTTCAACAAAATAATAGAATGAATGCAAACTATAGGTCCAAACAATAAAGATTATCAATGTGCATCCACCAATGCCAACCACAACATAGTAGAGACCTAAAACAATATCCTCGAAGATCCACAACACGCTACAAGCACTCTACCGGCCATGAACATGAATAACATGAACACACAAGAGAAAATATCGGATCACGAGCATAATGATCATTGCGGACATGAAACATAGATAGAACATGATCTAGAAAAAATCACAAACACTTCAGGAACATACACAACACTTCAAATTTCCAAAAACACATTATCTTCTTATGTGAACACCATTTCCAGTAATAGAATAACTGTTAGAACACAAAACTTAAAAAATTTCTTGAATATTCATGCACACCTCAAAAAATTCATACATAGGCAATCAAATCATTTAATACACAACTTATCATCATCAACATATTGAACTTTCCAACACACTGATATTCATTGCTTCAGAAACAACCTATAACATATTTTATTATAATTTTCTCAATATCCTTGACATATACAATCTTAAAGACATTAATGCTAATATAGCATTGACATAAATGACAACCACATATCAAAAATATAACCAAAACATCCAACACTACCCTCTACGCTCTACCCTATGCATTAAACCCTCAATCCCTCAACCCTAGGTAGGTAGGGAAACATAGGTGAGATATAGAGTGATAAATGGAGAGGTAGGTAAACAAAAGGAGAGGGGAGATAAATATAGGTAGAGAGGGAAGGAGGGAAAGTGGGAGAGAGAGAATAGTGATTTAGAGAGGAGGGAGTGATAGGTAGGGATAGAGATAGTGGTGAAATAGAGAGAAGGAGAGAGTGAGAGAGAAAGAGAGGGATGAAGAGATAGAGAGAGAAGTAGGTAGAGGAATGGAGAGGAGAGATAGAGAGTAGAGAGGGAAAGAGGTAGGGAAGGAGACATAGGTGAGATAGAGAGGGATGGAGAGAGAGTGATGGAGGGAGAGGTAGTTATAGAGAGGGAAAGAGAGAGGAGAGATAGAGAGTAGAAAGGGGAGCGAGGGAGGGAGGGAGAGGTAGGGAAGGAGATGGAGGTGTGTGAGAGAGAATGGTGAGATAGAGAAAAGGAGAAATTGAGAGAGAAAGAGGGGGGAGGGAGGAGGGAAAATAGTGAGAGAGATTGGGAGGATAGACAAAAAGAATGGGAGGGAGGGTGAGGTCAAGAGAGGGAGGGATATGAGAGATAGAGAGAAGTAGAGAGGGAAGGAGGGAGGGAGAGAGTGTTAGGGAGGGAGATAAAGGATAGAGATGAGAGAGGAGAGAGTGAGAGGGAGGGAGAGAATTATGAGATAGAGAGGAGGGAGTTAGAGAGAAAGAGGGTGGAGAGAGGGATAGAGAGTAAGAGAGAGATGCAACAAAAGGGAGGGAGAGGAGAGATAGAGGGTAGAGAGGGAAAGAGGTAGGGAGGGAGACATAGGTGAGACACAAAGTGATGGAGGGAGAGGTAGGTAAAGAGAGAGAGAGGGGATAAAGATAAGTAGAGAGGGAAGGAGATGTAGAGAGAGAGAAGAGATAGAGAGGGGAGGGATGGAGGTAAATGTAGGGAGGAGATAAAGGGATGTGTGAGATAGAGAGAGTGGAGAGAGGAAGGAAGGGAGAGAGATGGAGTGGAGAGATAAAGACTAAAGATAAGGAGAGAGTGAGAGATAAAGATGATATAACTTGCTGACTACTAAAATTTGACCTCCTAATTACTGGAGTTTGACATGTTGATTACTGAAATTTGACTAGTTGTCTAAAAATTTTAAGATCTTCCAAAAATTAGAATTTTTATTATAACTCCTAGAGATTTGAAACCACTCTCAAGCATCCTTCCTATATACATGGAATATAACTTAATGTATAAGAAAGTAAATGTCCATATGTAAATGTCAACTTATGTAACATCCCGCTACGCAACCCAAAAGGTTAAGAGCCAAAAGAGGATGAGAAATTTTTTTTAATTTACTTTTTTAAACATAAGAATAACATACACATAAAGTAATTACTAATTCGATAAAACAACAACAAGTAAGGCCATAAATAACCTAAATGACATCCCAAAGGAGAGGACTAATCCATCCTCTAGAGAAAATCCAAATAGGAGCAAAAATGATAGCTCCAAAGATTTGCTCTAGAACTTGCTGCTCTGCTCCGGACCCTACAGTTCTAGAGCCCGATACTACGGAACCTACAGTTCTGGAGCCCGATACTACGGAACCTACAGTTTTGGAGCCTGATGCTCCGGAACCTACTGTTTTAGAGCCCGATGCTCCAGAACCTTGTTGATGCACACAAACAGCCAACAAAAGGCGCCAGTGCTCCAAAAATTGTGATGCAACTCACAAGACAACATCAGAAGGTGTTGTTGCTCCAGAATTTAAGTAGATTGAAATATGAGGAATTACACATCCAAAGATTTGATTCTTTTGCATGGAAACTAATGAAGGAAAAGCCATTAAGATCATCAAAATACAAGCGAGTCCGATACCAACACCGGAACCCGTAAACCAAATATAAAATATCACATTTCTTCTCATTAAGTAATATACATAAAAGAATCTACATGAGTACAATGGCATAGCCATGAATAAGATATATCAATTGATAAAAGATAGTGAAAGAGAGAAAGCAACTCCAATTGGTGCTCTGAAACCTGTACGTCGGTCCCCAATGGTGGTGGCAACGCCTCCCTACCATGTGGACTCCAGAGAGACCACCCCACCATGCTTGAAGGTAGTCACAAGGCCCAAATAGAAACATCAAGGCAAGCCTGACATGGGGCCAACACACACACCAGACACAAAGCAAAATAAGGTACAATGCATAAGGCCAATGCCACAACATGGAGATGCTCATACCATACATGATGGGAACTACTCATGACTACAAAATACAAGATCAAGAGAACAAAATGGACGGAGAGACTCAACCATGCCCAAATCAACACCTCATAGATAGATAACTCAACACACTACAGGCGGATAGGCCTTCTCGAGTGCATCCTTAGCCTTTTCAAGTGCTCAAGACTATGCACAAAGAGTCATTATCTTATAATTGTTTCACTCCATCTCGTTTAACCAAATGAGAAATCCCAAAGAAAATATGAGACAATGAAAAATCCATTAAAACCATTATTGAAACCATTTAACACATCCAAGCAAACATTTCTATGAAATCATTTAAACAACTGATCTCATACACCCACAAGCAGATGAAAAACATTCAAACATTCACCATTAACTTCATAAAAGAAACTAATAATATAATCAATAATAACCTCATTAAATCTTCTCACAAAATCACTATTAAATCATATAAGATCTTTCAAGTGGCAATGACACAAAACATGGCTTCAGCTATTGTTCCAAAGTATGAGAAGGAGGCATGAAAATTTCATAAAAGATAGAAGTGCCCAGATCTAAAATCGGGCAACAACCTAGTTTAGATTTATAGGTTTCTAAATAGATTCCATATTTAATTTTCAATTTTATGACTCGAGATAAGGTGTTGTGTGGAAAAACGTTTTTTTAAGCATGGCTGGCAAAAACATGAAAAAAAGAAGGTGTCCGGATTAAAAATCGAACAATGACCCAGTTTATATTTTGACATTTCTACATGGAATCCAATTTCATTTTACATTTTTATCTAGCATTATATGGCTCAAATTTTGGTCAAAAATGGAAATGCTTAGAATTAAAATCTAACGAAATCCCAATTGAGGTATGGGCATGTGGACATGGTATCCACCTTATTTTACAATCATAATAGATGGTTTAAGAGTAGCAGCTACAAAGAAAAAATGTTTAAACAATTTGGGCAAAAACATAAATAAATATATGAGCCGAGAAATTAGATTTTTTCATCGACCCATTTCAGATTTGTTGGAAATGTATGAAATTTTTTCAAACAAAATACTATAGAGCAGCAAATAGAATTTAAAACAACCATTAACCAAACCCCAAGCAATACAAAGAAAACATAGAGGAGTTCCTCTAGATTTTCACAAAATAAAAATAACCCAGATTTGAGAAGAGATTCAAGGCATAAATGAAACATGAGTGAATGCCCAATTTTAATAGCCATGTACAAGATTGAAGAATACCAAAAAAATACCTCAATGCTACTCAAAATTGTAATGAAAGAATGGTCTGAATATGAGGCGCGACTGAGTTCCAAAATAGGACAGCAAGAGCAACATGGCATGTTGAATCCAACAATCAGATGCCCACAATTTAATCTCCATAAAATATCCACATTTCTTCCCAACTTTGCCATCCAAATTTGGGGTTTCTCTTCTCCTTCCAAAAATAGAGCAATTTCTTCTCTCCTTCCCCAAATCAAAATAATAATCCCCCAAAAAGTTCAAAACAAAGAATATATATATCAATGATAAAGCTGCCCCATTTCCCTTTTCTTTTTTATGTATATAATAAATATTCCTTCCCAAATTATATACTCTCAAAATGAAATAAATCATTTAATTAAATAAGTTATTAAAACTCTCCAATTAATTAATTTAAAACCACTAAAATATACAACATTCCCAAATGCCCAAGAAAATAATAATTTAAATGCAATATTAAAATACATGAGCTCCCTAAATAGGATTTAAATAAGATTATGAGGGCTCACAAAATAGATTAATAAAATCATTTAAAATTTCCAAATGAGATGTATCATTCTCTTGAATGATCAATAAAAATAATCTAAAATAATATATTTAAAATATCATGGATAAAACCATTGCAAATCTCCCATCAATAGTACACTATAAAATACCATTTATGAAACCATGAAAAGATGCCAATGAAAACACGTCATAACACTGACTACCAAAATATAGCCACATAAAGATTAACAGAAACCAAGACAAAATACCTCAACTAGACAAATTGGCAAACCACCTATGACAGAAAGGTGCTCCGGACATTACCGTTAGGTAACCAGATGGTAGGACAACATGAGAACACTGCACTAATAAGGTACAGTGGGCTAGGGTAGAGGACATTTGGCCTGTAGTTACCACCATCGGGAAATAGGAGTATGCTCAGGCCTGTGAATCCAAGTAGAGTCGATACTCAATGCCTGCATCACTCCAATTACACGTCAAAGTACATGTACATATAGCATATATCATATAATTAAATCAACATCAATCATTAGGAAGAAGGTCATGATATCGTAAGTAACAATGATATCATCATTATATAAACATATGAGCATGTAATCCAGCTTAATGGCTAATCATGATATGCATCAATGTCTAATCTCAATATGATAACATTTATAATGCTAAATCAAAATTAAAATGCCATATTACCCAAGCTGGAGTTGAAGAGGTGTTACAACTTATACTTAAATGCTTGTTTTATGTATATAGTTTCCCTGAAAGGTAACAAGAAGAAAGAGACAAGAAAAAAAGAAGAAAAAAATTTCAATGTAGACCAAAATGCAAGCGCATTATAACACACTCATGTTTTGGAAACATTTTTTTCATAAATAAAAAAATGCATATTTTTTGAACTCAAAATGTGCAAGTGTTTTGAAATTTAAACCATAACACAAGTGCGTTATAACACACTTGCATTATGGCTTGGTAATGACCAATCCTAGGCTCGGTCATTAGCAGGTCATAATGTGAGTGGATTTTACTATAACGCGCTCGCGTTTTTTCTATTTTAGGATGAAAAAGTAAATTGGCCTGAAACTTGCTACGCATCTTTTTGCACTTTCCCTAATATATAGGCTATTAGCCTTTGCCAAAAGGAAAATGATAAGATCTATTTTATTTCTCTTTATATTTTTATTTTTCTTCTCAAAATTTGTGTGCCATGAAACTACTACATTATACACAGCTTAAGTATGTTATGAAACTATAGAAGAATTTCCCATGTGGTTGAATTTAGGTTGTATATCTACTATCATTATACACATGTTTTTTAATTTATATTATAAATATTCATAGATTATGTCCATATGACCATTTTTTGTAGTGTGAAACTACTATTTTTAAGCCATATATCTAAAATCTACATTATGAAATAACGTAATGATTACAAATAACTAGCTAACATTTTTAAATTTTCACACTCTAAAGATAATTTTTAATTATCAAAGTCTCAAAATGGAGATTTAACAACATATGTTGAATTAAAAGTTTTACTAAAAAATGTTCACATATCAAGTTGTAATTTAGTGGTAAAAATCAAGCACTTTGCAGTGCACAACATGGATATCTCAAAATAGGTTTATGCCACTAGTGATAGAATATTGTTCATAGGATTCATGAGATAGGTGAACATGGGTGTTGCCACAATAGTGTGTCCCACTTATGGGACATCTTAATTTTTTCCTAAAATCACATTTTTTAAAGAAATTTTAATAATTTATGCCTTATGGGGTTACATTTAAAGAGTTTCTATTAAAGAGGGTTATATCAAATCCCCTTAGATAAATCCCCTTCAGTAGAACTCCCTTGGATAGAACCCCATAGTCTTAAATCAATCCCTTAATACATTCTCCTCCACACCTATAAAAATGTTGATAAGAGACTACTTTCACTTCACCTTGTAGGAGGTGAAATAAAATCATTTCGAAATTCATTTGGTAATTATGTAGCTTTTATTTTAAGACTTCAAAAAAGTATAATTTTGAATATATTTAATTTGATTATTATATTTTATTTTTATTTCATGAGAGCATATATATTCCATCAAAAAAAATTATTATTTAAAAAATTATTTAAAAATAAAAAATGCACTTAAAAATTATGAATATTTTTATGTGTACTATATATTCACGTTACCAATCTATATTTAAGAAATTATAATTTCATATTTTTTGTAACAAATATTATGTTGTAGAATAAATGCCACTTTTTAAAATTATGTTAACTATAAAAAATAAGTTTATAAATCTTACATTCAAAAAAGAAAATCATCCTTTTAATTTTTTTTCAAAATATATTTTTACAATTTAACTAAAAAATATGAAAAATCACTAGTTTATGTCATCTTCAAATTCCTAATGGTTTAGTTGCTATGGGTGATAGAAAGTGAAAATCTATTTAAAAATGCTAATTTCAATGTCCCACTTTGAAATAAAAGTGAGACACACTATTGTGGGCTAACCTTATTATTTGTTGCATGATCTCTCATTACTTATTGCGTTACTATCATTTTAAATCTTTCACTCACATCAATAAGAAAAATAACAATCTTTACTATCATGCAAATTTTCTTTTTTATATTAGTGAGATTCAACAAAACCAAATTCACAAAGCTACAATGACAATCATTATCATTTTGTAGCACTTGGCTTAACAAGCCTTACTATCCCATCATGTTTTGAAAAATCAAACCAACAAAAAAAAATTATGACCAAAACAAACTTATCCTTGTTGTCTTGGTAAGAACTTGATTACCTTGTAGCACTTGTTATGCTTTACCATTTCTCATCTTTGTAAAACTAACATCTACTTAGCTTTCAACATGTAGGGTTATTGTGGAACTCTTAATGATATGTATGCATGCAAGAAAAATATAGTAAATGTACTAATTACTAATATGAAACAATTCCACTTAAATAAATATGAATAACTTTTACTATGAATACATTATGATATAAGCAATTTGTTATGTCGAGAGGCATAACTCTACAATGACAGCACGGTCCCTATAAGAGACCAACACAAATAACGGTCCTAGTAAAAAGAAATGGTTCGTATTCCTTCTGGCATTTTCAATCTTTTGACACGTCAACACCTCATGCAACCGATTTGAGTGGAAGAGTCACGAACATGTAATACAGCAGGGTGGCGTTTCATGTTGATTGGCAAGTAGGAACGTGAGAAAGAGGTGTCAAATATATATATCATTATCACTAGCTCTTGTTAAACTCTTTCTTTTCCCGCGATTCTCGAGAAAATTGACCATATTATTGAACAAGGAATAGACAAACCGACCCTGTCAGATAATCTTGGTAAATGCAATTATCCAGTTTACTTATTGAAGACAAACAAAAACTGAGTCGGAATTTCTTTATTTTTCATTTGTAAAATTGGGCAGGATGAAGTGTGTTTGCGAATGGTCTGGTTGCATTAGTTGACGAGTGTGTACGAGGAAGGAGATGCAAGATCTGCTCTGATCGCCATGGTTCAAGCTCGTAATCATGCTAAGCACGACATCGACATTGTCTCTGGCACACGGGTATGTTCCATATCGAGGAGACTTGTGTTCTGCTCTGTTTACTGAAAAGACAAAATGGGTTTTTACTCAATCATATTAAATATCATAAACGTCCAATCTTGCATACAGGTTCGTACTCATTTTGCAAGGCCAAACTGGAAAAAGGTCTCCTCAAGAATATGTAGAAAATATCTGAATGCAAAACTTGGTGAGTGCTTTAACCTCATTTTACAACCTGCGCTTGGCCTCCTGCCCATTTCCCACTGTTAAAAATCCCCAAACAAGATGCATTCCTTAATGAAATTTGGAGGGCCCTATCATCGCTAAAGCAGAACGACTGTTGCTATCTTGCACCCTCATAATGTTTACATGTCGGTTTGGCCGAACAAGATAATTTTCTAATGCCACCGTTATTATATTTATTAACTTTCCTTCATTGAAGCCTTGTAATATTTTGGAGGAAGGCTATTGTTTTTTGTTCGTAATGTAAAGTTTTTACCTGAACCTTTTCTCGGAATTAGAGTAGCATGTTTTGTGCTTAGGCGCGAAAAAGAAAGGATGGGTTCTTGTAACGATGTCTTGGTGGCTAGATATAATAATATTTAAAATCAGTATTTTATTGTTTCTATAGCCGAAACATTGTTTAATCGCTCTTCACTCAAGTGTATGCAATCCATGTTCACTTCCTTGCCGGGTCATTGAAAGTTTAGATACCTATTATTTATTACCAACTCTTATCGTATATGATTTATTCCTTGGTGATTTCCATAGTAATTTTGCGTAAGGCACCCTGATTGGTATCTTGCATCTGATTGATTTGAACCACTTAGTCTTCTTAATTCAAGGACATCTTTGGTTAGTTTCCATATTTATTTAAAGAAACGCTAAGTATATATTATTTGTTGAAAACAAGAGTTCATTATTCATTGTTTTTTTATGTTCATTTTTTATTTTATTAATTTTAAGATAATTTTAAGATGCCCCCTCTAAAATATATATAAAATCTGAGTAAATCCTCACTAAAGAGTAATTTTTGTGAAGAATGTATGTCTTTTGCAAAAAAGAAATTATGACAAATGTATTTGTATTTTTATTTTTATTTTTATAAATTTTAGGTTTATATAGTTAAATTATCAATAATAATTAAAATAATAATAAAAACTACTTCATAAATTATAGATATATTTGAAAACATATGATAAGTTATGTGGTCAATTATAAATGTATTTAATAAATTAAATAAAGTACTTACAAAAAATTAGTAGTTAAAAAAAAATCATAATGCGGTTGATAAAATATTGTATGTTAAATGATAAGATTTAATATTGTATGTTAAATGATAAGATTTAAATTATTTGGCAATTTTTTTTGGTTGATAAAGATTGCATTATTTGACTATTTGTACATTGTTTATGAGCCTTGATCAATGGTTTAAGTTGTATTCTCCAAAGAAGTTCTACATTTTCACACTTGTGAATAAATGTTCCAGAATAAGTAGTACTTAATATAATACAAATACCAAATGTCATGCATGAAAAAATTATTTGAATAAGAATTAAATAATCATAAATAAAAATATAGATCTTTTTAAACAAATTTTATATTTTGTTTGATATATCATTAATTTTTTTATGTTTAATTTCAAGTTAAAGTAGTAGGAAATAAATTGTGATTTAAAATTCATGGACCAGGCCTATTTAAGAGACAAGTGTCAATAATTAAATATCACTTTAACTTATTGTGAATCAATATTATTATACTATTAAATTATTAACCATCACAAAAAAAATGTTATTGAATGGTAAGTAATATTCATTTAGGCCAGAATTAAAAATAAGTAAATAAAATAAAATAACTTTTATAAAAAATAATATCTACATATTGATCTAGACTAGGGGATCATACCCTTATAGTGACATGACTTATCACAAATCTTAGGGGAAGTACACACCTACCAACCTCCAAAATAAAATTATAGTTAGTAGTAGAGAAAAAAATTAGAAAAAAAATAACATTATTAACTAACATCAAAACAATGAGAAATAATACAATAGATAATATTGTTTGGTAGAAAGCATGACAAGTAGTTAATTATGTAGGGTTAGGGCTCAACTAAGATTAAAATAATGTTTATGGTTAAAATCAAATCAATTATGCATCCACTTAGAAGGATCTACACAACTAAAATAAAACCTCTAAATCAGGAAGATAATCAAGCTCCATTACCAATAGGCTCATGTTATGCCTCAAATAGGGAGAGAGGGAGAGAGAGGGAGAGGTAGAGATTGAAAGATAGAGAGATATAGGGGGAAGAGAAAGAGAGAGACACAAAGGTAAGGAGATAAAGATAGAGATGGAAATGAAAATGGAAATGGAGATGGAGATGGAGGAGAGGGATATGGAGAGAAAAAGGGGATAAATAGAGAGAGTATAGATGGATAGATAGAGGTGGAAGGCATAAATATATAGAGATGGAGACAGAGGGAGAGAAAGGGAGAGAATGAGGGGGGATAGAAAGACAAAGATATAGGGAGTGATATTTAAGAGGTAGAGATGGATAGATATGGGGGTAGAGAGACATGGAGAGATAATAAGATAGAGATAGAGGGATTGATGAAAGAAGAAATATGGAGAGATAGGGATAGAGAGGTAGAGAGATAGATATAGAGATAGAGGTAGAGATAGGGAGGGAGAAACAAGGAGTGTGTGTATGAATAAGAGAGAGAGAGGGAGATAGTTATGCATAAATATATAGAGAGGGAGGGGGAGGGAGGGAGAGGAAGGAGAAAAATAGAGAGAGGAGAAGTATAATGATATAGAAAGGAGTGATAGGGAGAAAGTGGGAGAGAGGGAGAGATATGGATATAAAGGAGAGATAGCAAGATAGATACAACTTGGAAAAGATAGAGGGGGTGAGATATAGAGAGTCAAAGACAAAGACAAAGCAATAAATATATAGAGTGGGAGATGGAAGGAGAGACAAAGAGTGAAAGGGATAAATAGAAAAAAAGAGAGAGGCAATGAAAGAGGGGGAGTTGGAGAGAGCAAGATAAAGAAATAGGAAATGATAAATAAAGATAGGTAGAGAGGGATATAGAGAGAGTAGGAGAGATGGAGGGAGAGATTGAGTGAATAAGTGAGAGATTGAGATAATGAGATATAAAGAGTGAGGGAGAGGGAGAGATGGGAAGATAGAGATATAGGGGGAAAGAAAGGGAGATAAGGGAGGTTATAGAGATAAGTAATAGAGATAGAGAGGGAGCAAAAGATAGAGGGGGGAAGAGGCATATATAAGGAGGGGAAAATAGGGAGTTTATGTGTGAGAGTGACCGAAATATATAGAGATAAATATAGGGAGGGAGAAATAGGGAGTGTGCATGTGAGGGGGAGATATTGATGTAGAGATAGAGAGGGATATATATATAGGGAGAGATAGAGGGATAGAAATAGAGAGAGGATCTAGAGAAGTAGAGAGATATAGAAAGAGAGTGATAGAGAGAGAGATACATTAGGAAATATATAGGGGAAAGAGAGAGAGATATGTAGGGAGAGGTAAGGAGATAGAGATAGGGGGAGAGATATAAAGGAAGATAGAGATAGAGATGAAGATGGATATGGAGAGAGATGGATAGATAAATAGAGATACAAAGAGGAGGACACAAAGAGAGGGATATCTATGGAGGGATAGAAAGATATAGGAAGTTATACATAGAGGTAGAGAGAGGGAGATATATATGTATAGAGAGAGGGGTACAAATGTATTAAATTAGGATATATATGTACACATATAGAGAGAGATGGAGATATATATGTATACATAGAGAGGGAGATATATATGTATATAAATAGAGATGGATATGATAATGATTAGGAATAAATTAGGGTTGGGGTTCAATAAAAATTCTAAGATAAAGCTTGGTGGGTTTAGTCGATTGAAGATAGATCAGGATGAAAATTAGGGTTAGGGTTAAGGATTAATTAGGATTAGGTTTGAATTAGGGATAGGGTTAGAGTTAGGGATCAATTAGGGTTGAGGTTAGGCTAGGGATAGGGTTTAATTAGGGTTAGGTTTGGGGTTATAATAAGGTTCAATTATGATTAGGATTATAGGATAAAGCTTGGGGTAAAGGTTAGGGTTGGAATTAGGGTTATGACTCAACTAGAGTTAGAGTTAGGCACAATTAGGCTTTGGATTAGGGTTAATGTTCTAAGGTTAGGGTAAGAGTTCACCTAGGGTTAGGTTTTAAATATGGTTAGGGTTAGGTTTCAATTAGTAATATAGTTATAATTAAGCTTGATATTACAACTAGTGTTAGTGTTAGAGTTAGAATTATGAGTAGAGTTAGAATTATGTTTAGAGTTAGAATTAGAGTTAGAGTTGGAATTCAATTATAGTTAGGGTTAGGTTTAAGTTAGGATTATAATTTAATTAGGATTAAGATTCAATTAGGATTAGGGTTCAACTAGGGTCAGTATTAGGATTCAAATTATAACTATGATTAAAGTTAGATTGGGGTTTAGTTAGGGTTAGGGTTCTAAAATAAAGCTTGGGTTTAGCATTAGGGTTAGGGTTCAATTAGGGTTTGGATTGTGTTTTGAGTTCAATTAGGGTTAAGATTCAATAGGCTAGGATTAGAGTTAGGCTTATATTTATATTAAGGTTAAAGTTAGGAGTTATAAGTTAAGATTGGGGTCAATGTTGGAGTTAGGGTTAGAGTTAGGGTTAGTATAAATATAAGCCTAACCCTTAATACAAATATAATCCCAACTCTAACTTATAACCCCAATTCTAACCCCATCCCTAATGCTAATCTTAACCTTAATCCTAACCTTGACCCTAACCATAACCCAAACCATAGCCCTGACCAAATATAAATCTTTACACTACCCCTAATTATAATTCGAATCCAAACTTTAATAGTAATTACAACCCTACCCTTAACACTAACCAAAGCCTTATTCCTAACCTGAAACCTGTTATAATTATAATCCAAACCCTAACCCTTACCATAATTCTACCTTCAACCCTAACATAATTTTCACACTAATTATGACCATAAACCCAACCTTAACACTAAACCCTAACCCTAATCACAATAATAAATCTAAACCAAACCCTAACCCTAATGTTAACCCTAACCATGATATAAACCCTGATCCTAAATGCTAACTATAATCATAACCCTAAATATATTAATTTATTCAATGTGTTACGCACGTCACGACTACTACTAGCTTATCTATCTTAATATATTAAGATATATATATTATACCCCAAGAGATATCATTTTCGAGGCGTATTTTTTAAATTCAAAAAAGTGAAAAAAAAAAACTACACCTCAAAAATGATATCTCTTGGCGTATAATATATATATCTTAATATATTAAGATAGATAAGCTAGTATTAGTAAAAACCTTTTTTTTTTAATGTGATAAGTATTAACATGGAGCTTATTCATTTAGTTGATAACAATATGAAAGGTAATGGTAATAATCACTATTAAAAAAATTATAGGTGAAAATAATGACACAAAATAAATCATTTAAAAAAAATATATACGTTTTGTATTTCACTATTATAAGGGCATGTTACATGACATTATATTGGTTTTATATGTACATTTTGAAAAGATTGAAATGACATGGGAGATAATAAATTACAATTGATTAAAATGAAGTCTTAGATTTGGAGACTTAGAGAAATTTTAAATATTTAACAAGAGGGTCAGATGTGTACAATGAAAAAATATCCAAATAATTTCAGCGCACATAAGTTTGATCCCAAAAGGAGAATTGGTATTATGAAAGTTGGGGAATGACTGAAGATAGGTTCATTTTTTTTAGGCTCAACTAGAAATTAGGATTGAAGGGAACACCAAATAAATTGAAATCATGTGATTGGCCTCTATTTTTTTGTTGTCTCTCCAATAAAAAATGCAACTAATAATTTAATTTGTTTCAAAATAAACTTTGACTATAACCTATCTCACCTAATCGAAAAAATAAATCTTAATAAATCAAAATAAATGTTAATCAATCTTTTGGTAGTCCAATTTTTATTTTTATTTTTGATGGAGGTCATCCACAAATTCTTTTTTGCTACATGCGAAGAGGGCTTGGGGCACGATCCCAAGACTGGTGGGCTCATTTAGAACCTTTCAACTTCACCAATAGACCAAAGACCCATTAACGATAGTCTAATTTTTAAATGTCTATTAAAAATATAATTCCTAAATTTAATTTATTTCCAAATAGACTTTGACTTTGACTTGCTTTGCCTACTAAACAAATTGTGTAATCTTATTTCTTTATAAAAATCCCAATTCTTAAAATTTCATTGAATTCAAGAACTATAACAGTTTTTCTTCTTAAGTTTGTGTAATTCGGCACTTCCAAAAATAGATGAGCTGTCCTGCGTAAAGTTTGTGTTGTATTTTACCACTCACTAAAAGCTTTCCCCATCCCACCAAAAGGTTCACCGCGTTATCTCAAAATATTCTTGGCATAATACAGGTGTAACCTGCAGAATCATTTCAAAGAGCATTAAATACGTTTTGTAAGAAATTTCAGCCGTGAGAAAATGGATAAGAAAAAGAGTTGGAAATAGCAAGAAAAGCCGACAATCACGCACATTCACTGGGCCTACATTGCTGTTAAGTGGGGAGTGAGTGGAGTTGAGGGCCAATATGAAAAATGTAATATTAGAATATTATTTTAATAACTTCCACATCTCCAAGTTAGTTGATTTGGATATTTAAAGTATTTGAAGAGAACATTAAGATGCCTATATAAGATATGAATTTTAAAAAGAAATATTACATTTTAAATTGTTAAACATAAAGATTTTTATTTAAATTGTATATTTTTTATATGTTGTAAAATTTTTACTTTAAAACATATATAAAGTATTATATTTTTAATTTTTTTTTAATTCTAATATGATTTAGTAAAGGTATTATTATTGATAAAGAAACCAATATTCATTATTATGTTGATATGTATCAACAATATTTAATATTTTATCTATTTATTGATTTTAAGTAGATGAATGTAGAATTATTACATTCTTAGCATGATATATCAAAACATTAGAATTTGTTATGGGAAAGATTCAAGATACATATTATAAATTTTACTTTAAAATATGACTCATAAATGTTTTAAATTTTCAAAAATACTTTGATTAGATATTTCTAAAATAAAGTGATTAGATATAAGTTCTATTTGAGAAAATTGCCTAATCAATTTAACTTAAAAATATATAAGATTTTTGAAAATGTACTTGACTAAATATGTAAATGTTTTTTGAGCAAGAGAAATAAAATCATAAGAGATGCTTGAATGTTTAAAACATTAATTAAATTTTGACATTTCTTTGACAAAATCAACTATGTAAATTTATTTTTAGCAAGCCAATTTTTTTTTAAAGAGACTAATGCTTAAAACATACTAAGAATTGGTCTTTCTCTCCCAAAAATAATTCTTAAAATGAATAAAAGCTAAAAGCATAAGATTTTGTAATTTTTAAAAATATTTCTACAAAATAAATTTAGATTAAATTACAACCATCAACCTACTAGAGTAACAATAAACATAAAAACCTATAAAAATATAAACCTTTGGAACAATTACCTTAGAAATTTACATAAAATAAGAAATCCTTTTGGACAAAAACATAGAAGGGTGGACATTATTCATTGACCTTGAATGCATTGTGGAAATTGGTTAAGTTTGATCATACATGATGTATTTTCATAAGTAGTGAAGTGCAATTGAATATTGTTAATAAATAATCTAAAAAATCAGTTAAAATTTCTTAGAGACAAAATTTTTAAAATTTTGTAAGAAATTATTTTTCAATCTATATAGTAATTTTGATCTTATTTTAAAATTTTAAATTTAGAACCTTAGTTTTAAATGCAATAGTATATACTGTATTTTTCTTGGTAGACATGAATTTAAAAAAGAAATCATTAAAAAAAAATTGTTCTCTTAATCATGGGTGATGAGTTGATCTAGTATTTGAAGGCAATATTTAATAATAATAACCATCATGAAAATATTATTAAACTTTTATGTAATAGATAATATGACTATCAAATTTGATTTCATTTTATCTACCTTGCATTTATTTTGATTAAATTTCTACAAATTTAATGAAGGATTTGGGTTCCCCTATAATCTCAATTCATCAAATACCTTAAATTTATCTAAATAGCTTGTTTTATTTATTAGCTGGGTGAAAATATTGTACTATGAAAATCATGTTTCATTATACAAGAATAAATTGGCCATACCGAGTATAATGTATGGAAAAGGAGAAACACAAGGATGTTTACCCATAACTCGTCCAATTGGACCAATTGCTCATGGTGGTCGACACTAAATCCATAAAACATGATGTCTCACAATCTTTCTTGCATTCCTACTTTAATAATATAGATGCATGCAAATTAATATGTAATCTTATATAAGCAAAGAAGAATATCTCCAAACAATTTAAACATAATTTTAAAAAAAATCTAATTAATTTTCATTATTAAATAATATACAAAATTAATTAATCATATTAAAAAACTAAATCTTTCATATATTCATTTAACAATATTAATTATGTCATAAAGTTATATATGATAATTCTTTTTCTAAATATACAAAATTCATAATACAATTTCAAACAAAATATTTATCTTACAATTTTTACAATTTCTACTCAAAATTACGTGTGTGCCCGTTGAACCCTTAGGATGCGATTTATGATTTTTAACACTTTTACCCCACCACACACGTTAAGAACAGAAGAGTTTCAGAAAAAACGATGATCGCAACGCTACTTCTAATATATAATCTGATCAACTCACTAAATATGAAAACTAACAAGATGGAAATGGGAAGGAACGGTCTACTAGCATATGCGATCTGCGCTCTTACTATACTAATTATAATTTATAACTGTGATGGGTTATCTGCTGGCAGGGGAGATTCTCTTTCCTTGGGCGCCTCCCTTATTGGAAATCAGACAATAATCTCAAAGAATGGGACTTTTGAATTGGGATTTTTCAGCCCAAATGGAAGCAATAACTGGTATATTGGCATCTGGTATGCCAAAATACCAGGGAAGACGGTCGTTTGGGTGGCTAATAGAGAGAGTCCGGCGAAAAAAAGGCCTGGCGTTTTGAATCTGTCAGAAGAAGGTAATCTGGGACTCTTTGATGGAGAGGGCACGTCTCTTTGGTCGGTCAACATATCAAACAAACCCTCGCGGGCCGTGCTATTAGATTCTGGTAATTTTTTAATGCTGAGTGAATACAATAAATCTGAGACTGTTTGGCAGAGTTTCGACTATCCTGTAGATACCGTGTTGCCCGGGATGAGGTTCGGTGGGCAGCTAAAGCTAGTCTGCCGGAAAAGCTCATTGGATCCCGCTCCTGGGCTTTTCTCCTTTCAGGTCGATCCATCTGGAGCTGAACAAGGCGTGCTAACATGGAATAATTCTGTCCAGTATTGGGAGAGTGGAATTTGGGACGGCAAAATTTTCAGCGCAATTCCAGAAATGATAAACGGGGTGTTCTACAATCTCAGCTTTGAAAATACTATCTCTGGTTTGTATCTCAGTTATAATTTGCTGGACCAGAGTCTATGTTTTATCCAAATTAAGTCCGGAGGAATACACATATATGCTCTGGTTGATGGCAAACGGATCTTGGTGGGGAGTCGCCCCAGAGATCAATGCGCCGTCTATGGTGTTTGTGGGGCTTATAGAAGTTGCAACTCCAACAACCTTCAGTTCTGCAGATGCGTGGAAGGCTTCATCCCGGCAGACAATCGCTCCTGGGATTCGCAAGACTGGTGGTCAAGTGGCTGTGTTCGGCAGAGCCTGTTGAACTGCAGTACCGAAAAAGGCAGCACTGACAAATTTATTGACCCTGGTGTAACGTTGCCTGATGATTCAGCTTGGTCATACCCTGCACCAACAAAGAAAGATTGCCAGAAAGCCTGCCTCCGCAATTGCTCGTGCACTGCGTTTACCTTCCATTCTCCTTCAGGACCCTGTCAAATCTGGTCCGGAGATTTGCTAAACATGCACAACTCTCCATCAAATAGCAGATTGACGGTCTCCATTCGAGTAGCTGGCTCTGCACTTCCAAAGAATCATAAATGGTCCTCCAAACTCAAAGCCACAACCATTGTGAGTGCTCTCGCCCTTGTTTTGAGTATCTTTTCATTTTTAGTGTGGCAAAGGTATCGCCTACGACCAAAGGATACATGTGCGGATTCCTCAGACTCTTTTCTTAGAATCTTTAGTTACAATGAGTTGAAGATTGCAACAAGGAATTTCAGGTCTAAGTTGGGGAGCGGAGGATCCGGGTCAGTGTTCAAAGGATCTCTAACAGACAGTACGCTTGTGGCCGTAAAGAAATTGGAAGGTTCAAGACAGGATGATAAGCAATTCCGAGCGGAAATCAGTTCTCTTGGCAACATACAACATGGGAATTTGATCAGGCTTCGAGGGTTTTGTGCAGAAGGATCCAGACGCTTACTGGTTTATGATTACATGCCCAATGGCTCTCTAAATTCCTTACTGTTCACTAGTAATTTCGAAAGTAAGCGGAAGGTACTCGAGTGGAAGACCCGATTCCAGATCGCTTTAGGCACTGCACGAGGTTTACTTTATCTCCACGAGGAGTGCAGAGATCGCATCATTCACGGCGATGTAAAGCCCGAGAACATTCTTTTGGACAGTAATTTTTCACCAAAGTTGGCAGATTTTGGGTTGGCAAAGCTTGTGGGTAGAGATTTCAGCCGCGTACTGACGACAACAAGAGGAACGAGAGGGTATTTGGCTCCCGAGTGGATCTCCGTTCTTCCCATCACTCCCAAGGTTGATGTGTACAGTTTTGGTATGACTCTCTTGGAAATCATTTCCGGCCGAAGAAATCTGGATTTAACCGTGGAAGATTCGAGTAAGTTTTACTTTCCCCCATGGGCTGCAACTCAAATTTACCAGGGGAAGACGATTAATATTGTGGACGAAAGTATTGCAGCGGAGGCAGATGTTGAAGAGGTGAGAAGAGCGGGCGTTCTAGGGTTGTTATGCATAGAAAGCGAGGAGGAGATGAGGCCAAGCATGGAACAAGTGGTAAGGATGCTGGAGGGGAAGGTGGAGCCTCAGTGTCCGCAGATGCCGAGCTCTGTAGTAATAGACAAAGAAGCAGACCAAAGCAACACTGATAGCGATAGCAATAACATCGTTGCTTGTTAGAATAATAGAAACGGGGGATGCATTTTGAAAAAGAAGCGAGCTTACCATAATGTTAGTGTATAAGTTCGTATATATACCTTAAATACACATATTTAATAGTTTTTAAATGTATTGTATTATTTAAAATATTATATTGTTTTCATAGTTTTAGTTTTAAAGGTGAGTGAGGATTTATTTAAGTTGGGGATTTGGTTTATGTATAGTGTTAAGATTTTTAATTTAGATATCTAGTCTTGTTATATTGAATATACATATTTTTTTTTTAGAGTTATTCATATTAATTTTAGAGTATATTAAGTTTTTAATATGGTTTTTAAATGTTTGTTATAAATGATAAAATTCAAGACATTCAAAAAGGTGAATAAGTTTTTCCAAAAAAATTATGACATGGTAATGACTTTGATATTTTTTTTACAAAGTGGATGTTAGTTTAGCCATTAATATTGTTGTTTATTTTTTAAATTGCATGAGAATTATAGTCTTATAATCTATTATGTTGGTTCTATTCACTTTCAGCAATCTCTCACCACATGGTGATGGACACCAGGAACCCCCAAGGTTATAAGTTATTTGGATTTTTGAAACTTGATTAAATCTTTATTCTTGATTTCATTACAATATGTATGTGTACTCTTTAACAAATAATACAAGAGTAGATCTAGTTTGTGTTATTTAGCATTATTGTACACAATGGTTTGATTCTTAAATGCATTTTCATCGCTAAGAAAAAAAATAATGTCCATGTATGAAATCAAAATTTTAATATTTTATATATTTAGATTACACTCAAAAAATTGTGTGTTTTAAAAAATACATTATTTTAAGTCCATATTTTCAGGTTATGGCTTTGAAAAACTTGTCAATAAAGTCATTCAAATACCTTAAATATGCTTTAACCTATAAAAATAATGATTAAATTATTTTGGTAGATAATAAAAGTGGTACAATCATTCTCTGCAAGAATAGACAAACAAGCAGATCGAAGTGACATTGATTGTGATAGCAATGATAGTGTTGCTTGTTAGAATAATGTAAATGGGGGACCCAGTTTAGTGGGTGTTACTTTTGAGAAATTTTAAATGTATTTAAAGTAAGTTGTCTTATGAATTTTCTTTAAAAAATTAAGCTCTAAAATTTATGATAGCTAGTGGTCTTCTAAATTTCAATTAATCTTAAATAATATATTTCAATTTTTCTAAGGAGACATGTCTTGTAATTCCTTAAAATTCTAATGATACATTCATCTTTCATATGCAACTTGAATTATAATTTCAAAAAAAAATATACTATATATTGATCAATCAAAGACTATATACTGATCAATCAATGTTATATTATTAAGCTTCATTATTTTGACAAGGTTGGGATAAAAAAATAATTATGTCTAGAATTAGAAAAATTCTATATATTTGAGTAGAAGCCTATGATAATTCTACATTGTGAAGTGCATCTTGTTATAGGTATTAATATCTAACTTAAAATAAATATTGATTTGAGAGCAAAATGATTAAAAAATATATAGAAATGTTTTGTAGATTAATTGGTAGGAATTTAAAGACTCCATATGACTAAAAATGAAAAAATTCCTAACTTGGAAGATCAATTTCTAGCCCCATCCTAAATACACTTTCTCAAAATCTACAAATAAAATATAAAGAATGCTATTAATTTAGAAAAATGATATTTATTAATCTTGCAACATCTCTTTTTGTTTTTTGAGACCCCCTTCTCCATAAGACTAGAACCTAAGGTCAAATTTCGATAAAACTGTATGTATAACTACTAAAAATATATTAGTCATATTTATTTTAAAAAATATATTAAAAATATCAAATTTGAATTTTTTATTATATCATAAATATTTTTCTATGAGGAGCAAGTATTAAAATAAATGATTGAAAATGTCTAGCAATAATACAAGATGGTGAAAATAAATTTCATCATTGAGCACTACCTCTAATATTTGTCTTCAGGACAGGTGCCTAAAAAATTTTTAAATACAGGGAACATGGAAAGATCTATATTATTTTAAAGATCCTTTTAGTATATATAATCAAGGATAGAAGAAGATACATTATTTCATTATTTTATGTCACAGTAAGTAACCTTAGCTTTTAAATTATAGTTTCCAATTGTGTAACATAGGAGTATGTGTGCATGACTTGGAAAAGAGTGTTTCTTTAATTTCTTATATAAGAAAATTCAACACAAAAATTTAAAAATGTAGAATTATTATATGATATACTTCATATAAATTAATAAATATAGTTTTAAAATTTTATTTTATTATAAAATTTGTATTTATATAATTGGAACCTCTAAAAATGGGGGGTTTAAGGGGTGTGTGATTGATTGAAATGTATTCACACCCACTTTCAAAGATGTTCCACTCAAGGATAAATCTAGAGATCTTAATGCACTAGAGAAAAAGATCTTGCAATAGGGTTGTCCTAGGAAATGAATGTGATCTAATGAGGAGTTCACCACCAAGCTAGGGCTTGGAAAAATGTATGACATTCAAGATGAGACATAAAACCTAGTTTGATGCAATGCTTTACTAAATGACTTAGAAATACAAACAAAGCAAAACAGAAAGTTGTAAAATAGAAAGTGTGCACCTGAAAACTTGTAGAGGCTTGGATGAAGACTGGAATTGCTATTGATCCTAAAATTTTGACCTAGTGGGACTCATTCATCATTCTGGGCAAATCAGTCCCAAATTTGGATTTCTACATAAGAGTAGGTTTCGGGCAAATGGGTGAATGAGTCTAGTTTAGATTTCCTAGCAATTCAAAGTCTGGATTTGCTCTTCTTAGCTTGCTCAATCTATTCCCCCAGGTTCCCGGATCTGAAACTCTGATTTCGAGGCTGTAGATGACCTTTTAGTGAATATTATGACCTTACAAATGGGGAGACAACTCCAACAAGCTTGTAACCTAATTTTCAATGATCTACAAGTCTTCAAAGCACTTCGAACTGCAATTAGACAAAGAAAGAAAGAAAAAGTGTTGATTGTTATGGAATAGGGGTTTTCCTTGGTCAAACCCCTTGTAGGTAATTAAACCAAATGATGAAACAATCGATTGAAAGCATGAAGCATGAAAAAAATAACATGAATCTAGAAAATGATACCTTGAATGATTCCTTGTAGACGATGTCTTGTAACTTTGTAACTTAACTTGAAATGGCCATGGAGGATGTAGATATCAATCTTTGACAATAGAAATGTAACAATGGTTGGTCTTGGATCTTCAATGCTACATCACAACATTAGCTGTAGACATGCAAAATTAACATTATTGATTAACATCATATTTGATCATTTTTAATTAATTAAATCAAATTAATTAATTAATCTCCTAAAGTCTCTTGATTTAATTAAATCACATGTATTTAATTAAATAATTAATATTCATTTTCCTCTCATTTGATTTTGAAAAAATCCAAAAATTTAAATCAAATGTCACACCAACTAATCACTAGCTTAGTTAATCAAATCCCTGATTAATGCTAAGCCTAACCCATATCCCATCCTCTAGAATTTCCCACTTGCACAATAAATCATTTATTTTGTTTTATTAAAAGCCCTTTTTTCCTCACAAGGCATATTCCCAAGGAATATGCTCTCATTAACTCCCCTTGTTTGACTTTTTTTCCAAGCAAATTTCCCCCCCCCAAATCCTTCAACCATATGCATTTAATGTCATTTTCAAATTTCAAATGGGCACATTGGCCAAAACTTGCACAATCATGACCCATTCACATTGTGACAAGTGGTTATTTCTTATTTGTTGGGGATTAGTCCAAAATTCTTCAACATTGCCTCTTATCTCTTCAAAGTCACCTATAAATTCAAGGCTTCTCTCCTTCAAATACAACACAATCTCATGCAAAGTTACTCTTTACATTCAAGAGAACTAATTTTGTCCATTATCACAGTATTTTATCTTCATCATTTAGCTTATTGAAGGGTTCGGAATGGGCTACCTTCTAAACAAAGAGTAGCACCAATCCAATATGGAATAGGTGTGCACCAAGTTGCTCATGCTTTCAATTAGTCCATTTAGCATTTCTAGTTGTTTCAATGTCTTAGTTTAGCATGTCTAACATGGATTATTATTTCATAAGGATGTTTTTTTTGTCATGTTGGTTTATCAGTATACTAACATTTGCAGATTTTGACATCCTACAAATGGTGCTAGAGGGAGGGCAGGCTCACTTTCATTTTGCTAATTTGTTCAATCAACTATTTTCAAAATCGAGAGGCTTTTATTTTATTGAATTTTAATGAATGTTTGACTGACATATTAGATTCACAGGTTGAAACTGTCACGTTTGTTCTTTGTATTTATTAGCTACTAGATTTTTTTTAAAAATCTGGATACCATAGCATATCATTTTCAGTCTTAAAGCTTGGATGTTGACCTATGATTGATCAAATGTCATTTTCTTGAGAGAGTCTGATTTATTGTAGTGGTGGTCACCATAGTTTGCTAGTTTTATGCTCATTATGAAAATTACCTCATACAGTTTTTAATACTCTGGTTTGGATGTCCAATATTTATTTGTCTTTCATTCGGTTTGTTAGACGTTTTACTTATTAGATGTGGGTGTCTTGGATGAAAATAGAACAGATCTCAGAAGTCCCGTTAAATTGGTGTAACTCGGGATAACAATAATAAGTGAATTGTTGCAAAGGTTATTTCTAGTGCCACAAATGATTGAGCTTACTCTAACTCTTCTTTGGTAGCTTGCAAGAATATTTTATCATTAATTCATACATATGCATCTTGCATGAAGGCAGTAATGTGCTGCACTGATGTTGAGAAAATAAAACACATTGATATTTAAGATTTGCTGAAATCGCATTGGACTTTGTGTGGCATCCACAAGATATGAGGAGTTTATCGGCATAAGAGTCTTCGACTGATGCAGTAGGTAGGACTGTCAAGTCTGTGCTGCTGGGTGCATTAAAAATCAAGCTTGCCTGCTCTCCTTTGTTGGTGCACCATCTCTAGAGTTGAGCCTATCACACCAAGTAACTATTGTTGCAACTAACCTTCTATGTTTGTTGTACTAATACAGGTTATGTTGTATTGAAATGTTTTTTGAAAAAAAAAAGGCTAGACCAGTCCACTTTGTTTCATTTAAATCGCTCGTGTGTAAAGTTGTGGATAATCCATTTGTGGATAGAAACAAAAATTGTTAATAAATCACATAGAGTTCATTACTTTAGTAGTTCAAATGAGATTGAATGTAAAACATGATACACAATGACTGAATTCTCTTGCTAAAGATGTCTCAATTCTTGACTTATCGTGTGCTTGAATGCACATTTATTGCTTGGTCGGTCATTTGTCGGTCACACGAGTCTTTCCACGCTTTCTATCGTTAAATATCAAGAGATCTTTCCAGTGGCTTTCGATCTCTTTGTGATGGCCGCGAGGGGCCCATAGTCACTAATGGCCTTAACCAAGTTGGCCTTGACTGAACTAGCCCATGTGATCTACTGCTAAAAGTAAGACTACCAACCCTTTGCTCTAGTTCAACAAACTCCTTGTATATGGTTGTGTTCTCAGATATGCACAATGCTTTGATTCTTGCCTGCACGTATAGGAGCTAATCTTATGAAATAAGATTGCTTCGAAATTAATTCATGTTTGTTTTCAATTTGTTGGTGTTGGTACATGCATAGAGGAGAAGCATAACAACATTCCTCTAAACTATATCATGTTTTGATGTGAGGCATGTGGTTAGAGAAGATTGATAAGTTTTCTAATCGAGTGATTCAATCTGAGTTTTGTTTTTGGGCTTAAGTTTTTCTAATCGAGTGGTTCAATTTGAGTTTTGTTTTTTGGCTTTAGTAGGGCAGATTGGCAGTAGCGACATTAATATCTTTCTGCTGTATTTTATACATAAACAACTTTTTTCTTTAAACCACAATGTTGTTTTCTTTGGTCTGAAATTGTACAGACCATGCGTAACACGAAGCCGCGGGCAAAGGTTGGTCATATTCGATAGCTTTAAATCCGCCAATTGCATTAACTTTAAAATTCTGAAAAACCATTCATTCGCCTGCCACCTGTATTAGCTTTAAAGTTTCCATTTATTAGCTTGAAAGCTCTAAATATGCCTATGTTGTCCGAGTAAATTTCATATGGATACATCCTTGTGAAGCTATCATTCTATCCGGAGTTAATATTCTAGAGGCGTGAGAAACTTTTATTGTTTGTGTTCTACGAGTATGAGAAGAAATCTAGATTATTGCTGAGGAAAGACTCGGTGGTGTTGGGGACAATGTCTCCGTGTTGAGAATTGACCTCTCTGGAGAAGATGTTATTTTATTTTCTCTCCTGATGTAGCTTTGTTCGGTGGTGGGCACAGGAATTTTGTCTAGATTTTCCGGCCAATATAACATGTCAATGATTCTTCACAATATTATCAGTTCGACCAGCATTTGCTTGTTTTTAATTGATAGTTTTGATGGAAAAATAAAGGGTGTAGAAATTACAAAAACATTTAAGGAACTAAATGAAATAATTTGTGCATTAACATGATCTCCAATAGACCAAACATAGCTACCCCTTGCTACTCTGTTTTAGAATTTCTTGGCAACGGTGTGATACTAATTGTCTACTAACAGGGCGCGCACATTTTGCTGCATTGTGCAGCTTTATTCTTGGTTGCGTACACAGATTGGGATCTACAAAATCTGAGTTTTGTGGTCCATCAAATCAGGTACATAGAAAAAATGAATGCAAGGCGCGCTACTAAATACTGGTGGAAGACTTTTTTGACATATCTAGCAACTTTCTAATTAGTGTAAAATTTTGTCTCTGGCATCCAGCTCGCATGTCAGTCACAATCCTATTTTTTAACTTAAAATAAAAACAAAGGTCTTTAAAGATTCTTCCTATCTTACGCATTGCACTTAGGTGAGCGGAAATGGCTACGAAACATACAAAATCATCATTTGACTGTAATTATTAATTAATTAAAAATAAGAAATGCATTGAGCTGGGGGTTGGAAGTCGCAAAATCTTTAGGATCTTGTTTATTTTTTTGATACGACTTCTTCTATTTAGACTCTTTAAATTCTGTGTGGTTGGCTACTTGTTTTGATTGGAAACTCTAAAATACATTGTCACACATATCTAGAAAGTGCAGTACTATGTCATTTTAAAAATATGTTGCATTAATTGCTAGGATAATGAGACTAGGATGAAATTGAAAAACTTGGCATTCATCATCCTCACTTTTGTCTAAATCATTGACATCTTGAATGTGGGCACTCGTAGTCATCTCTTATCAAAGTAGTTGAGATCAATCAGAATGCTTGATACTTTTTGTTACAAAAAAAATTTAAAAGTAGACGAGTTTTTTTGTTTCACGACATCATTTGTATATACTAAAATGTTAGTGCTATTTATTTTATACTTTAGTCTTATCACATTTTGCAAATCGTGTTGTGTTGATCTATGACGAATTGTCTGGATTATTTTGGCTCTTGAAAAGTTTGTGGATAAAGGAAAATACATTTCCCAAATGCGTAAGCATAGGTTGTCTCTTCTAGTCTCCTGTTTTGTATGGAATGCAAATTAAGATCCTGGCATTCTGTCTGGCAAATGAAAAATGAGACATGTTTTCATTGAAAAGATTGGTGTTTTATACTTAATCTTAGTCTTGTAAAATTTTGTGCTTCTTGATTATCGATTTTGTTGCCATAGTACAACAATGAAAATAAAATATTTTGTGTGGTTGTGGGCTTCTAGGCTTACGTGTACCTAGGAGGGAGACTATATTTAGAGAGGCATTTGATTTGAGAGGGAGTTGCTTCATGACACAATGCAATTAAACAACTGGCTAGGATTCAGTACTTATGTAAGATGTAAATTTATTCTTCCAATAGGAAATTGATGGGATCTCGATTTGAATGATTATTTTCAAGATATGTATCTATCTCATAATATTTTTTTATTTGAAAGACAACAACAACCTTTCAGAAGAAAGCCATCTAAGTTTTTTGTAGTTTAGTGGCAAATCATGAAGCAGGACTAAATCTAACTTTGAGTAACTTTGTTTATAGAGTAAAAGGGGATTAATGGGGAAGATGTCTAAACAAGTTATTTTTTGAAATAACTATTGAGCTAATCTTTTTTTTCTCTCAAATGCTTACTCCCAATGGATTATTTCCTTGTTTTGACGAGTTTATGCATTCATCATTTTTTAAACTACATTTATATTGAGTTATCATTAGTGCTTCTCATTTGTGATAACTTTGTATTGTTTTATAGGTTGGCATTGGAATCAAGCGTCAAAATTAAACAAAGGTGAACTAATTGGAGTTGAAAAAATTGAAGATGAAGACTTGAAAAGAAAAACATTTTTTAATGCTTCTTGTTATAATTCGAGGCTTTGATTCCTGCTTTGATTTTTTGTTTTAAACCAACTCACTTTTCTTCTTGGGTTTAAAATTAACCATTTGACTTGATAGCTTTCACATCTCGTTTTGGTGCTTTGAAACGAATCAAAATCATTTCTTTTATGGTCTAAAATGAACAAGTGTTTTTCATGTTTTGCAATCTTTTTAATAAATTAATATCACTTAAAAGGCGTATGCGCTTCTCTCGTGCTTCATGGCGATCTTGATAATCAAAAGCCTCTTGGTGATATTGAATTATTTAAAAGATTGCCTTCACACTTTGATTTGGGATCTAAAATTGAACAAAACATCTTGCGAGTGTGAGTAGACTTATTGCATGTGTTCTCCTTTTGTTTCTAAATGAAGGTTGATCGAACTATGAATATGTTTGCTCGCTTTTTTTTTTATCTTAGAGGACCTACCTTGGTGGGAAAATGTACTCACCCCAAGGGAACGACCTAAGTGGTAACGGGATAAATCCAAGCTCTTTCAAACTGCTATATAAATTTGTGCTCATGGTGAAATCCATGGATAATGGGAAGCAGTGCATGATAACTCTCCCCTAGTATCTTTATGATGCCTGAAGCCCTTGTTCTAAGGGTTGGGAGATCTCTCACAAGGATTTTATAATTGCACCCCTTAAACTGGATGCCCTTACTACAAACTTTTGTTTAGAAGCCAAAAATCCTTTCTATTTGTTGGTGCAAGATGTCATATCCTCTGAAGCCGCCCCATGTATACATGCAGTTCTGTTGTAGAGATGAAAAGTATGCCATGGGTACTGATGCTTAGCTGAACCGAGAAGTGATTGCACTATAAGGGGTAATCTATGTAGTCAAGCATCTAATCATCTGCACTGAATATGCGCAGCTAGATTTATCAAAGTGGGAACCCAACAAATCTGTCTTTTCAGCCTAGGGTTGTGCATGTTATTGGAATCAAAACATTTTGCTTAGATCTAAAACATTCGACAAGAAAAATTCACAAGGAACTTCAAAATTTCAAACCCTTTGAAGGAAACAAATACCCTTGTCAAATCTAAGTGCTCTTGCTTGCCCTATGGATTCTATCCTTAGAGGTTTCTAAGTACTTGGGTTTAATCATCATTTATTTTCAAGTCAACTTAGGGAACTGTGCTCTTGAAACCTTGATTTTTACATAATGGACTTTGTGGAATGAAAATAATTTGAGACATAGACATTTAGTTTGAAACTTTAATCAAAGAACTGTTTGTGGTAAAAATAACTCATTAAGCAAAGTAAAAGATAACTGACTCCACACATGTGTTATCTGAAATGATTTCCCACACTTGATCAAAATTCTGAAACCCAAGTTCAAAAGTCTTAGTCCAAAATCTCGTGAGGATTATCTTGAAAGACTTCTTGAAGTTATAGAGAGATTGATTTACAAATTTTACAAGAAAGCTTCAAGAAACAACCTTGACTTGTATGAGTTCTATTATCAACAAAATCTTGAGCTTTTTGAAAGGTTTTATTTTCTCACATAGGAAGTGTGTGTTCTTCAAAAACGAGGTCTTGTAAGAAGAAGTTCTATCTAGGTCAAGTCTAGGATCAAATTCAATCACTTTCATCCACCTCTCAACCATCAAAATCAGTCAAAAATCACCTCGCCAACAACTCTTGGAAAATTTGAAAACATCTTTTATGCTAAATTTCTAGGAAAAATCAAATCACTTTGTTTGACTTAACACACCTAGTCAAACCATCATCTTATGCACAAGCTTACTCTAGGATAACACAACTTCCTAGGGTTTACAAGTTCATTATCACTTTGTTTGGCTTAATTCACTTAGCCAAATTATCAAATCCAAAACTACCTTGTTTGACTTAACACACTTAGTGAAACCATCCTCTTATGTACAAGTTTACTCTAAGATAACACAACTTCCTAGAGTTTACGAGTGCATTATCACATTTGTTCAAATTAACACACTTAGTCAAACTATCAATCCATCACAATCAATCAATTAAGCCCCAAAATTTTAGCATTTCCTTCAAAGGTTCTTTAAGAGTTCCATTCATCTGCATCACTCATCTTTCGTTTATCTCATCCCCGTGATCACTTTGATCCTTCAATTATCCTAGTTCTTCGTTTCTTCAAACCTAAGGTTTAGACCAATCTAAGGGGTTAGAGGTTCATCTCTTACATTACTAAAAATTGATCTTTATTTTATGGTTCAAACTCACTCTCAACACAAGAAGAATATGGAACAAAAAAAAGAAACATCCATTTCAAGTGATCTAAGTCAAACCGAAACAACGTTCAATCCGATGATAACAATTGACCTCCCAATCAATCCTCCACAAATGCCTCAAAGTTCTCAAGAGGAAGGTCATATAGAGGACATCACTGACAATGAGATGACACAATAAAAAATTCTAGAAATGGTGCAAAACCCTAAGAAGCACCAAATTTTTAGTCCCATGTTGAGATTGTACCCACCCCAATACATGGTAGAGTTAGTGAAAGAAGGGGATAAACTCCATTCTAACTTTTACATAAGCACTATTGTGGAGAGGTCTCTCAATATCATGCCCTCTCCTGCATCCACACTTCCACTTCAAAGCGTCACTCATGACATCCCCCAGATCATATCATCTATCCTTTCAACCCCGCCGATTGTTAACAAGGGAAGTGTCATGTTTCGCGAACTTCAAAAACATTGCCTTGTGAACAACCAAGGATTGAATGCAAGTGCTACATTAGATCAATCCATCCTGGTAAATCCATTGCACCCTTACATCCTGCTCACATTTCATGATCATACCAATTCATCCTCATTTCACACAACACCAGATTATCCTCTCGACATGCAAAAATCTCTCCCTATCTCCCAAGGAGAAGGTGACTTTTTTGGAGTAGGGGGAATCTTGGATCCATCATCATCACTTTTAAGGATTGCACCACCCGTATTTCCACCATTTCCACCCTTACCACTCACATCTACATCATCCCTTGGGTTGGGTCTTCCTCCTCTTCCTGCTATCAACTACTCAAGTCAGAAGACTTTATCAAATCCACCAACCATGCCATCTATATCGCAACAACATATGACAACCATCCAAGCAACCACAATGATCAATCATCAATGCATCCACCATTCCTCAAAGCGTAGTTTCTCAAGGACCAACCACCTCAATCACACCTTTTGTAACTTGTACTCTAATCATTAACACAACCATTCCGCTCATCAAAACGGTAGGCGTTCTTCCTAATCTACTTCCAATACCACCAAGGAACAACACATCCAATTCATTTACCATGACGTTGCAAGCTACTCAACAAGCTACCCAACAAAAAGAACTCCAAAATTAGCAAGTTGCACAACTAGTCGCTCAACAAGCGCAAGCACAATTAGCTGCACAACAGACACATCAGGCTACACAAACCCAAGCCCAAGCTGCACAGGTAGCTCAAACCACTCAAGCTACTCAATCCGCACAAGTTGTGCAAGCCACACATGCCACTCAAATTGCATAGGCAATCCAACAAGCACATGCTCAGGCACGAGCCAAATTCCAATCTTAGCAAGCACAAGCGCAAGTGCAAGCATAGTACCAAGCATAATTGCAAGTGCAACAAGAAGCATATCAGCAAGCCTTGTAAGAGTATCAATTACAACAACAATATGACCAACAACCAATGTTTTTGGTGCAACAACAATATGACTAACAACAAGTGTTGTTGGCGCAACAACAACATGATCAACAAGAAGCATTTTTGATGCAGCAGCAACAAGAGGACCAATAACAGGTGTTGGTGGCTCAACAACAAGTGTAGGCATCACTTGCTCAACAAAGCTTGCAACAAAATCACATCAACATCCCATCTATCAATCCAACACCTTAGAATGTATTCACCCCACCTCCTAATCCACAAGGTGATGTGATGACACAGATCAATCTTCTCTCGTAGCAAGTGCTGGATCTTCAATTAGGGAAGATAGTCAAGACACCGAGCAACTTGTGTCCCTATTTGTTTGACAAAAGCTTGGTAATGGTACCATTCCCAAAGGGATTCAAAATCCCCAAATTTGATAAATATCGCGGAATGGGAAACCCTGAAGATGACATCAGGGAGTTCCAAGTACATTGCATGGAATTCGCCTACAATGACACATATCTAATGTGACTATTCCCTCGAAGGATGACTAGTGATGTTATGGAATGGTTTTCTCATCTGCCTATGGGAATCAAAACATTTCATGAGATCAAAGATGCATTCCTCCAAAATTATGCATTCAACATTTCTATGGATTTTAGTTTGGAAGAACTCTTGGCACTCAAACAGAGTAAGGGGGGATCATTCACTTCCTTTCTCCAATGATGGTGAGCCAAGGCCAATCAAAGTAAGTGGGCCATGCTAGAAGAGAAAAAATTTCGTACCATCATTGCCAATACAAGCAAAACCTTGGCATTCTATCTGATGATGCAACGCATCACTACATATGATCAACTGATCCCCAAGGTGCTCAACATTGAACAAGATCTTGTTACACAAGGGGGCATGCCCACTTATTCTAAACATCAGGACAGTTTCCCATCCACAAATTACAACAACAAATCTCGCACATAGGCGAAGAATTGAAATTTCTCCAATGACGGAGTAATGGAAACCAAGGTTGTCATCAATGCTCCCAAGCAGAATAATCAAATGGATCATTGCCAACCATAGAACAACAACCGAAATAACACACAAAAAAACATGGTAAATGAGAAACCACCCCAAAATCAGATCAACAATCTTAATAATCAAGGAGGACCACCTCCGTCAAACAAGTTTCCCCCCAAACGAAAATTCATAGCCCTTGGGGATTCAATCGAGTCCATCATGAAAAAGTTGGTCAATGAGAACATCATCAAGGTCCGCACCCATGATAATTACAGTGAACCCTAGGTGAAGCCACTTTGGTACAATGAAAACCTCTTGTGTGATTATCATAAACTCAAGGGACACATGACTATCAACTTTATGAAGTTGAAGAAAATTATCCAAGATCTTTTAAGGACAAGATCATAAATGTCGAACAATCGGGTAGTAATCAAGATCTGAAGATATACATGAATCTAATGCCCAATCATAATTAGGGAAATAATCAAGGAAATTACCAAGGGAACAACAAAGGGAAGCAAAAGTATGCTAGTGCAAACCTTGTATATGAAGACATTGTCTCATGTGTAGACGAAATGGTCACTGTCATTAGCGTCAGAGGAGCCAACATTGATTGTGGAGTCACCACACGTAGGGGCTTTAGGTTACTATTGCAGGGGCATCACAACCATCTAAGACCCCCATTTAAAATCCAAAATTCATTCCCTATGATCATAATTTCATTGACCAACTAAAAAGAACCCCCACTCAGATCTCCATCATGGAGTTGTGAAAAATTTACACTGCCCATAGAAAAATCCTTGATGAAGCATTAGTTGTGTCAACTGTCTATGCTACCCTTGATATAGAACAATTCCAGGCTATGGTTGGTAACATCATCACACCAAATTTCCTCACCTTATCTGATCAAGATTTCCCCGCCCAACCATCTCATAATCGTGCACTCCACCTTCAAGTGTTGGTTCACAAGAAAAATGTCTAAAGGGTCTTGGTGGATGGAGGCATAGGCATCAACATTTTTTCGGTCAAACTCAAAAATAACTTGGGAATTTCAAAGGAATCCATCGTATAAAACAAAGGCATCACCATTCAAGCATATGATGACCAAGAAAGAGTGTCTCATGGCACTATCAAAATTCCAATCCAAGTGGGGCCAACCACCATGGAAACCACATGTTAGGTCCTTGAACTCGACTTGCCCTACAATATCTTCCTAGGATTCCCATGGATTCATGGAATGAAGGCGGTCGCCTTGACATTCAATCAATGTGTCAAATTCCTATACCAAAATGAGGAGGTCACAATACATGGTGATCTAGAGCCATTTTCCTATTGCAAAAACTTGGAAGCCAATTTTACAATATTGCCTAAGTCCCAAAAAATGATGAAGGTCCCTCCACTTCTGTGACAGAGATACCCTCCATCCCCAACATATCCAACATCAAGCTCATGATCCAGGACAATGGGTGTGGAGATTACAAAATTAGAAAAAATGCTTTTGTTGTAGGAGAGTTACCACAATCTCCTAGGTCACATGGGCAACCCCCATTAGTTGAAACACCGGTCCACACTTTTAGGGAAGACCCTTTTGGATTTCGTCATTGGGGGGATCTCAGTCAGGAAAATGTAGATGAAAGAGACATTGCAAGATTATTATACCAAGATGAAAGGCCCACACCTATCCTACCCATGGATGAAACTAACAGAGGATTGCAAATGATGCTTGATATGGGCTACAATAGAAATGAAAGCCTTGGAAGGAACGGTGATGGATGATTGGAACCCATCATTGTGGAGAGATGAATGAGAAATATTGGCCTTAGATGTACCCCTCTGAGTATAACTGTATGTGGTAGAGGTACTCCTAGTAGAGTAGTCAAGCCTCCCCCTCAGTTACCAACAACCGCTCTTCAACTACCCGTATCCATAATTTTGCCCCTAGATAATTTCACCTTCGACATAACTAATTTTTGTGGTAGTAGTGATGATGAGGATACCATAATAGGAATTCCCTTGCTTTTTGAGGATTCCTCCTTACTGATGATTAGTACCTCATCCATTGAGTCAGACCACCAAAATCACAAAATAAACCTAGTTTACCCCCAACTCATCGACTATGACCAACAAGGACCACCAATTCTAGACACATTCAAAAATAATGAGGCTCTCTTAGAATTCATGGGACTAAGGGATACATTACCATATGGAGATGAAAAATATGGATTCAACATCACACTAGACACACAAGCATAGTACGAGGAGATGATTGAGCCCTTCAGTCGCAAAAGAAAAGGAATGAGAATAATCTCCAAGTCATTGAGTGAAAACCACACTGTGACACTCTCTAAGCATAGAATGGTAAAAATAAAGGATGCATCCAACAGTGAAAACCTCTCTGAGGCACTAGAGGATGGAAGATTCAATCTCCCCTTACTGTGCTCCATCAAGAGAAATCGACAGTCTTAGCAGAATAGTGCAATCCCGTCAATCTGGGAACAAAAGTAGCACCACACATCACTTTCTACGTTGAATCACTTCTATCAGAAGAACAAGAACTATTAGCAGAATTCCTAAGGGAAAGAAAGGCGAACTTTTCATGGACCTATGTTGACATGCCAAGTCTCGATCTAGAAGTCGTGGTTCATCATTTAGCTGTCTACCCAAGGGAAAAGCTAGTGAGACAAAAATTGAGAAAGATTCACCTTCAGATAGCCTTTCTAGTTAAGGTAGAATTACAAAAAAAATTGAATGCCATTTTTTATATGCCCAATTGATTATCCTGAATGGGTATCCAATCTTGTATCAGTTTCAAAACCAAATGGGGGCACCTGTATCTGCACAAACTTTAGAGACCTAAAAACAGTGTGTCTTAAGGATGATTTTCCACTACCCAACATTGATATGATAGTTGACGTGACAGCTGGACACGAGATGCTATCACTGATGGATGGATTCTTAGGGTACAACCAAATCATGATCACAAAATAAGACCAACATAAGACAACGTTTACATGTCCATGGGGCACCTACTACTGGAACATGATGCCATTTGGGTTAAAAAATGCAGGTGCAACATACCAAAGAGCCATGACATTGATTTTCCATGACATGTTCCATAAAACAGTGGAAGACTATGTAGATGAATTATTGGAAAAATCTAGAAAAAGAGAAGACCACATAATAGCCTTGAGCTCTATTTTTGACAGATTGGAAAAATATAAGGTTCATCTCAACCCAAAGAAGTGTGTCTTTGGGGTACAATCTAGAAAACTTCTGGGATACATAGTGTCAATGAGAGGAATCAAGGTAGATCCCGCCAAGGTAAAGGAAACCCTCAATATGGAAGCACCCAAGACATTAAAGAAATTGAGGGGTCTACAAGGCAGACTCCAATCCATCTGAAGGTTCATAGCACAACTGGTAGACAAAAAAATTACATATTCACATCTACTCCACAAGGGAGTAGCATACAAATAGGACAATAAGTGCAATTAGGAATTTGATAAAATTAAAGAATATCTACTCATGCCATGAGTATTAATGCCACCCATTGCAGGAAAACCACTAATTTTATACATCTCGGCAACATCAACAACGCTTGGTGCTCTTTTAGCTCAACACGATGAAAATGGAACAATGGGCCATCTATTACATCAATAGAACAATGTTAGGGCATGAGATCAACTACACACCAATAGAAAAATCTTTCCTAGCTGTCGTGTTTGTAGCCCAAAAGTTTAGACACTACATGTTGGCTCATCAGATCAAGCTGATCACCAAGATCAATCCCCTAAAGTATCTACTGTGAAAGGCAATGCTCATAGGAAGGATGGGTAAGTGGGTCATGATACTATCAAAATATGACATTGAATATGTGGAATAAAAATAAATCAAAGGACAAGTCATCACAAACCAACTAGCAGAGGCTCCAATATATTCAAAGAATCCACTCATATCAGAGTTTCTGGATGAATCCATCTTTAATCTCAGCATAACTGATCATTGGAAACTCTACTTTGATGGCTCATACACATAACATAGATCAGGAGCCAATGTTTTCTTCATCACCCCACAGGGGGATTGTATTCCTAGATCCTACAAATTGGCATTCCCTTATACTAACAACATTGTAGAATACAAGGCTTTAACCATAGGTCTCAAGATTGCAACATAGTGGCGGATCATGGCACTAAAATTCTATGGAGATTCACAACTTATTATCAACCAAGTCAATGGTGAGTACCAAACTATGGATGAAAAGCTAACACCATACAAGAAGTTAGTAGAGAGCCTCAAAGAATTGTTCATTGAAATCACCTTTGAGTAGATATCGAGGGCTGATAACAGAGTAGCTAATGCCATGGCAACAATTGGATCCTTACTGGACATCCCTTGCAATGTTGCAAAACATGAATTCTTGGTAGAGCAGCTTATCATAATGAATTTTGAGGTACCAGAGTATGAATATGTGTGCGAACTCATTGGTCCCGGTGATCTGTGGTATCAAAAAATCTATACCTACCTATGAATAGGAGTCCTCCCAGCTGACATATTCCCAAATCTCAAATGAGACTTTGTCAAAAATTCCACCAGTTTTGTCATTCTAGGAGAAACCCTCTATCATAGGAGTATTGAAGGAACCTTGTTGCATTGCTTAAACCTTGAGGAAGCCCTAACTTCTCTAACTAAGGTACATAATGGCATTTGGGGTTCACACTCGAGTGGTATGACCTTGGCTAAGAAGTTGCTGAGGACTGGGTACTACTGGCCAACAATGGAAAGGGAGGAACACAACTTTGTCAAATAGTGTTTACAATGCTAGCAACATGGAGACCTTATTCATGTACCAACTTAGGAACTCCATCCTATTGTTACACCATGGCCCTTCTCACAGTGGGGGCTCGATCTTATCAAAAAAATCACACCCACCTTATCCAACATCCATAAGTTCATCATCACCACCATGGAGTACTTCACAAAGTGGATCAAAGAAATTCTAATGACCTACATAACTGGAAAAAATATATCAAAGTTCATCCTAAAATATCTCATTTGTCGATACGGTGTCCCCCAATCCATTATCTCTGATAATGGGACACCTTTAAATAATTAGGATGTGTGTAACCTTTGCCACAAATTCAATTTCCAACATCACTTTTCCACTCTGTACTATCCCCAAGGCAATGGCTAAGCAAAAGCTACTAATAAAACCATCCTAAAAATCATTAAGAAAACACTCAATGACTTTTGTCGTGACTGGAATCTGCAGCTAAATCCTGCCTTATGGGCCTATTGCACCAGCTTTTGTACACCAATAGGCGCCACCCCATTCTCCTTGGTCTATAAATCAGAAGCCATCCTCCCAATCGAGATCGAGCTCGCATCACTAAGAATATCATTGCAAAACCTCATTACAGATGAGGAATATTGGGTTTCAAGGTTAAATAAGCTAGATTTATTAGATGAACGATGCATGGATGCCCTCAACCATCTATAGGTGTATCAGAACCACCTAAAGTAAAGCTACAACAAGAAGATCAGGAGATGCACCTTCCAAGTCGATGAACTTGTGCTAAAATAAAATCAAAAGAACGTGCCAAACCTAGATAGAAAAGGAAAATTTGAGCCAAACTAGTTGGGACCTTTCATCATCACAACAAACTATAAGTTAGGGGCATATCAACTATCAACACTAGAAGGCGAGCCTCTACAAGAACCCCTGAACAACTCCCATCTCAAAAAAATTTATGCCTAAGAACTTGCAATGTATAGAACCGAAAAATACAAAAAAAAAAAATGTCCTGAAAAAATGGTTACCTGGAAAACAGGCATGTTGGTGACAACAAAAAAATCAAAATATACAAAAATAAAATAAAAATCAGAAAAATGATTGAAAATAGTAAAGAGAAAAAATCGTCCTCTAGTGAAAACCACTTCGGTGGCGCTTTGGACAAGTACCTTGGTAACAACCTAGCAAATAGACACCAAGCATAAATAAAGCAGTCTCCATCCACCAAGATCTTCATGACCTTTTCCGTGCACTTACTTATCCACTACATTCCATTTATCTTTCCATCATCCATTCGCATTCCATACCATCGCTTGATCTTGTGCTCATATCATGTTTGACCATAGTACTACTTGACATATTCCTAAGGTCAGTTTGTCTTGCCTTTATCGAAGTAGTCTATCACATCATGCTGGGAGCATGTTCCTGTACCTGCATCGAATCAAATTTGTGTATATTCTCATGATCTTCCTAAACCATCAAAAATCTAAAAACATTCAGAAAATCCATGAAAAATTAAAAAACATTCAAAACATCAAAAATCTAAAAACATTCAGAAAATCCATCAAAAAATCCAAAAACATTCATAAAATCCTTCAAAATTCAAAAACATTAAAAAAAAAACATCCAAATCATTGAAAATCCAAAACATTCAAAATCCATCAAAAACCCAAAAAATTTAGAAAATCAAAAATCCAAAAACATCCAAAACATTCAAAACATCAAAAATCAAAATAATTCAAAAAATTCAAAAAAACTCATAAATCAAAAAATAGAGTCATCGGCTGAAATACATCTCTAAGCTTGAATGTACGAAAGGTTGATCTTTGATTATCCCTGAGACATTTTAGGCCAGTTCTTTAGGCGTCCATTGCAATAGAAATGACAATATGTTTGCCAATCGTTCTCATCATTGAGTCAAGTTTGTCATCAATCGAACTATGTGGTCTCTACGTGTATAACATAGGCAAGGCTAATGTATGGATCAACTCCCGAGACTCCTAGGATAGGTCTTTATGTCAGTCTCTTTGTCATAAATCTTGAAAATACCAAAAACATTGAAAATTTTGAAAAATACCAAAAACATTTGTAAAACATCTCAAAATTCCAAAAACAGCCTCAAAACATTTGAAAAAACCCAAAATGATGCATCTGTCTCATCTCAGTTTCACCCATAGTAATCATCATTCCTAATAAGGGATCGTTGCTTTCATCCTTTGGTAAGTCAGTCGGAAGCAAGTCTAGCAGGTTTAAAATTGAATGCCTAATCATCAAAGTCTCAACTCTAGATTAGTGAGTCAAAAATTTGGTCAACCTAGAGTATCAATAGATTATCATCCAATCAATCTCGTCAAAACCCTGATCACAATATATCCTAGGAATGTGACCTTTCTACAATGGACATCAACATCAGGTATCACAATAGTTTAGTCTTTGGCTAGCGGTACAAAGAAAATTAGCTTGTTTGTTTACTTTATCTTGGTCTTGTTTGGACTTATCTTATTTTGCGCTCATTCAAAGGACCTCTTGATGATTTCTAAACAAGAAAGATTTAGAGAGAAAGGAATGGGGAAATGATCATTATCTTGTTATCTATTGTACTCATGGGATACTCTTGTAAAATAAATTTGTCATGTGTTCTTTGTTTGGTGTGTAGGGAAGGTGTTTTAGGTATCTTATTGACCACATAGGAAGGCTTGCTTTTCTATGTTTTGGTCTGAGATGTTTAAAAGATCTGAACTACATCTTGAATAAGGTTCCATATGCTAAGAGTGAACATGAATAATCCTATCTATTTGACGAGTCAAAGTCCATCACACAAGTCGCAATGCCATCCTGGTTCTTAATACCTTGATGCATCACACCTATGCATGTTATCAAACATAAAGAAGGGTATGCTCTTTATCTCTCCCATCATTGGATACACAGTACCTCATCATCATCATTCATCATCATATCCAATAAAGTCTCAATGACTAGGGGACTTGTCAGACTTCTGCATCTTCTTGGATTTAAGGGTTCATCCCTCTCATTCTTCTATCCTCTTTCATGCTAACAACATCATCCATCTTATCCATCTCACATGCATTGCATAATAATCTAAGTTGCTTAGGATAATATCAATTTTTTATTCTAAGAATCTTCCAAACATCTCATTTGCATAATCATTTAAGTTGTTTAGGATAATATAGATTTGTTATTCTAAGCATCTTAAAAAAATCTCATTTACATCATCATTATCATATAGATCAGTTAGTCAGAGCCATCCATACATCCATTTTGAACCTCTTTGTCGTAAGATTGACCTCAAATCGAATCTTTGTCATAAGATTTTGACATCCTACAATTGCTCAATAACATGGTTGATGCTTGATATTCTTGACATGATGATGGATCTTGACTTTTTGCAACAATGGATGAAGAATCCTACCCTTGAATGCCTTAGAAATGATCTTGAATGTTATCTTGATGATCTTGGAATTCTTAACCCTTGCTTGCTTGACTTGATATCATGTAGGCTTATGTTGCTTAGATGAAATAAGGATTTTAAAGATTTTTTATATAGGCAAGCCACTCAAATGACTATTAATTGGATCCTCAAGGCTGACATAGGAGAAATTTGAATTTAAAGCCCCGTTTTCCCACTCAGAACCTTAAAAATATGCCAAATGGGACTCATTTTCCATCCTGGGTGAATGAGTCCCACTAGGATGGGTCCCACAAGGGCTATTTTTGGTCCTAAAATGTCAGGGAGTGAAGAAATTAAGCTTATATGTTGATCTTGTTAGGTTTTTTCTTAAAATATACCCTAGGATGCACAATATGGGGTCATAGGGGCTTATTAATGATGATATAAAGGTCATAAAATAAATAGGTTACAAAATACAATGTGAGAGTGTAAATAGATACACTTTACAACATTAAATTAAGGAAAAATTGGGTCTATTTAGCTTATAAGGGCCCTACATCCCATGTGAATGTGTAAAACATATTACAACACTAGAGTAGCTCCACTTTAGTTTACAAGCCTCCTAATTTTAATATGAAAATGTAAATAAATACATTTTACAACGTTAAATCAGGGAAAAGTTAAGTGAATTCAGCTGAAAAGGGGCCCAAGACCTAATGTGGATGTGAAAAATACCTCACAACACTTGATCAAGGTTATATCAAGTCAATTTTATCCTTAATTATCCTCAAATCAAGCAAGGAAAAGGAAATTTTTTTAGTGGTTACATCTAGCCACCACTTTAGTGAGAGGATGAACTTGTTTTAAACTCACACAAAAGTAGACATTCAAGAGGGGTCCAAGTGTACCAATGTGGATGGTCTAGGATAAAAAATATCAAAGAGGTGGTCAAGCCCTCAGGATCCAAGATCCTAAGCCAAACCGACATAAGAACAAAAAGGAAACACTCAAAGGTGTATGATATGCAACATCAAGATACACAAACATGTAACACAAATAACTAATAGAAAGAAAAATAAAAATAAGGTGGATAAAAAATGTGCTCACTCTAGGGCCAGTAAACATCAGTTCATCCATGGGGTGGGTTATCCCAAAGAAGTGGTTTAGTGAGAAAGGCATGCTAGTGTGGCAACTTCACACCATATAATGAGAAAGTCATGCTAGTGTGTCAAATTCCCATCATACTAACCATACCAAAGTTATATTCCTGATAACTTTGATAAGGCACCACAATGTCATACTTTTTGTAAATGCTTTTGAATTTCATATAAAAAATTTATTTGAAGGGGATTTTTCTTTGTTTGTGTAACGATATTCTTATTAGTGAGAATTATACCTAATGTTTCTGAGAGAGGACAAGTCAAAAGTGTCAGACTGTCACCCATGGGATGCCTCATTCACATCATGCCATGTTAGTAAATCATACACTCTTGGATGGCATTAAACCCAATGACACCACCAAGAAGAGAACACATCACAAGAAAAAAGAAAAATCATGCCATGATTTTTTTCTAAAAGATGCCATCAATGTATGCCCTCACTTTAAAGTGGTTGCTACACCATCACTATGAGTAATTTCTTTAAAGTAGCCAATGATAAATGCTAACATGAAAGAAGACATGAGAGAAAAATTGGAAAGCTCTATGCCAATTCATGTTTCTGAATTGAACTAGATCATGAAAAAGTATGTCATAGGTGAGCCAACTTAAGGCATGTCATCCACATCACAAGCTTGTTCTTGTATAGGGTATGTGCAGAATCATGATGGGCCAAAAAGTGGTGATATCTAAGTGATATGATGACCCATGTGGCTGATGAATTTTTTTTTACCCAAATTTGATGAAACAAAAAGGGTTTTTAAAGGAGATTCTCAGCTTTCCACCAATATAAATTATGTTTTAATTTAAATTTAATAAATAATTATTATTCATTTTCTATTTGAATTACGATGAAATTTCTAATTGATAGGCTGATTGAAAAAAATCTATAACTTTCAAACAGTATCACATTTTTTGAATCCAAAATATGTGTCACATTCTATGCTTCGCATACTATAGGAATAAATTTAAAAAAAAAAATTCATGAAGTTTTGACCAAGTTAAGGTGGTTAGACATACGAGTTTTTATATTTTTTAAAATTTGTAATAAAAAATCATAATTTATTATTTACTTGGAAATAAATTACAAAAAAATATGCATCACATCTAGACATGAGTCCCCTACTTATATCTAAAATATTATTAAAAAATATTATAATTTTATTGTGGTTAGGGTGGTCAGAAAAACACCTACTTATTTTTTCCCTAAAATTTAAGTACTACTACATTGAAATTTCAAAATTTCACCAAATAGATTTAAAAAAAAAAAAAATAAACCTGATTTTCTAGATAATTTATTCAATTTTTTACGTCAAGTTGCCTAACTCTGATTTTCTGAATTTTATTGCCACTTAAGGGCTTGTTTTTTCCATGATGATCGTGCACATACCCTATATATATATGAAAGGTGGTCAACTATCCAAAAGAGAAAATGACAAGTGACATACTAGGATAAGGCTTCCTAACCAACTTTCTCCCACCTAGTGCAGGACAAGGGTGAGCCTGGAATGGATGATGATATGTTGCTCCTTGCAAAAAGGGAATGACATCCAATAGTGAGTATTCTGTGATCCTACAACTATTGTATGGAAAGAAACAACAACTAACGTTATTTATTATGATGAGTAAACAAAGCATCAACTTGATACATATTTAATGAGATATTGATCAGTTTCAGATGCATCAAAGTTAAAGCTATCTTTGAAGAATCTTTTGTGATAGTGTTGAAATTAAATGAAGGATTTTGTTTCGAGGGACAATGACCAAGAAAATTAGTCAATTTTTGCATTTTAGGCTCTATAGGGACATTTATATCTTGTTCTATAGCATCACATCCTTTCCCAAGTTGCTTCATAAGTTCAAAACCTCCTCCATAAAGCTTCCTCAGTTCTTTCGGATTTAGAGGTTGTTCAACTTCATTAATGTTTCCGTGTATCTTATCTTTTCTTCTAAGGTGGTTGAAGTGGATGAATTTGAATTTTATATTTCGGTTACTCATTTCTCTTTTCCCTTTTTAGACTCTTTTGTTATGATCTTGTATTATCCCATGAATATAGGTATGAACTCAAAGGTTTCTAAAGCATCTTCCAATAAATTTATGGATTGTTCAATTTTTTATTTATTTTTCTATCTCTTGTATGGGTTCGACATGTGTGGTTAATGTCAAGGGATGTCTAATGTGCATGATGTCAAAAGCCTTGTTTATAGTTTCATTATCTCTTAGTGAAGAGGAGTCTAATTTCACTTCATCATCTTCATCTAAGGAAGCCATATTACTATTGTTTGAAATAGGTGTGTCAATTTTGTCAAGTTCTTGCACCATGATACCTTCCTTAGTAGGAGATTTTTTAGGAGAGTGAAAAAATTGATGTTCATGACATTCAAAGGTGGGTTCTTCTAAAATAACTTCATGAAAAATTGCAGGTTATCAATGGTTAGGTATTTTTGTGTGTCAATGATGGTATTATTTTGTTCAATAATTTTTTCATCATGATTCTCATCAATTGCATCTTGTAACACCTTAATATCTTATTCTCCAATAGGAGAGATATTAGGGGAGAGGGAAATTTTATTGTTGTCGATAATTTTCTCTAAGGTATCAGTCTCTTGTGCCATAATATCTACCCTAGTAGGAGAGATTTTAGGAAAGTGATAACCAATAGGTTCATCACATTCTGTGGTTAGATGTTTTAAAGTAGCTTCATCACACATATGAGAGGCATCAAGAGAAGGATAACTATGATTTTCATGGTTACGAATAATTGGATTTTTTTTTTCAAATATGTCTTCCCAAACGGTAGGAGCATTAGGAAAGGGAGGAATAAGATTCTAATGAGTCTTGTAAAGGATATCTTCTAACACTAAACTATCTTCTTCATGTCTATAGAAGATATTAGAAGAAGGAAAGGTTTGATTGTCATGATTTTCTACATTTTCATCTCCATATCCTATAATATATTCTCAAGTAGGAGAGGTAGGATTGTCATAGCTCTCAATTATTGCATCTCTTAATATCAACATATCATTCACACAAATTTGTTTGTCATGATCATTCATGGTTGTATCCTTATGAACACTAAAGAATTTTCACAAGTAGGGGAGGTGTTGGGAGATGAATGAAGACTATGTAAAGTAGTGGCCATGATCTTAGCTTGTGTGTCATTATATCTTTCCAAGATACCAATGGGAGAGATATCGGGAGAAGAACAATTATGATTATCATGATTGTCTAGATTCTTGCATCCTCTTGTGTCAAAGCTTTAGTGGATTATCTTGGTGAGGTGAAGTCATAAAGGGCTTCATCTAACATTTCAAAGTCATCACTACTAAATGGTTTGAAAGATATGATTTGTCTAATGTTAACCATTTTATTGTTTGTTAATTTTGATATTTTTTGTTTTTTGTTTTCATTTTCTAATGAATGTTCAATGTAATCCAATCTAATTGAACTATGAACTAATGTTGAAATTGAAATGCATGTAAATTATGATATTTCTAATTATTTGAATGTAACAAAAGTTGTGCAAAATTAAAATGCATTGTAAAGATCTAAGATGAATTGCAATTTTCAGATTTCAAACAAGGTAATTTACAGATTACACTATGCAATGATCTGAATATGAAATGTTGTGAATGCAAATTTGGAATTAAGAAATGCATGAAATTGACTAGTTTAAGCTAGATTTTGTAAATTTCATGAAAGAAAAAATCAACCAACTGAAAAAAAAACCAATGGCAGTAAACAAAAGCTTAGAAACAAGATTTCCACCACCTTTACATGAAATAACATAGTTTTCACATTGAAAGGCATAATATCAATTCCAGTATGAATTCCATTCAAAAGTGATATACAAGTGAAGTTTGGAGGGGAACAATCTTTTTAAAAAGTCAAATTGTTGAGGAGTTTAAAGAAAGAAGAATCAAAGGCTACATAATTGGGTTGAACTCCTCAATTATAGAAATGGAAAGGCTCAAATAAATGTTGTTCAACAAAACCCTTACTTTATTCTCCCAAACAAGCTTTCCAAATGAGGGTTTATTAGAAAAGCATACTCGAAACCTTGAATGTTGTACCACTACTTGATACACATTTAGAAATTTTTACCCATGCTTTAGGAACAAACTTACAGTCTCTTTGAATTCTCTTTCCTCAATCACCAACTTGTAACCATCCATTTTCATTGGAAAATTTTTGTATTTCCTGAGAGGACAACAACCAAATGATGGATTCTTGTTTTCCCCTACACAAAACAACATGCACACAAGGTACACAACCTAAAACTAACATACTCCACTGAACTACAGAGCCTAGATCATGGAGTAGTCATAATGAACCTTCTTAGACTCTCAAACCCCCCTAGTGCACCAAAACCACATCTCTTCGAGGCATTTTGTTATTTAAAAATTGAATTACCTTGTGTATTGATGTAATCAAGGGAGGTCATGTAACACAACTCAAAAAAAATCAACCAACAACAACAATTCACAATTAACAACTCATAAAATTCTTCACTTTCACCAATTCAATAGTTATTCTTGTAGCATAACTAACTCACTCAAACAAGTCTATATTTTAGAGAAGTTATTCTCATACAAAGACCTAACCCTTCTCAAAGTCCTAACAGGGCACACAATAACATATCAACAAGCCACAATAGGCTTCTTTATTACAACTTCATCAAAACTAGATTTCTACACCAACTAGGCATCAAATTAGGCCTCTTTTACAAAGGAACTTATCTTAAATCCTTTTCCAAAACACAAAAATACATTGGGAAGTAGTCTATATGTTATCAAAGCAAGGATTCCACCATTTTTTTTAGAAAATCACTCACCAAAGTGTCAAATCACAAAACCCTCCTTTTTACCCAAGAAACTAGGGGCTTATTGAAAAGCACTCATCCAACCCTCACACAATCTTATGAATACTTAAAACAGGTCTAAAATGACCTAAAAAATCTCAATTCAACAAGAAACTATGCTTCCCCAACACAAAACACACTTTAGCATATCAAAACAACTTGAAATCTCATGGAAAACTCAAAATTTCACTCTAGGGCTTTATGCCCAACACCCTTTTAGACCTCCCCTACACACAAACAACATTCCGTCAACTATTTATTGATGATTCAGACCCATTCCACCAATTACAGTAATCAAAATGAGTGGAATGGGCTAATTTACATTAAGTGGTGTTCCTGCACCACGTATGCTTCCACATTTTGTATACATATATATATATATATATATATATATATATGACATAAGTTTTAAGGAAGTAAAATAAAAAAAAATTTCTCAATCCTTTATTATGGATGTGCATACCACATGGATTTTACATGCTTCCATTTTGAGCCTATCTTGCAATCATGGCATGCCACATTACCACATCTCTTTAAGGCATTCCATTGAAAAAAATCATGTGACCTTTGTCTATGATAGAAATACTCTTGTACATGATGATTGTAAGTATTCTTTATGAAGCCTTGAATGACATATATTTTAATTTATTTGAATGGATACATTTTTGAGGAAATAATATTCATCTCATTACCATGCTACAGGTAAAATTATCCGCCATGCTAAAGAAATGAACAAGGAAGAAACTAACAAACAAGAGTATGAAACCTTCAGAAAAAAGGAGAGAGATCGGGTGGCGACATATCGTGAAAATAATAAATTGGAAAAGATTGATGAAAACAAGCCAATTGAAGAGGAACCTCAACTGTGCAAAAGAGAAAATGAATTGGCAACACAAAAGGCATGAATGCGAAAGCATCGTGGTAAGATAGATTTGGATACCGTAGTTGGAGACATACCCTCTACGACAAGTGAATATGTAGGGACAACATTAAGCACAAGTGAACATGGAGGGACACCATCTGCCACAAGTGATTATGGAGGGACACCATCTACCACAAGTGAATATGGAGGGACACCATCTACCACAAGTGAATATGGAGAAACACCATCTACCACAAGTGAATATTGTTGGACACCATCCGACTCATCTCAAGTGGAGAGTACATCATCACTCGAATTTGAAAAATAAGGTATACCATCATCCCCACATGAAGCTCAAGGTATGTCTTCTACTCCACCCTCGATGAAAGGTACACAATCTAGCCCACCTCAATTAAATATTGATGAAATTCCTAATGTTGAGATGTATGTACCTAGGAGAACACCACCTAGAATATTATGTAGAAAGAAAAAGTATTTAATTAATATTGATGAGGATGTTTTGAAGCACATGGAAGGTAAGATTTCAACACGCACTTGTAGAAGATATGCTGATAAGATTTGGAAATTATTCTTTGAAAGGATAAATGAGACCGCAAGATGTCAACTATTTATTGAAATGATGTGGGGTGTAAAGTATAAAAACATCATGAAGACTCTTGGGTTGAGAACATCAAATGCATCAAGTGAAAACATTATTGTGAAAAATCTAATGGATGCTTATGAGAGTGTGGGTAGGACCTCACGCTCAAAGGATAGTAATGTCACCTGACGTGTCATTAAATCGACTTTGGTAAGCTATCAAACAAAGAGAGCTTGTATCATTAAATAGATGAGTGAACAAATGAGAGTTAGTACCATTTTTTTATCAAGAATCGTTCAAAGGCGGAAAATAATTAAGGGCATTGATTCAAATGAATTATGCACATTCTCTGGGAAACTGCCAAAAAAAGATAAAGAATTTGTTCAAGCCTTGAGAACATTGATTGAAGAGTATTGGAAGAATAATACAAGGCCATATCTGAATCAAAGGGATGTGGTAAGAAGGAGAATCGGTAGTCGGAACCATGAGCCACATCCAAAGCATTTTTTAGATATGACTCAAACCCAATTTTTTCATAAATTTCAAAATGATTATCCTCATATTAGTATTTGTCAAAGATGTTTTGAAATTATTAAACCTTTTTATGTCCAAATAAATCATGCACACACTACTTTTTGCTGTAGAATACATATTGAATTCTCTAACCATTATGATGTTTATCGTTCTATATGTTTAGATTTTCATACTAACGATGTTTTATAGGATTGTGCCATAGAAGCCTCACCAAAATCTGCAAGAGAGTTCTTATCAAAAAAATTATGTCAAATACAGGATGGTTAGATATTCTATAGGAAGACATGCTTGGATGGTTCATGTGATCATTGCAGTGGCTTGCAACGTATGCCAGTATGTCAACATATGGAAAGCACAGATGAGGTGGGACAAAAACTAGAAGAGTTCAAGAAGTATAAAAGAGTGGCCCATATACTACAAAAGATGGGTCTCAAGCAAAAGGGTGTGATTTGGTTATTGAGAATATTCTAGTGTATTTGTTTATGTCCATGTTTCATGGAAATATACTATTTGAGTATGCAATGCATACCCATAGAGCCTGATGGTTAGACATGAAATTCAAGCTATGCAAGGACACCTTTCTAGTTGGTAGCATACAACCACAGTGTGAGGTGTAGTCATAGTATTACAACTCCACACAGGTTCTGATATTTTTGCACATAGCATTCATTCATGCATATGATAGTACAAAGTGTTGTAAATTGAGGTATTTTCTTAGCTTAATACCTTGTAAAACTTTAATATTTATGATTTAAATATTATTTTCCTTTGTTACAGATTCTTTGTGGGTGATTATCTAATTAATCCATTTTACTGTTTGTGGAATGTAGACATAAGTTGATAGAAGAAGTATACAGGATATTAGAAAGATTACAAAAGCATGTACCATGGAGAAAACCCTTTTGGGTAAAAAACTCCACCAAGAATTAATCTATTATTCAATATTTGAAGTAGATTACAATAGCTTCAATTCTTTCTTGAGAATGTCTCTTTTTCCTTCACCAAAATTTTTCACAACCTGCAAATAAAACACACCAACTCTCTCTTCAACTTTCTTGAGATAAATAGACTTTAATCAACATTGTAAATTCCAAATGAGTTACAATAACAATTCTCAAGCCCTAAACGTAAAAGGTATGCCTATCTCTTGCAAGTAGAGTTGTGTCATGAAGAACAATGCCAAATAATCTCCTTCATCCATTTGGGGGTCCCAAACTGAAGTCATAACTCAAAATTTATTCTATAAATATCTTAAGGCTACATCCTCAAAGTTGGCACCCAAAAGAGAGCCCCACTTAAATAAGCCTTTAGAAATATCTCAACATGCAAAGGAGATAATTCCAAGAAGCCAACTTGGGTGCCTGAAGTGGGTCCAAGATATTTCTTGTTAACTGAAACATTTCTCAAAACCATTCATGCAAAACAATGTGCATGCATGATCCTCCATCTATTAACTGAAAGTAGTCCTTGTTATTTGTCATGCAACTCAAGTTATTATCCATGCATTCCAATTTACCTAAAGTCAACTAGCATTCAACTAAAACCAACTGAAGATAACTGAACCATAACTAAACTGAATTGAATTCAATTGAATTGAATTGAACTGAACTAAACTGAACTTCAGCTAAACTTCAACTTAACTTCTACTGAACTTCAAACCCTATTTTATAGGTACTCAACATGCATAAATCAAAATCCCTATTTTGTAGGAACCTAGGATGCATTCTTTAAGTGTACTCAATTTACCAACTAGTTAAATGAATTCAAGGTGAATTGTCACCTGTTGGTGTTTAAAAATGCAACCCAACTAGGATTTGCAATTCTCTAAGAGGTAGCCAACCTCTATATTGAAGAACCACAAAGCCTAGTGGCCAACTGACAGGAAATGGAATAGATACACATTTCCCCTACACTTCAGGCTCTGTAAGACCTAGGGGGGTAACCCTTTAGAAATATCAAACAATCTAGACACACAAGCAATAGGATATTGCTTAACAGATTATGTTCTCACATAATTGCTGAGAAACCTCAAATATCACTCAATATTGGCAAACTATTGAAGGAATTTCACTAATCAGCAAGGAGAACATGACAGACACAACTATCCAAACAATAAGAACAAGAATGATTTTACATTTAAAATTTGTTTCTGAGATGCATTACGCTGCAAAATAGGTTATAGTACCCAAGGCTAGACCTATAGTACATTAGCACCCACCTAATGCACCTCCGAAATTTCTCCTATTTTGTAGGAACCTAGGATGCATTCTTTAAGTGTACTCAATTTACCAACTAGTTAAATGAATTCAACATGAGTTGTCACCTGTTGGTGTTTAAAAATGCAACCCAGCTAGGATTTGCAATTCCCTAAGAGGTAGCCAACCTCCATTATAAAAAACCACAAAGCCTAGTGGGCAACTGACAGGAAATGGAATGGATACACATTTCCCCTACACTTCAGGCTCTGTAAGACCTAGGGGCGTAACCCTTTAGAATAATCAAACAATCTAGACACACAAGTAACAAGATATTGCTTAATAGATTATGCTCTCATAGAATTGCTGAGAAACCTAAAATATCACTCAATATTGGAAAACTATTGAATGAATTTCACTAATCAGCAAGGAGAACATAAAAGACACAATTGTCCAAACACTAAGAACAAGAATGATTTTACAATTAAAATTGTTTATGAGATGCATTAAGCTGCAAGATAAATCAGTGTGAATTCTAGGCCATGGAGTCAAACACATAAGACAACTTTATCAGCAAATGGCATTCAACCAGTGGATTTTAAATTGTTGATGCCTTGCATCAAGTGTAAGTGTCTTACACCAACAATTCCACTCCTATTATCAATCAACTTCTCCTTATCAAATCCAAACTGCACACTTAAAATCACTATTATCTGCTCACAGTATTTAACCATTTCTTTGAAAGAGACCCATAAACAAATAACACAATCTCATGAAATTTGAGATGATAAACTCAAAATACTTTGTATTATTGAATTCATATGATTTAAATGTACAAGTATGGAGACAAATTGAAGATATTCATGAAAATATAAACACATTTCATGATTTATTTGCACAAACTAGTTGTATTTGCTCATAAAATCAGAAATTATAGTTTCTAGACTCAAAATTAACTCAGACTTAACAAACCTCTATCTACCCAGCCCAATACAAAAACTCATCCATCACCTTAAGATTGGGGAAGGATGAGATTAAAGGAATTACAAATAGTGATGATTTGAGGATGGAGGCTTGTAAGGAGTTCATGATGGATGACTCTTTTATTCATACTCGTGCTTTTGAAGGTTTTGTATGGAGAGCCCATCTCTCATCATATACTGAGAAGGTAGCACATGAGAGAAGTCTGCATCCAGAGCTTCCAGAGCAGGTAATTCAGTCAAGGGTTGGAGTGCAAATGAAGGAGAAGTTTAAGGAAATCACACCAGAATAGGGCAGGGCATTGGTTCAAAAGTGTGGGATATTACTACTCCCTGAATGGGATATTGCTGATGTTGTGGTATTTGACAAAGTAAGAAGGGCCAATAAGCCACTTTTTGCAAGGGAGGAGGAGGTTGCAATGGCACTTAAAGGATTAGCCTTTAGTGAGGAGTGGGATTCTCTGGCAATATGGTCACTATCCATGGCATCTCAAAAACCTATTGTTGCTAAAACATCCAACTTTAGTGGTCATTTGATTGTGAAAAGAGTTGTTGATACCCCTCCATTGGAGGCTGTTGAGATGGTTGTGAATGTTGCCAAATTCACTAGGGCAATTATGGAGGATTTAACTAAAAGATGAGATATTCAGAGGAGCCAGTATAATGACATTATTATTGAGTATAATAAGAGTCAGCAAAGGGTGGCAGAATTGGAAACTGAAATGGCCTTATTAAGAGAACAAATGGAAACCTTGAGGTCTCAAAGGCATGCTAGTTCTAGCCACATTGTTTTAGACCCACCAGTAGATCAACCCCAACCTTCTGCATAGGCTGAATCGTGGGCTATGGTACCATATAATATGGGACAAGTGCTCATTGCAGTTGAAAAGGGCAGTACCTCGAGCGAAGATCCTTCTAGGGAAAATTTGATCGAGCAGGTTGAAGAATATAAGGAGATTGTGAACCAAATCTGGGATGTAGCAGGAAGGAATAATTCAGAAATTGTTGATACTGTGTTAAGGCATTTACATAAACGGGTCTAGAGTAAGCTAAATGGTGTTCATGCAAATTATGCCTTGATGTTGCAAGAACTTGAATTGTTTCCAAGGGACAGAGAACTGGCTATCCCTTTGCTAAATAGATGGGGCCCTACAATGGAGAAGTTAAAATTTATGGCAGTTGGGGCAAACAACATGGGAACAAATATCCTATAGTCATAACAACATATCAATTTGTTAAGAGTATTGTCGAGCAAAATTTCCAAGGGTTTGCCGCTCCTATGGAGTCCAAAATCAAAGCATTGAAGGATATTTATGATGGAAAGGATTTGACTCCACTACCTCATATTTTGCATAGTCAAGATAGGGTCAAGCCTTTAAAGGCATGGAAGGAGCAAATGAATAATATAATGACTGCCTAGACTCATGAGATATGCAAAAATGCTGATATTCACATATTGGAAAACACTTTAGAAAAGTTATCATTTGTCATTAGTTTCCTGGAAAACTTTGATAAGACAACCACGTCATTGATGATAAAGTATGTACCTTATCAAAAAATGGTCGACCAGGTGGTGGCTTTTAGTTGGCCGTCAGAGGAGGATTTCGAGTCATGGAAAAAGGTGTTCATTGATGAACTTGAATTATGAATAATTGGGATGAGAATTGCAATTTGGTAATGTAAAATACAGGTTTGGCCTTGGGTACTATATTTTAAAATGCATTCTCTTTCCAGATTCTGGTGCAAAATTGTTCAAATTGTGGCACCGAAATCTGGAAAGATGCATTAAGAATGATGTAAAATACAAGTCTGGCCTTGGGTACTATATTTTGTAGGAACCTAGGATGCATTCTTTAATTGTACTCAATTTACCAACTAGTTAAATGAATTCAAGGTGAGTTGTCACCTACCATATGTGAGCCCATGTGCTCCTATTTTGTAGGAGCTAATTCAAAGGCATCCACACATGATTTTAACATTTAGAACTAATTACAAAAGTCAATTAACATGATTATTTCATCAAATATTAATCTCTTCCTAATCCTAATGTTGTTGAACACATTCTAAGGACTTAGGATATATAGTGAAATAAATAATGTTTAGGATTTCAATTAAATGGCATCCTATTTCCAACATTCTCCCACTTGAAATTATGCATTGCAATTATTCTAAACAAGGAATAATAAAACAAGTACAAGACTCAAGGCCAATGGCCTTCTTGCACCAACTAATCAATCCATGCTAACTTCAAATGCAACCAGCATAATCATGAAGCTTCCAAGCAAATTATTAAAACCAAGAGAACTTATCTATATGGTTTCATAAGATATTCTATAACATTAATTAAAGTCTTAACTTTATCAATTAATACCTTCCCATTATCAACCAAAACAAAACCTTTCCAAAGTCTCTGTATCCAAACCACCTATTTGGAGGTATTCTAAACCGCTGAGTGTTTTGAACTCATGTTCAACCAAGGTGTAGGCTCCTTGGTCTTTTCTATTGAAAAAAAATCTCTTACAAAGTAACCATTCCAACAAGTATCTCTTACCAAAAGAGAATTCCAGCCTCACCTATTTCTCCAAGTATCCATGAGGACTTGTAACCAACCAATCCATGCCAAACTCCAAACACAACATTTTTTTGAAGTAATCAAGCAAATGATTAATGTACCCAATACTTAAGAGAACTACACAAGATCAATGTCAAAGCTCCAACCTTGAACATAAACATGGCATCCATGATCTAACCATATCCTCTTAGGAGATCACATGAATCATAACATACTTATACATCCTAGTCTCAAGAGAACCATGTAATATGCCAAAATCTAAATGCATATCAAGAGTAAACCATGACATCATAACAAATACACACTAAACCAGGAAACCATATCTCCAATCACATGGAGATAAGCTTACCAATGATGCATCCAAGTCACTGCTAACAACTCCCACTAAATTGTGGTACCGAGTTACACATGGAATCGTGACTAATATCCTCTCCATGAAGATTACTCTGAAACATGAAGCAAAGATTTATCACAAAAAATATTAGCTGAAATAACCAATGCATCATTACTATGATCTGAGGACTCCTCTATCAAAGAGTCAGAACTTTCTTTCCTATTCTTAAAATCCTTCTTCACATGTCCTAGTTTCCCACAGTTCCAACACTTTACCTTACTCCGTCCTTCTGACTTACCCTTCCCTTCCTTGTTTCCCTTAGTTTCCTTTCTTAGGCCTACCTTTAACAAACAAGACATCTTGTATTTCCTCCTTAGACTTCCTCCTCATCTCCTCTAATAGGAGATTAGGAATAATTTTGTCCATCTTTGGATCTGCACCATTACCACTAATTGCAACAATTAGATTTTTCCAATAATCTAGTAAAGAACAAAGTAACAAAATGCACTTATCCTCATATTCTAGCTTTACATCTAGAGATGCAAACTAACTGAGAATTAAATTTAAAGCATTTAAATGTTGTGCAATAGATTCACCATCTTTCATTTTTAATGAATACAACTACCTTTTAAGATACAACTTATTGGTGAGACTCTTAGTTTGATAAATATCCCCTATTCCCTTCCACTGTTTATATGCATTATTTCATCTGAAACATTCAAGAGAACCGCATCAACAAGACATAACCTAATTGTTCCTCTTGCCTTCTTATCTAACTTATCCCAATCCTCTTTTGAAATAGTTGTAGGTGTCTTTGTCTCATTATTAACTACTAACCACTGATCTCTTTCTTCAAGAAGATCTTTAGTTTTAATTTCCACATTTCATAGTTAGAACCATTGAACCTTTCAATATCTAACTGAGAACTCATTGTAACAAAACTTAATTCCAAAATTAGAAAATAAAAAAATTAATAAAAGCTCCCACTAAGCCAAAAAACCTGAAATATTTTAAGAGGAAGGCATCCCAATACTCTACCCAACCTCATCTCTAATAAAAAATGTTGTAAATTGAGGTGTTTTCTTAGCTTAATACCTTGTAAAACATTCATATTTTTAATCTAAATATGCTTTTCCTTTGTTACATAATCTTTGTGGGTGATTATCTGATTAATCCATTTTACTGTTTGTGTAATGTAGACATAATTTGATAGAAGAAGTAGACATGATATTAGAAAGATTACACAAGCATGTACTATGGAGAAAACCCTTTCGGGTAAAAAAAATCCACCAAGAATTAATCTATTATTCAATATTTGAAGTAAATTAAAATAGATTCAATTCTTGCTTGAGAATGCCTCTTTTTCCTTAACCAAACTTCTTCACAACCTGCAAATAAAACACACCAACTCTCTCTTCAACTTGCTTGTGATAAATAGACTTTAATCAACATTTTAAACTCCAAATGAGTTACAATAACAATGCTAAAGCCCTAACCCTAAAAGGTACACCTATCTCTTGCAAGTAGAGTTGTGTCATGAAGAACAATGTCAAATCATCTCCTTCATCCATTTGGGCATCTCAAACTGAAGTCATAACTCAACCTTTATTCTATAAATATCTTAAGGCTTCACCCTCAAAGTTGGAACCAAAAAGAGGGCCCCACTTAACTAAGCCTTTAGAAATATCTCAACATGCAAAGGAGATACTTCCAAGAAGCCAACTTGGGTGCCCAAAGTGGGTCCAAGATATTTCTTGTTAACTAAAACATTTCTCAACACCATCCATGCAAAACAATGTGCATGCATGATCATCCATCTGTTAACTAAAAGTAGTCCCTGTTATCTGTCATGCAACTCAAGTTATTAGCCATGCATTCAAAGTTGACTAAAGTCAACTAGCATTCAACTAAAACCAATTGAAGATAACTGAACCATAACTGAACTAAATTTAGCTGAACTTCAATTGAACTGAATTGAACTTCAACTGAACTGAACTAAACTTCAACTAGAATTCAACTGAACTTCAACTTAACTTCAAACCCTATTTTATAGGTACTCAACATGCATAAATCAAAATCCCTATTTTGTAGGAATCTAGGATGCATTCTTGAAGTCTACTCAATTTACCAACTAGTTAACTAAACTCAAGGTGAGTTGTCACCTAGCATATGTGAGCCCATGTGCTCCTATTTTGTAGGAGCTAATTCCAAGGCATCCACACATGATTTTAATATTTAGAATTGATTACAAATGTCAATTAACATGATTATTTCATCAAATATTAATCTCTTCCTAATCCTAGTGTTGTTGAACACATTCTAAGGACTTAAGATATATGGTAAAATAAATAATGTTTAAGGATTGCAATTAACTAGCATCCTATTTCCAAGATAGAGGACCAAAGGAAGGTATTGAGGGAGTACCAATTTTACATTAGTGATGATCAAACACATTCTCTAGAGTTCCTGCAAGGATTCTTCTAGATGTTATATAGTGGTTTGGCTCAAAGGGGCATATGGTCGACATATAATATGGTCGGATAATTGTGCGACACAGTTCAAGAACTCGCATATGTTCTACTGATTATGCAAGAGGCATGTCATTATAGGTGTTCAACATATTTGGAACTTTTGTCAGGTTGGGCATGGAAAGGTGGAGCATGCGTGAAAAAAGCATTAGCTCAAGAAGAGTTAAATTATAAATACATTGCAAAGTTGAAAGATGCAAGACCAATTGTCGAGTGGTGTAATGCTTCAATGGGTCCAAGTAGTGAAGCTACATCTTCAGTTCATAGATTTTTTTGTTTCATGGATGATACTAAAATTGCACCATATGAGGATTGTTGTACACTAACAAGATCGAGTGAGCTACACTCTTTCCTTAGCTCAAATGCAGGTTCATGGAGTATTGATACATGGAAGATGGCATGCTCTTGTGATTCATGTACAATGCAAGACTTGAATGATTATGAGTTAGGTGAGTGGGTTGACAAATGGTTGCAAGTTAGCTTAGCCCACTTCACACGTATCGCCCTCCGACGACATTGGAACTGACATAGATAGAATCATCAGTCAACTTTGACCATGTATCAGATCTAATTCAACCAGGTGATACATATACTTTCTTAGTTTTTTAAATTCCATATTGTTATCATGCTTTGTAGTGTATGCATAATGTTGACTAATTTCAAGAGATTTGTTGAACATATCAATGCAGGGCATGTTTATGCAGTTATTGTAGATGAAGAGAATGAAGAGGGAACAAAATATTACTTGTGTCATTGTGTTGAGGCCAAAAATAATTAGAGGCCCCAGTTATAGATGGAGAAAACATTGAATACCCTACAGGCTCAGTTGTGGTTATTGGAATGTGGCTTGGAAGGTACCCACACAAGGGTATTAAAAAATGCTTGTTTTAGGACTTTCACATGCATCGTAAGATTCTTCATTACTCAAACCTTATCATGGCATCCAATCTTCATTTGACCAAATATGGGGGTAAATATTTGAACAAGAACTTGTGGAAGGTCCGTGAGTCTGACCATGAGGCAATACTTGACACAATAAAGAGTAGAGCCGACCTGTATGGTTCGTTGGATCAATTTTTAAGTATATGCACATTTTTTATTATTAATTTTATACTTGTATGCACATTAATTCGTTTGATGCCAATGCTATCATTTTCTTTTACTTTTCCTATTTGTAAGTAACCTGCTAAACATTGATCAGTGTCCCCTTGCAGAAAATACTGATTTATGAGCCATCCAAGAGAATCTCAGCTAGAAAAGCAATGCAACATCCTTATTTTGATGATCTTGTCAAATCTCAATTATGATTTTAAGCCATTAAAAAAGTGTGTGTGAATATTGGTGAGGGAATTTCAAGTTATTCATTTGAAGTTAACCTTATCATGAGCACCTATGATGTAGACATTATAAGAGCATCTTGAATTTTTATATATTTTATTCATGAGAGGCATTGTGTGTAGTAGGTACCTTGGAACTCCTAGTCAAGATGCATGAATAGGAGTGACTAAGTTGAGAGATCATCATGCCTATTTGTAAGTTCCTTCCATCTATTTTCATTTCATTTCCATTTTGGATGCTCTTTCTTTTTCTTCGTTTAATTTGCGTATCTGTAAGTAAACTACTAAAAATCAATTGGTCTCTCCTTGCAGAAAATGTTGATTTATGAGCCATCAAAGAGAATCTCATCTAAAAAAGAAATGCAACATCCTTATTTTGATGATCTTGAGAAATCTCAATTTTGATTTGAATCCATTATAAAAGAGCATGTGAAGCTTTGCGAGGGAATCTAAATTTACTCATTTAAAGATAACCTCATAATGAGAACCTATGATGTAGACATTATAAGAGAATATCAAATGTATGAGTGAAATTGTAAAAAAATCTGTGAGAATAGACTACATAAGGCATTGTAATGAGATTTACTGAAATAATGAAATTTGGTGTAGGGGCACCAAGGTTATTGAGAAAATTTGGTTCATGGAAGTCTTAAGTTAGTTTTGTGTTTTGAGTTTTTTTAATTGAATAAGATTATAATAGACCAATTTATAATGTAATAAGTCATGTTAGTTGGTTTTGGGGTTATTTTGTAGCTCATGTTGCATATTTTTCAAAATGATGTAAAATTGAAAAAATGAAAAGTTGTCAATGTGAAAAAGTGCAAAAAAATGTAAACTTGAAGTGATTCTGATAGCAATATAGGGAGGCAATCAACTCAATTCCACAATAGAAAAGGATTCCAACCTCCTTCCTTCCCTCAAAACTAAATCTTGGCTCATTTTCAACTTTGCACTTAGTCATAAGACTCTTTTGGATCAGCTTTCACAAAACAATCAACCCCCCTTAATTCTTCCTATCACATGCAAACCACCAACGGGAATCACTAACTAGTCTTCCAACCCACCAATTTCTCCACTATTAAGGCATGATAAGCCCTCTAACATAAAAAAAACCCCAAAACCCTCTTCATTCACAAGTTAGGCAAGGGTTTATTGACATACAGACCGACCCTCTTAAGACACCTTAGTAAACACAGAGTACCTAAAATATTCTCTTAAAATAGGGTATACAGATCGACCCCTAGTAATTGGCTTCTAAAATACACAAAATTACTTAAAATTCAACCAAACCAAAACAAAAATGGAGTTAAGTCTGTTCCCCACCTAATTCCATCAAAAAGAGACCACAATCGCTCTGAGCTACGTTCAACCAGCTCGATCCCTTAAGCATCGAATGTGCAAAAGGGCAGCAATCTTTGATAGGGTATTACTCAAAAACCATGGTGCTTAAAAAATATTTGTGTGAACCTACAAGATCATGTTGGGCCCCTCTACGATAACCTCTCTCGAATTTTTGTTATCTTGCAGTTCTTTTCCCATGGTGTCTAGTTTTCACTTGATGGAAAAAGAGTCAAATGCAAGTAGTGCAAAGTTGCAAAGTGGTGCAACTTTCATTCAGCATCTCGTGTGACCAAATAAACTATTCCAATGCATTTGAATAGGTATTTTTATGCTAGGCATGGTTTCGCACCCAAAAACACGAAATGTTTCTGAGCTACGTTCAACCGGATCGATCCCTTAAGAATCCAAACTACAAAATGGCTACAAACATTAGCATGTTGTTACTCAAATAATGTGAGGCTTAGAAACTTCTCATCTAATCCTATGGGATCATGTTGGGCACCTCTACAATAAACTCTCTTGGTTTTTTCTATCTCGGAGGTATTTTCCCGTGGTGGCGAGTTTTCACTTGGGGAAAAAGTTGTCAAATGCAAGTAGTTGAAAGTTCCAAAGTGGTGCAAGTTTCGATCTACAGCTCATGTGACAAAACAGACTATTCCAATGCGTTTGAATAGGCATATTTACATTAGGCATGGTCCTCTTTTTCACCCAAACACGGGGAATCACTCTGAGCTATGTTCAACCAGATCGATCCCTTAAGGGTCCAAACTGCAAAATGGCTACAAAATTTAGCATGTCATTACTCAGATACGGTGACACTTAAAAACTTCTCATCTAATCCTATGGAATCACATTGCGCCCCTCTATAATAAAATCTCTCAGTTTTTTCTATTTCAAAGGTATTTTCCAGTGGTGGCGAGTTTTCATTTGGGGAAAAAGTTCCAAAGTGGTGCAACTTTTGTTTTGCAGCTTGTGTGACCAAACAGACTATTCCAAAGCATCCAAATAGGAATTTTTACACTAGGCATGGTATTATTTTGCACCCAAACATGCGGAATCGCTATGAGCTATGTTCAACTGGATCAATCCCTTAAGGGTCCAAAGTGTAAAATGGTTGCAAACTTTAGCATGTTGTTACTCAGATACCGTGATGCTTAGAAAATGCTCATCTAATCCTATTGGATTGCGTTGGGCCCCTCTACAATAACCTCTCTCGGTTTTTATATCTTGGAGCCATTTTCCCATGGTGGCGAGTTTTCACTTGGGGAAAAAGTTATCAAATGCAAGTAGTTGAAAGTTGCAAAGTGGTTCAACTTTCATTTTGCAACTCATGTGACCAAACAAACTATTCCAATGCATCTGAATAGGTATTTTTACACTAGGAATTTTCCTCTTTTGCACCCAAACACACATAATCACTTCGAGCTACGTTCAACCAGATCAATCCCTTGAGGGTCCAAAGTGAAAAATGGTTACAAACTTTAGCATGTTGTTACTCAAATATCAGGATGCTTAGAAACTTCTCATATAATCCTATGAGATTGTGTTGGGCCCCTGTAAATAACCTCTCTCATTTTTTTCTATCTCGAAGGCATTTTGCCGTGGTGGTGAGTTTTCACTTGAGGAAAAAGTTGTCAAATGCAACTTTCATTTTGCAGCTCATGTGACCAAACGGATTGTTCCAAAGTGTCTAAATAAGTATGTTTATGCTAGGCATGGTCTTCTTTTGCACCCAAACATGCGGAATTGCTCTGAGCTACATTCAACCGAATTGATCCCTTGAGGGTCCAAAGTGCAACATGGTTGCAAATTTCAGCATGCTATTACTTGGAAACTATGACACTTATAAAATTTTCATCTAATCCTATGGGATTGCATTGGGAACCTCTATAATAACCTCTCTCATTGTTTTCTATCTCAGAGGAATTTTCCCGTGGTGGCGAGTTTTCACTTGGGGAAAAAGTTATCAAATGCAAGTAGTTGAAAGTTGCAAAGTGGTACAACTTTCATTTTGCAGCTCGTGTGACTAAATAGACTATTCCAACACATCTAAAGAGATATTTTAATACTCAGCATGGTCCTCTTTCGCACCCAAACACGCAAAATCGCTCAGAGCTATGTTCAATCGGATCGATCGCTTAAGGGTCCAAAGTGAAAAATGGCTATAAAATTCAGCATGTTGTTATTTGGATACCGTGAGGCTTATAAATTCTCTTCTGACCAATAGAATTGCATTTGGCCCCTCTACAATAACCTCTCTCGGTTTTTTCTATCTCAGAGGCATTTTCTCATGGTGAAAATTTTTCACTTGGGGAAAAAGTTGTCAAATGCAAGTAGTTGAAAGTTGCAAAGTGGTGCAACTTTTGTTCTATAGTTTGTGTGACCAAACAGATTGTTCCAACACGTTCGAATAGGTATTTTTACACTAGGTATGATCCTCTTTCAACTGGATTGATCCCTTAAGGGTCCAAAGTGCAAAAGGGAAGAAATCTTTGAAGGGCTATTACTCAGAAACCGTGACACTTACAAACTATTCATCTAAGCCTATAGGATCATGCTGGACCCCTCTATAATGGCTTCTCTAAGGTTTTGTGACATTAGAGTTTTTTTTCTGTGGTGTCTAGTTTTCACTTGATGGAAAAAGTGTCAAATGCAAGCAGTGTAAAGTTGCAAAGTGGTGCAACTTTCGTTTTGCAATTCTTGTGACCAAATAAATGACTCCAACATGTCCCAATAGGTACGTTTATGCTAGGCATGGTACTCTTTCGCACCCAAACACATAGAATTTCTCTGAGCTACGTTCAACCGACTTGATCCCTTATGATGGCATGAAAAACAATCGAAAAGAGAAACATACACATGACAGTTGAGAAGTCTGAGTTTTCCACACAAAAAGTGTATGATCATTAAAAACTCTAAATTAGTGGTTGTTAAAGAGTTTGAAGGAGAATATCAATCAAATATCTTTGTTTTTTTGTTAATTTATGTGCATTTTCTTCATTTCTATCTTGTGTATGTGTCTGTACAGCAGGAGTTTTCTCTAAGATGATCTGAATCTCTCATAGAATGATTTTAGCTTTGATTAGAATCAATTCTTGTGGAATTCTATTAAGTTTCAAGCAACTTAGAAGTAGATTTTTGAAACAGGTTTGAACTTGCTCATACAAGGGTTTGAGTGTAATATGTTGAAATAGGCCATTCCACCTATTGTTCAGGTTGTGTCTCGGTGGGATGGGCCTGATGTAAGTAGGATAGGGATTAGGTATAGTAAAATAGCATTGGTAAAGGCATTGAAAGAGATTACTAACACTACCCTTGTTGAAAATTCATAATTTAGGCCTTAAAAGCAAGGCTATAAGAGGTGAAAAGAAGAGATTGCTTGAGAATAAGTTAGAATAGGTTGGAAATAAAGTAAGTTTGTGGAGTTTGGTGTGTTTAAAATGTCTTCAAGCATAGGGGAGGTCAAAATTATGTTGTTGCATGATGCCCTAGTTGGGAAAAGAGGGGTTTTCAATGATAAAGAGAGGTTTGAGGGAGTAAAAGTGGCTAAAGTTAGGGGGAAACATAATTTTGTGGTCAATTAAGTTTGTGGAAGAAGAATGAAGAGTTTTGGAAGAGGTTTTGAGGTTGTATGAGGTTTGGTTCGGGTTCGGGGGTTCAGTTGGCTAGTTTACCCAAAACAGTTTGGAGGGGGTTTAGATCATTTTGGGTTTGTTAGTACAAAAAACATGTAATAACTTTAGACACATAAAATGAGCTAGCTTGCAAGCTCTATTTCTAATCTCTTTCTTCCTAGCATAATTAAGACATTTTAATTATGTCCTTGGTCCACATTCGACTATTAATTAAATAATTCATGATTATTTAATTAATTCATATCTTTTTTATTCTTCATGATTATTAAATAAATAACTTTATTTATTTAATATGTCTCTAATTTAAAGTCCTCTTGTAATTAAATAAATTCTTTTATTTATTTAATTATGGCCATCTTCACATTCTCCTCATTTTAAATAAAATCTTATTTATTTAAAATAAGTCCCACCACCTAAATTAAATAATTTTATTATTTAATTTCTCCTTTATTTGCTCATTTTAAATAAATCTTATTTATTTAAAATAAGTCCCTCTTTAAAAATCCCTTCTTTTGTAAATAATTTAATTTAAATTATTTATTGTCACATGACCCCACCCTTTTTGAATTAAAATAGTTTTTAATTTAAAAAGTCAACAACCCCTCTTGAATTAAATAATTTTAAATTATTATTTGATTCCCCAACAATTTCGGTTTGTGTGCCTTGTCACATGCATTGTCAACCCTTGATTTGATTTTTCTTAAAATCAATCTTGTCCATTCATTTCAAATTTGACCTAATGTTTCCCTAACCCTAATTGTGGGTTGTCATATTGAATCTTGTCCATAGATTCTAGGTCATTTATCAGTCTTTAATCTCACCCGTCCATACAAAATTGCATTTTCTATAAAATGTCAATTTTGTCTCATATCTATCACTGGCTATCCATTATTATCTCTTGTCATTTTCACATATTTCATCTCTTACATCTCTTGTCCTTTGCATTTTTAGAATTGTTTGCATTTCATAGCATTATTATTCTCATTTAGCATAGCATAGTTTAGATTTCATTTGATATTTAGAAATGTTAGATGCTTACTAATTGCATTAGGGCATAGTATAGCATATAGTTTATCAAATCCTTCAATGTTTGCTTAGGGCTTGTCATTTCTATTGACTTGCTCTTTGTAAATCTGAGGGCAAGTTATTTATTTCAGCAAATTTAGAAGGTGTAATGGAGGTTAGTCATGGAGGATGAAGACAACCTTTGAGGTTGTTCATCTATTCCAATGCACTCCATTACCATACTTTGGGTTTTTATGTTCTGCATATTACATTGCTAACCATAGAAATTTCCCTTTGTTACAATAACAATATATATATATATATATATATATGCAGCATAGAAGCATGAATTATGATTAGAATATCATATAACATCATATAAACAGAAAAACCACCATACACTTGAATGTCATTTAAAACATGCATGATAAATATTCATCGTTGAAATTTGAATTGTGGTAGCTTGATATACATAGTCTATTGATGTCAGAGTTCAATTTGTATGATTTTGAAAAAAGAAGCCAACTGAGTAGAGTTATCAACATTCTTCAGAAATCATAAGAATTTTTTTAGTACACAAGCCATTTTGATGTCTTCTTGCAGGCTCAAACATTATTTTGTATCATTGTTACATTGGTCTTAATAGTGGTAGCGTAATATAGCTCCACAATACAAAATTTGGTTTACCTGTGCAATGTAATAGTGGCATAGGTAGATTTTTCTTTGAAAGAAGCAAAGGGGGACTACACAATTGAAGTGTATAAATAAATATATTTTTGCAATATCAAGAATACTTTTGAAATATTTTTATGAATCATTTCATGCAATACCAATTGAAAACGTGTTTTTTGTTTTTACATAAAGTTTTTTAGCATCAATCAATTAATATTCAAGACAAACCATGAAGGACAACAATGATCAATGCTAGGGATAACCAATTAATAAGTATACATGTGAATAATTCAAGCATGTACATGTGAAAAGGGAGGGCACAAGTACTCAAAAACACATAAGCCTTGAAGTATACACACAAATACATAGTATACACAAATTAATACAAAGTATATGCATAAATGCAAGGTATTCGCATGAAAACAAGTAAGTCACAAAGTATACACGTAAGTTGTAAAGTATACACTTGAATACACATAACTCATATCTATTGAACCATGACTTTAGAATGCAAATATGGGCACCATCAATAAAAAATATTTGTATTAACCAAATAGCCATGTAGGAATACATTAATATATGTCAATATAATAATGAAATATAGGTACAAAATAGCCATATAGGCTTACGAGAATTCCATATAGGCATACAATGTCAAATATATCCAATATAAAATATGTACAAAAATACCATGTAGGCATACAACAAAGGGCTCTAGAATCAAAAGTCATCACTCTCCATCCCCTTGAAATAAACTATTTCCCTTTGCTTGTTGATAGGATGGCGATACGTCTGCCACTCATTTATGCTAGGGTCGAGGAGTGCTCCTAGTGCTCCTCCTAGTGTTTAGTTCTTGGTGAAGTTTTATCTATTACAATAAGAAGTAAAGACATTAATATATAAAAATTACATTATAAAAGATTATATATTTAACAAAATAATCACTTACTGCCATCTGATGATCACTCTCCTCAAGGGAAATATTTGTGTGCCTAGACTGAGGTGTGTTGAAGCCCTGTATAAACCATCCAAATAGAAATTAAACCTGGAATCAATAATGGTTTTCTTTTTCACTAGAACTAACATCTATGAAAATGAATGTAAATTGAAATTTAGTAATTTTCCTCATACCTCCCCTGTTAGAGCCATTGAGGATTCTATAGTAGATGAAACACCAATCTCCATTTCCCTCGTCACATTCGGAGGTGTCTTCGCTTGCAACAATTTCAAATAAAACAACAAATTATTCAATCACAAATACTACAATAGTGATCCAGTTGATGACTCATAATGTATGAGATAATAAACAAAATTTTGAGTACTTACTAAACTATATATTTTTGACTATCATGCTTACTATTTTCCCTATCCATATCTTGTTTGAAAGCATGTGGTTTTAGGCTTTTACCCATAGCAGCAAGCCAGTGAACCATTTGATAAAATTCTTTCATAGACATGTACGATAATTGTGGTGGCATAGAGAAGGCAGTGAACTATTTGAAAAAATGCCTCAAAGAAATGGGGTCTCATGGTGATGGAATGCCATAACAAACAAATGCACGTCATGGCATTCCATCACCATAACACTGCATTTCTTTTAGGAATTATTTCAAACAGTTCATTGCCTTCTCTACAGTATTATTGCTTACTATTATGCTTTGATAGAGATTTTTCTAAGCATCCATAGTTTGTTGGAAAGCACCTATTTTAGGCTTTTAGCCATAGAAGCAAGGAAGTGAGTAGTTTGATAAAATTATTTGGTACACATGTATGGAAAATGTGGTATCATAGAAAAGGTGGTGAGCTATTTGAAGAAATGCCTCCAAGAAATTTGGTCTCATTGTGATGGAATGGCATTCCATCACCATGAAACCGCATTTCTTTAAGGGATTTTTTCAACCTACTAACTGCCTTGTCTACGCTATTGCTTACTATTATGCTTTGATAGATTTTTTCTAAGCATCCATAGTTTGCTGGAAATAACCTTTATTAATATTTTAGCCATAATAGTGAGGAAATGAACTGTTTCAAAAAATTCTTTGGTAGACATGTATAGAAAATTTGGTAGCATAGAAAAGGTGATGAGCTGTTTGAAAAAGTGGTGCAAGTGCACCTTTACAAGAGCGTGCCTCCATGAGGAAAATTTAGGATTTTGAGGTTGTATAGGTATTTTTATGATGTAATAAGGCTTAAATAGACATTTTTGAGTTTCTAATGGTCTTTGGTAGTCATGTTAGGCATAAATTGTAAATTGCATAATCTTAACAAAAGTTGTCAATCAATGTTACAAAAATGCAAAAAAGTGCCAAGTGGAGGAATATGAAGAGTCAAGGTAGTTGTAGAGGAAATCTTAGGTTCTTAGGAAGTTAAAATTATTGGATAAGTTTTTAAAAGATGTGATTCATCTTTGTTAGTTGTTGTTGAAGCATTTTGAAGGAGAAAACTAATAAAATATCACTGTTATACTACTATTTTTTGTGCTTTCCTTCATCATCTTCCAGTGTACGGTTTTTTGCAGGTGGTAGTACATTTGTAATGTGTTTCAATTGAAGGAGTTAGGTGTTGGCATCAATATAAAACTAATTTGAGCATTTGATATTGATTTTCAAGCTTTTGGTGGCCTAATTTCTCTAGGTGGTCAGAAAATAGGGGCTAAGGGTTTGATTGCCCAAATGAACTAAAAATTACATTCCACCTTATTTTAGAAATTTTTTATTGGTGGAATGGAATATTCTGAAATAGGAGTAGGTGTAGAAGGTAAGGAATTGGTATGGTGAATTTTTTGTGTGAGTTCTCCTCGCTACCCTAGTGAAAAACCAGTTTTGGTGCCTTTTAAATGAGGCTAGAGTGAGTGAAATGAGGACATGGGTTTAGAAGTGGATAAAATCCCCTAAAAAATGTGAGACAAGGTGAATTGGAGGGTTTTTAAAATATCTAAGAGGTTGTAAGTGGTCATAGAAGTGAATAAGTGAGAAACCCTAGTTGGAAGAGGGTGAAAACTAGTGAAAAAGAGTGATTTTGTGAAGGAAGTGTATGTAGATCTTTGGGTCAGCACTATTTGAGGATGGAATGAGCATGTATAGGAATAAATAATCCTGATTTAAGTGATTATAAGCTTTTGGTATTTCAGGGCATAAGAGTATTAATAAGCCTTAATTGATTGCAAGGAAAGTGAGGGTTTTGTGAAAAGGGGTCTAAATGAGTGAGAGGAGACCTGGAAGTTGAATAATCTTAGGTTTTCTTGGCTTTCTTTTGACTTTTTGGAGGTTTCAAGTTTTTTTTGTGTGTTTGGAGAGGTGTCTCTTTGAAAAAGAGGCCTAATTGTGGCCTTATTTAGCGTTAAAAGCCATATTTGGGATAGTTGCTCCAAAAGAGTTGCAAGTGAGTTTCAGATCTATGAGAGCGAGCCATAATGAGTGCCTAGTTTGGAGCATATACAAGGTAGTGAACTATTTAATAAGATGCCTCAGTAAAATGTGGTCTCATTGAATGCCATGAGAAGCAAATGCAATTTGAAGCTGCTCCTAGACTTATTACTTATGCTATGTGAAGTATTTGCATCACTACTTATGTTGAATTTCTAAACAACTATATTGTAGTTGATATTTTATCATCTATCAACATCTAGTTATTAGTTATGTCATGTGAATTAAGGCTTTGATTTTGAATGATGTACAATGCAACAGAATCAACGATATGAATGTAAACTACACAAATCTATTAAGTACAATTCATTAGTCAAACTCTTTGTTCTATTACCTATGTGAAGGTTTGACTAAATCCACTGGAACCAGGAGTTGTTCCCTCAAAACCTCCAATATTAGCCTATTCAAGATCCAAAATCACATATTAAAATACCATTCATAAAACAATGCTATTAACATTTAATAAATTTATAATTGTTTACTAGTTACATACCCCACTAATAGGTGTACTATAGAAATAAGTAGGTGCAGGGCCGGTGTATCCAATATCAACACTGTGACCCTACAAGTTTATTAAAATCATAAAACTAAATTAGTTAATCTTGCATTTCAAAATTGAAATTTAATAAATTAAATTCAATGAACATGTTAAATTTTACCTGACTATCAATGTCATACGCGTCATGCAAAATGTCATCTTCCTTTTCCATCTCCATAGTTGCAGATGAATCTTGTGCAGTAGCCTCCTGAGTGTCAGTGGGGTCATATGGACAAGTCGCCTTGCAAGATTGACACACATGGGATCGAAGCCCACCCATCGAAGACTCCCCTGGATGGCACTATACTAGAGGGCTAACATGCTAGATGACACTCTGCATCAAAGAGTTGATGGCCTGTAGAGCCTCTACGTCGACACTCTAGGGCTAATTTTGTTGAGTGTCAGGAGGTTGTTGTTGTGGTTGAGGATTTTTTTGCTAAGGATTTTCTTGTTGAGAATTTTGTTCTTTTTGTGGATTTTGAGGAGAGTTTCTAGGTTGATTAACATCTCCTACAATTTCAAAAAATAAATATCAAATACAACCTAAAACTAACAAATTAAAAAAAAAAACAATCAATCCTTACCTCTTTCAGCTCCTCGTTAATGTGGTAGCATCCTTGCGATGAACTAGCAATCGTTGATGAATTTTTTTGCACAAAAGCACCTCCTAGAATGCGAGCATGGAATTCTTAGGTTTTTGGCTATGAGCAACAAAAAAAACTAGTAACAAATGAAAATGAAATTTGATTTTTTTTTCTTTCAACATGATATAACGTGAGCGCATTATAACATGCTCATGTTTTGGGCTTGTGGTGGCTAAGCCTCAGGCTCAACACACCAAGCCATAATGCGAGCGTGTTATAACGCGCTTGCATTATGAGTTTTCAAAAAAAAAAAAAAGTGGCCACAAAATTGCTACCCATGTCCATGTACTTACCCAAATACATGTTAATAGTTCTCATCATTGTGGGTTTCATGTTAAGTTAGGAACATTCACATCATAGTGCAGTAATGTCACCCCAAAGGACTAGTTAGGTTTTGTTTATGCATGATTTCAGTATTAGAGTTGTATGATGGTTTACATTTCATGTTCGTTATTATTTGAAAAATAATTTATTTTTTAAAAAAGTGTGGTTATTGTTATATGTTTTTTTATCCTTTGGGGTGTGCATGGTGGGGTGTTACATCACTTGTTTCTTAGGGATGAGAGCCAAGAAAGTGTTTTTCTAGTATTTTAGAATTACAAACTTCCTTCATGCATCCTCAATCACTTGATTAATATCATTTATAAAATGTGTCAAAATATTTGAGAGAAATATGGTAGGAAGCCATCCAGCCCAGATGATTTATCCCCATCTAATTGAAAATTTGATTTCCTCACCTCCTCCTTGGACAAAATACCACACATATCCTTATTCTTCCCAGCCATAATGATACTTGGGATGAGTGTCAGTTTTTCCTCTTGAATCTTTGCATCCATGGCTATGTTGAAATTGAGATGGTTTTTAAAGTATCTGACCAATTCTCCATAAATCTCCTCCCAAGGCTCACACATTGATCTAGCTTCACCATTGATATTTTCAATCTTATTTATGGCATGTTTTACTTTTGTGATAAGATGATTTTTTTTTTCTATCTCCTTCTTTAAGCCAACTCTTTGATTTTTGGCGCAAAAACATTTATTCTCTTTGTAGCACCTCTAAGTATTTCTCTTTTACTTCCTTTTCCTTCATGTATGTGTTTTGATATTTATTCCATCTCTAATCATGGTATCATTCAATATTTCTAGTTATGTCTCAATGGATTCTTTCTCCTAGAATATTTTCTTGAAATGTTATTTATTTTATTCCTTCAAATTGCATTTTATATAAGAGATTTTATTGAAAAAATTTAATGATTTTGAACCACTCATGTAGGGGGCCTTCTTCCACCAATTCATCATCTTTTCCACCAAATAATTGTCCCTAAGCCACATGTTTTTAAATTTAAAAGGGAAGCATACTAGTTTGTATTTTGGGAGGAAAGTGAGTTGCACTAGAGAGTGATCCAATCCATTCAATGCAAGGATTTCTACTTTCCCACTTAGGTTAGTTTTCATCCAATCACCACCAAGAAAGAATCTATCTAATCTTTCATCCATAAAGTTATTATCCATGTGCCTATTTAACCATGTGAATATTCTATTCCTTACAAGTCTTCATTTCCATTATAAATTTACCTTGGGAAAATTCTTGAAACTCAATTATAGCATTGTCATTTCTCAAGATACCTCCTTTATTCTCTTCTTTACAAAGGATCACATTCAAATCCCAACCTATCAAAAGGATCTCATTCTAAGATTTATAGAAAATTGTAGATAGTCAGTTCCAAGCTTCTTTCCTCTACACAACCCTACCAGTTTTCAAACTTCATTCCATAGATGAAAACTTACCTAGCATATTTTCCATTTGTTTCTTTCTTCAATTTCTTCTATTTCCACCTGAAATAGGTACCATAGGATGCCCAATCCCCCAAATTCCTCATTAGTAGGAGAAAAACACCTTGCCACTTCTTTCAATTTCCTTATAGATTCTTCACCTCTTCCTCTAACAATTTGGTCTCTTAGAGCAAGACTACATCATATTTTCTTAAATCAATTTGGCACCTGAGCATACATATTATTTTAGGGGAATTTAGGCCCTTGGAATTCCATGTTAGGAGAACCATGACTCCTTGGGAAGTGGGCCTCCATTCCCTAATATTAGTTTTCTTCATCCTTTTGCATTCCTTTTTATTTCGAATCTCTCATCCTGAACCACCTTTTTCTCCTATTTTTGGTTTCATCTTTGTTTTTGATTGTTCTAGTAGCCTCTCTAAATATTGTATTTCATCTTCCTCACTTTCCATATCTCCATTGTCTTAGGATGGTTTAATTAATCTCACATGATTTTCTTCTCTTTGTCTTTGTGTACCTCCTTGTTTGTAAGATTCCTTTTTGAATAAGTGGCATCCCTTTGTCTAATGGTGCACCCTCCTTCTCTTTATCTTTTTCCTAGAGTAGGACCTCTATTCCTCCACCTATATTATGTCACCTACACTTTCCATAGGTTCTCGAGGGTGTAATTTGGATGATTCTACATACTTTCCTTCTATATTATCATCGGGAAATTCCTTCACATTTCTAGAACCCCTATTCCATTTTCCAAAGAGTGCACCTTACATATTTCCATTAGAAATTTGTTATCTATGGCACTTCATATTTCATTCACTGATCTATTCTCCTTTTGATTTAGGAAATCCTCTGAGAGATGGCCTTAGGACATTCATGACTGACACCTCCATGGTGGAGTATCCTTTTCTACCTTTTGTCTCCAAATACCTATTTCTAATAAAATCTCAATCTCTATGGGGATTTGGTCATTCTATGCCACATCTACACAAATCCTTGCATAGATACCAAAGTCGCCTTCTTCAATTTTATTATCTTCCTTGGTGAATTTTCCTAATTTATTCCCATTTTTTCCAATGTTTATTGATCCCAATACCCTATGGTAGATTATAGAACCTTAACCAGTACAAGACCTTTTCAACTTCTTGCCTCAGTGGATTCAAATTTTGCTCCCAATATTTGATAAATCTTCATTTATCCATCAAATACATGTCTCCCCTCAAAATATCTTTGTTTTCCCTTCTTTGTAGCATTCCACAATGAAAAAAATCCTCTTGGCAACAATTTTAGAGTGGTATCATTACCCCAGTGCTTGTGGGACTATTGTAGAATTATGTCCTTTGATTGTCAATCTCCCAACCATATTATGAAAAATACATTTTATTTTAATTTAGCTATTCTATTTTTCCATGTAGAATTATCTAAAACAAAAACAATACACTTTTCTAGTGGTTTTCTATTGAGGGGAACTGCATTGGCTCCTGTCACTAGATTTTGCAAATAAGGGTTTCAAGCTTTGTCCATTTCTCTCTCTCTCTCTTCCTTTGTAGGTGCATGTAACCATGCCTTGATTGGTAGTTGCTCCATCCCCACTTGTTATGATTGGTTCTATGGCCCTCTTGTCCCATGCTCCATTCAAATTCTCTACCCTCATGTGCCCTTCGATAGCCTTCCTTATTCTGCTTGCTAACTCTTCTTTGATCGTACCCCATCTCCCCATATTATATTTTACTTGTAGTTGTTCCATGATTCAAAACTTCAAATTTTGAAATGATTATAAATTACATATATTAAATTCTATTAAAATTTAATTATTTAATTAAAATTATTAATAATATAATGAATATTTTAAAATATGGATTATAAAGTGTGATTTGAATGTTGATAAAAAAGATTACATTTTTTTCTAAGAGCTTTTTGAATCAATTTGTAATGAATCATGAAAATATAATGTATCTAACCAATATGTTTCATGAGAGATTTTCTTTTTAAAAATCTAAGATCTTGAGAAGTTGAGGATCAAAGTTTCAACGATGATCATCTTCTTGATAATGGATCATTGAGTGTGATCGAAAATGTTGATTAAAAAAAAATACATATTTTGGCTAGAAGATTTTAAAAATCATATAATGAATTATTTTCAATAAAAATATTTGAAAACATCTTAAAGATTATTTTTCTATTGCAATATATTTATAACTATTCCTTTGATGTCTCTCCAATAAAAATACAATTCTTAATTTAACTCTTTTTCAAATAAATCTTGACTATGACTTACCTCACCTACTTAAAAAAAGACCTTAATAAAAAAATACATATTAATCAATATTTTACTAATATATTTTAAAATGCTCATTAGAAATAGATTGTTAATTTTATTTTTTCCAATTAACTAAAAAAATAAAAACCTTCACAAATTCAATCTAGTAAAGAAAATTTATATTATCTTTTTGAAAGTCCAATTTCTCTATAAAAAATTCAATTCTTAAAACTGTACTTTGTCATTTGAATTCAAAAGCAATTAACATTTTATTATTTTTATGAAAAGAGGTCGTATTAAAAGTGGACTTAATTCACCACTTTTAGAATAGATGAGTTATCTTTGTGTAGAGTTTATGTTTTATTTTACCAGTCGTAACAAACTTTTCTCACCCCACCGAAAGGTTCGCATCATCCAAATATTCATTGCATACAACACGTTTTGTAGGAAATTTAGGCAATTCCGTGAGAAAATGGAGAAGCAAAAAAATGAATTAGAAATAACAAGGAAAGCCGAAAATCACGCACCGGCAATGATGTAAGTGTGTAATTGTAACATGCAAGTGTTATTATTGCATTAAAAAAAATGTTGGTTCATGTTTTGTCACCAAATGTTTTATAACCAGCAATTGTAAAGTTTGGTGTGCAATGGGTATGCCCAATTATTTTATGACAATATTGAAAATGTTTAGAAAGATTGATTGAAAAGTAGAAGTTTGAAAGTGTATTAAATATGTTATGTGTCTTAAAGTTAGATTATATTTTGATAATTAAATGGCTAAAATATTTATCTTTGTAAAAATGACAAAAAATAATGTAAAATGAACTGATTAAACAAGAGATGCAGTTGCGTCAGGTTCCTGCCGGTTGGTAAATTGTATATGGTTGTTGGGGAGAGTCTATTAGCAAAAGTAATAAACATGTAATATAGATTTAATAAACTTTGGAATTAAATTTTTCCATGTGACATAATAGAAATATTTAGTAGAATCTCATTAAGTAGAAAGCATTGTTGTATTATTTGCATTGTTTCAATGAAATAAAATAAAAATAGAAAGCATTGTGGTTAGAAATGTAAATATATATAACTTATAGAGTTTGCATTTAGTCATAGGGAACATATAACTTGAAAGTTTTTACAAATAAGTGTTCTTTTTGCAAATGACATGTAATATCCAAAACAAATATAGTAGGATAGTTTGTCGATGGTCTGTAGACAAGTAGAAGTGCATTAATCTCCCCTTTTGAAGCCCATTTCTTGCCTGCAAATAGGTTTTATAGATATTAGAACAGAGTAATTGTGTTATATAAGAATCTTGAATGACTTGAAATATGCATATAGTTAAAGATTTTAGGAAATAATTTTACCAACCTTTCATGATTTGTTAATTATTGTTGATGATGCATGGAATTGATGATCACATTGTTATGGTTCAATGTGAAGCGCCTTTTTGTTGAGAAATCCCATAACATGAAGATGATGGCTGATTTATCTTTAATGTAGTCATTGTACGTGGTGTTGTGTAAATCAAGTAGTAACATCTCGACAATGGATTTATCGACAAAGCACTGTATGGTTTGTTTGTTTTCAAGTATGAGAATGATTTTTAAATAAGGGGCGAATATATAGGTGATGTCATCATTACATCTTGCACAAAAGGCAACGTGGTCTTCTAGTATTCCATAATTTTCAAACTTGTAGTCGCACTTGGCACAAAATGCATGGAAGGGATTGGACAAGGGGTTGGCCACTTTTAAAATTCCATTGATCTGAGACATATATGAAAATAGTATTGTTATGTAGAGAAGGAAATTTAGTAATTTTTTTTTGGAGGTAACAATTTTGAAAAGATTACCTGAATTGTTGACTGGACAAATCTGTGTAGCCTTTCCTTTGTTCTAAGAACTGTTGTGTGAAACTCTCATGTAGTTGTAACTGTTTGTTAAGAGTGATTGAATTAGATATAGTTAATGGATTGTAATTGTATGAAGAAGAAAGCAATGGATATAAAGTTGTTTAGGAGAAGGCTTATAAAACAATTTGTACATGTGCTTTGTCCATGTCAGAATCACCATCTTTGATGTCAAGCAGAAATTGTGATGCCAATCTTTTTGTGGAGATAACAATTGCAACAATTGTTCCAATGGGATAGTTATTTGTAGTTGTAAGTAATTGCTCAATTGTCATTTCTGGTATGAACTTATATTCTTCACATAGGCAGGGTATGACCTCAATTGTGCTTGTATCTTGCAAAATGATAATGTAGTCACAATCACCACGATCATAGTTTGTTCTGTGTGCAATTTGACAGTTTGATACACGTATTGCTGAGCCTGGAATGATTTTATCTTCATGTTCTTGGACAAGATGGCCAGTAACATTTAAAGTAATAGTCATTTCAGCTTTAGCATCTATTAGGTCTGCACGAAGCACTTCATGTATTTGGTTGGCATTGTCGAGGTTGGATTTGTAGACAACAATTATGTCACCTTCAAAAGCATTTCTAGCTTTTCTGGCGTTGAGATCCTCAATGGATATGGTATGGGGACTTGCAATTTTTGATCTGTAGAGAAAATAGTAGAAATTCTTTAGCAGTGGAAAAATGAATTACTATAGTGGAAATTCAAGTTTGGTTTACTAAATACCTTTTTGGTGTTTCTGGCTGTTTTGTTGCTTCTTTCTTGCCTATCCTCTTGCTGCTTTCCATTCTTTTCCTGTAGTAAAATACTATATTGTTAAATTGTATACAATGAAATTGTAGTAATTTTTGATAGGATATTAGTTATGAAAATTTGTTAGAGCAATTGTATATTTTGTAGAAATGCATTAGTAGATTTTTGAATATGAATAGCAATGTAGTGATTGTGTACAACATGACAAATATTTTTAAATGGTTAGTGAGATTTAGAACTCGACTAATTTTGTTGAATAGGATTGAAATTTATAAATATTGCAAGGTGATCGGTCCAGTATGCTTCTAACTTGTAGATAGAAGATGCATGTGTGGTTGAATTACACCAGACGTGGTCAATTAGTGGTTTGTTTATAGTATTTGCTTGGTTTACTTTGAATTGTATGTTATTCTTATGCATATGATTAAGAGTAATTTTTTTTTGTTTGTTTCTATATTCATGTCAATATTCAAATCTCCTATAATATAAAATATGTTGTGTGTGTTTATATGTGTAAGTATTTTATTGATAGTTGTTAAAATTTCTAAAATCAGAGTGTTGGGTCTTGCATAGATGTTAGACACGTGCACATTGGTATTAGTTTGAGTTATTGTTATTGTAAAGGCTTCAATGTTTGTTGTTCTATGTTCTGTTGTTTTAGCTATAATTAAAATTTTTTTAGTTAAAGTTAGTATACCATGTATGTTGTATAAACCAAAGGAATTAAAATATTGAAATATAGTCTTAGTTTCAGATGGATTCATGTGTGTTTCTTGCAAACATAAGATATCAAATGCCATTATGTCATGGTCATTAAGAATGTCATTTGTATGTGCACGTAAGCTACGAGTGTTCAATGTGCACATCTGAATTTGTGGGATGTTATTTGGAAGTTTGATTTCATTTTCAAATCTCCATTGTGCATTTGATTGAAGGCGTTGCATTTCGTGGACTATCTTTTTCTGCACTTTGAAATTTTTTGCAATTAGTGGCTTGAGCAAGAACAATGTCTCAATTGATTTGGTTCGTGAAAGTGCCGTGTAGGTTATTCCATGTTGTCTAATCCTAGATGGATCAAATGCTATAGCGTCCATTGTTAGTCCTTGTGATCGATGTACAGTTCTTGCACATGCTAGTTGAATTGGAAATTGTTTTCTAATTGTACATATTTTTTTTGGCGAGTGATGTGTGAATGGACCTAGAAATGCGAAGTATAGGTACCCATTCTTTATTAATGTTTTCAAAATAAGACTGTGCAAGTTTTTTAATTTGTTGTTACCCAATTTTTGAATCGTTAAATTTGATCCAAACTATATCTAAATCATTATGTTTGGTATATGCTTTGAATATTCCATTTGATCCATTGACTAGACCATCTTGTGTATTGTAGTTTCCAGCATATATTTCTACAAGTATATTTGGTTTCATGCATATTTGAGCTGGTAGAGTAGCTGTGTGAGTGAATGATCTTATTCCATTGTAGTTATTGTCATATTCATCTACTGCATGTAAAACAATTACATCTCCAGGAATGGTTGATAGCATTTTGTTATTGTGTTCGTCAACATCCTTTCTTCTATAGAAGAGAAAAGGGAATGTTGGGTCCATTGGTGGTAGACGTAAGCAGTGGATGTTAAGATAGTGAAAGTCATCAATGGTATGTGAACCGACACGAATTCTATTGAGAATTGCAATGAATGTCTCATCCCTTTGTCGCATTGTACAAGCCAAAGAATAACATTTTATATTGTCATTCCAAAAATTGTAAGGCATTAGTTCGGACAATGTTGGTTTATTTTCAAATACAATAGAGTCAAGTATGGGTTGCGCTTGGTAGAGATCTCCACAAAAAATTGTATCAAGGTTTCCAAAGTATGCAGTAGGCATTTGCATGATATCTTGTAATCGCTTGTCAATATAGCGTAGAAATGTTGAACCTACTAATGAAATTTCATCAATGAGCAAGAAACGTAGTTGTTGAAAGTGCTTTGAAATTGTATCCAATGTTTCAGTATTCAATGGAATAAACTCTGATTTATTGAAAGGTATGTGGAACGCAGAGTGTAATGTTACTCCACCTATGTTGTATGCTGCTTTTCCTGTATAGGCGGTTACTAGTCCCTTAGGCTTGTCTGGGTCATTGTTAACACAGTTACTATAGATGCGGACAAGGGCCTGGTATATGGCTTTCGCAGTGAAAGTCTTGCCTGTACCAGCTCCACCTGTCAAGAATAAGTGCAATGGAGTTTTTATATTTTTCATTTTTTTTAATACAATGTTACAATTGCTTGTTGCTCTTTGTTTAACATCTGCCGTAATTTGTAGTACTCATTGTTTTCCATAATTTGTGGATGTCAAACAATTTCAATTGTATTGAAAGTTATACTACTTAAGTTGATGCAATTTGTAGTTTGAAAATCTACTTTTATGTCATATTGATCTTGGTTTTTATTTGTTTTTGTGGCGAAAGTCTCATTGGTATTGCTTTCATCTTTAGAATTTAGCTCATGTATAGCTTTGTTGATGTCACCCCATGTAGAGTGAACATTGTAATTGAACTTTGTATGGTTAAGCTGAATTGTTTTTTCATGATGTATGTAAGCCTTTTGCCATGATTTGAGATTATGTTTCAATGTGTTTTCATGTATCGTAAAGGGGACATAGAGTAGTAATTGCTCTCTACAATAATTTTCTAGGTCAACATGTTTATTGAAATTGATAAATCATATAACATTTGGTTTTCTCTTTGGTTTGATTCTATTGCCATTCTTGTTGTATTGTGCAACAAATTTTGCAAGGCATATGCCTGAAACATTAGGAGGGCGTTTGACATTGTAGTCTAATAAAGATTTACAAATAACATTTTCTGACTCATCTTGTTCATTGACTATATGTTTTTTTGGTTTTAGAACAAAAGTGCAATTATTATCAGGTCTTGTATCAATGAAAACACATTTCCTTGAGCTATAATTGAGTGGAAGGGATAAGGTAATGTGAGTAGCTTGTTGTGAAGACATTTGTTGCAAATTAAGTAAAGCATTTCCAAGTCTGGTTATCATTTTTATGGCATCAATATTGTTATGTTGGTGGTCTTTACGTATTCTTTTAAATGTATGTGTCATTGATTTGTCAACCTTTGTCATGTAAGAGTTGCATATGCATTAAGAACAAATTGTGCATCTATATTTGCTTTCCATAGTTGTGGAATGATCTTTGCAAAACTATTGTTCCATATTTGTGATGGTTTTCTTTGTAATAATAGTGTAGGCCTATGGAGTGTTGATCTTATGGCCATGATATACTTGTCCTCATTGATATCCATTTGATCTAGGAACATTTGGAAAGAGAATGATGTTTCATATGTTCCTTTTTCCAAGTTGGAAAAGATATTGTTTGCAATTGAAATTATATCTTCATTCTTGTCTACTAGTGGTTCAAGTATTATAGTTTTGTCCACTGATGGCAATGGGAAGTTGTATTTGCATGTGGATTTTTTTGTTTTCCTACACTGCTTTGTATGATGGTGCTTGTGTAATATAGCTAAATGAGGTTGTAGATGGTCTATGCTACATGTTATGTAATTGTCGACAAAGTCTACAATATTTGCATTGCTATCTTTTCCATATATAGGTGCATTTTTTTATCCATAGAAGAAAGTGTTCATGTTCATTTCCATGATTTTGGAATTCCATTACAGAGAAATAATCTAAGACCTTTCCAAAGAAAGAATCATCTCTAAATATTAATCTTTTGATTGAATTTATTCTATGTCTATAGTAACGTGCACAAGTAATTGGATTTTTTTTTATGAGATTGAATATATGATTTTGATTTTGGCTATAAGTTTCTTCTTGTTGTAAGCTTGATTGATGTGAACTATGTAATTGTTCAAGTGTATTAGATAGAGGATCCCAATTTTGTTCGGCACTAGAAAACGTAATAAAAAATGTAGGTGGTCCTAGTTGTCGTATCATCGCAAATACATTCTTTTTAAGTTGTAAATAATCAAGAAATGTTGTTATCCTTTTGAAATCAATGTAGCCAATATCTGATTTGAGTATCCTCTCTAGGTTAGGTTTGTCTTTGACATCTTTAGCAAGTAGCTTTCTTCCTTTTAGTTGGCCTTTATGAATTCTTATCCACATTGTAGACATTAATTGTTGTATAAGTATTTTAATGGTCTTGAAAAATAAGTTTGTTATGTGATAGGAAAATTGTCTATTTGAATGTAGTAGCTCCCATTGTGCAATTTTTTGGTATGTGAATTTTTTGACAATGTCATCATCACGTGGATTGCCAAAAAAGAGTGTAGGAAAATTGATCTCTTCAGAATACTTATCTTTAAATATTCCAATTGGAGAATTCTCTTGTGCAGGTGCTACTTCTATAATTTTGTCTTGCATTTTATGGATAGATCTAGATTCAGTGAATCCATGGATTACAGAATCAAAGAGATGTTGATGTTCTGTGTAACTTTCTAAATCACTTTATGTTGTACTTTGTTCATTGCTATTTTCATTTTGATTATTGATTCGAAGTGCTTCTTCCCAATATTTTTTTATTTCAACTTTTTTCATTTTGTAGAGCATTGTTTTGCTTAATTGGGTCAAGGCATGCATGATAATAACTGGGCGTACCATGCCTTTTTGGAATGCATTTTTATATTCCAATCATCTCTTAAGAGAAATAGCAATTGTTGATGTTTCATCAATAGATTGTGGTAGTGCTCTTTGTATAATGTTCATGTTAACAGGAACATTGATAATGGAACCGGTTAGTCCTATTTGAGATCTTTTGTATCCTAGTTCCCGAATTTGAGCAAATGTAATTCTAAGGGAGACAAGTTGTTCTTCTAATTGTGATAGAGTCTGTACATATTTTAGTGGTTTTTTTGTTCGAATATTATGTGGTGTTGCATATTTAGGAAGTATGGATTGTTTCAATGATGCAAGGCATATTGGACAAATAGAATTTGTCAATATTCGATCATTTGATTGTGTTAATTTGTAATAGGTTTGTTTGTCTTTGTCTTTGAAAGTCCTAATGTCTTTTTTGAAATGCAACATCTGACAGGATCCACATGTATTTTTTGGTGTATCTTCTATTGTTTTTTCAAATATTTCTATTGGTGAGAGTGAGTTCTTTTCTTTTGGTGCTCTAGATATCACTGAGTGGTTGTTGCATATTTGCTTCTTGATTTTGCAGAGTGAATTGTTGTTGAAGTTTTCTAGCTTTTTCCCTTTTGTAGGTTTTAATATTTGATTTTCATTATTGTTTGTTATGAATTGTTTGATTGGTGGGGATTTTGTTGGTTCTTGGTAGTTTAGATTTTGTGTTTGATACGGTAAGAGTGGCTCAAAATGTCCACTACGAGGGGTTGCATCATGGAAGAGAATGGAGTATGAGTCTACATTCATTGATTCATTGAAGTGCAAGTAATTTTTACTTGTTGTTGTTGAACAAATACATATTTGTATCTTTAGCCATTTGGATAGCCAAAGAATACAAAATATATCTCCCCATAATCCAATTTGTTTGTTGGTGGTAGTTGGTTTTGCTGATAATCGTATTCTACGTAGATATGTTTCAGGATCATGTATGTTGTGTAAATCATGTAGTTCTTGAGGATTCAAGTCACGGTGGTATGATATAATTGCATCTTTGTCACCTTTTTTAAGGCAAGTTAAGAAGTAGTCAATGGTTCCATTTCGTAATTGGATTGATGTGTACTGAAAGTTGAGTAAGAGTTCTAATGTATCAAACAAGCAATCACCAACATTGTACTTAAAAGTGTTCATTCTAAATAGTCCTTCATTTTTAAGTGTAATATCAATGTTTGAAAATTGAGTTTGGCCTTTCAATTGATAATTATCTACATCTATCATTTGTATTTTTTGCATGTGTGATAGTTGTTTTGATTTTCTCTTTGATGTAACATGTTCAGTACTTTGATTGCCATTATTATTTCTAATGAGTTGTTTGAGTTGATGAAATTTTGTTGATGTTTGGTAGTTAAGAGGTTGTGTTTGAGTACTTAGAAGTGGCTCAAAGTTTCCATTGCAAGCATTTGCATCATGGAACAAAATGGAGTATGATTCTCCGAGGGATGATTTGTTGAACTGCAAATACTTTTTCCCTATTGTCATTGACCAGAGAGATATTTGTATATCTAGCCATTTGGAGACCCATTGAATACAAAATACAACTCCCCATAGTCCAATTTATTTGTTAGTTGAACTTGGTTTTGCAGATAATCACATTCTACAGAGATATGTTCTACGATCATGTACTGCATGCAATTGGGCTAGATTGTGTGGATCCAATTCATAGTTGTATGACTTTGTTGCTTCTCGTAGTTCAATCGATGTGTAACGATAGTTCAGAAGCAGTTCTAGAGAGTCAAATAAACAATCTCCTACATTGTATTTAAATGTTTTCACTCTGTATAGTCCTTCACCTTGTAATGCACTATCAATATTGCAAGGCTGAGTTTTACTTTTGAAATGATAATTGTCTACATCTGTAACTTGTTTTTCCATGTCTAGTAATAGCTTTGATATTTTTACTTGTTTCACTTCTTATGGTATAATATGTAGTTTTGTTAGTTATTTAGCTCCTCGCCTTTTGCAACAAATAATTCCCAAATCATTACAATATATTTGAATTTATAATTAGTGTAAATTAATATTCTTATGTTGTTAATTTCTAGTAGTGAGAACTATGTGCATAAAAATAAGTTGGAGAAGAATTAAACATAAGTGCATAAATTTCAATAAAAAGTATCAAGCAAGTCAACTTTTTACAGGGGTACAAAATTGTGACTGAAATGATTTGATTTTTAATTTGTAGGCAAAAAAACATTGCATTTGGAAACTAAAAAATGAGCAACAAAATTTTCCATTGATTTGCAAGCTTAATATTTGTAGACATGCATATACAAGCAACTTTAAGCATAAGAAAATAGAAAATTGCAAACATCAAATTATACAACTATTTGCAGCAAATCATTTTGGTGAACTAAATCTTGGTTTTTGAATTGTAATTTGAAATAGAAAGTGATCTTAGGGGAATTATACATATTTCCAAAGTTTTCAAAATTATATGCATTTTTCCATGTTTGCACAGATCAAAACTCTAGAAAAAGGAGAGCATTCTTGCAGATTTTTGCATCGTTGTGGCATCAAATTCGATCAATGAACTTATGATTTCCTCCATATGTTGCAATCTACTCTGTATTTTTATGCAGTTCCATTGCAGTTTCTAAACAAGCATTGCAGTGGCTCAGTTGCTCTATGGCAATGGAATTAATAGGTTCCTTGGTCACACAACAATAGCCATTGTCAATGTTCTTGTTCATGTTCTTAGTATCCATGTGGGGATGTTGAAGGACATGGCCACTACTTGGTTTGAATTCAACTTTGTTCATCTGGTTTGAAATGCTACCAGATTCAAAGCATAGTGGAGATTGTTTGACAAAACTGTTAACAGTTTTTGCATCATCTACATAAATTGTAACAAAGGAACTTAATTAGTAAGAATTAATTTCAATAACATTAACAGAAAATCTCAATAATCATTGACATAATCTATTATTTTGTACTATTATTCTATAGAATTGCTATGAGTAGGGATATGCTATGAAAATTTGGTGTTAAGAATCATACCCTTCTTATGGTTCATGTAAAGACACTCATAGTTTGTGTTTATCAAATTGTCAACTTTCACAATAGGCACTTGAGATGTACCACCATTCTCCTGGTTGTCTTCAATAGCAGTAGTGTAATGTGGATTTGAAAAATATTTACATATTACTTCATCCAATAAACCTGTATTTGAGTAAACATCATCTATTCCTGCTCCTTTGGCTTCAAAACTCTATATCATATGTGTTGAATTACTACACATATAATCTAATGGTGGATACTGCATTAGTTTGGAAGTCTCAACAAAAAGTTGATTTTCGTTGGTTGTACAGTCCACTTTGTAAGATGAAAAGAAAGCATCTTCAAAGAAATTCCATGAGTTTGAAATGGTATAGCTAGAATTTGTAGTTTTGTATTTACATATTACTTCATCCAATAAACCTGTATTTGAGTAAACATCATCTGTTCCTACTCCTTTGGCTTCAAAACTCTGTATCATATGTGTTGAATTACTACACATATAATGTGATGGTGGATACTACATTGGTTTGGAAGCCTCAACAAAAGGTTGATTTTCATTGGTTGTATAGTCCACTTTGTAAGATGACAAGAAAGCATCTTTAGAGAAATTCCATGGGTTTGAAATGGTATAGCTAGAATTTGTAGTTTTCTTAGTTCCTTCCATGCACCTAGCAGTTGTTTCATAGGCTTTTGCAGCCTCTTCAATAGTATCAAATGTTCCAAGCCATCAACGTTTCTTAGATCCAAGCTCCCTAATTTCTGTAGCAAAACGACCCCATGGGCATCTCCTCACACCTTTATATTTGTTTTGCTTTCTACGATACTTGAATAGCTTCTGATTCAATATTATCATCTACTTCTATTCAACAGTCTCATCAGTGCAAAGTAAGCTTAACTTTGTTGTGTCAACAATTTCTTGAGTTTAGAGTTGGAGGCTGATTACTTTTGTTCTGGACGGAAAGGATCTAACAATAATCTATGGAAAGAAGTAGAAGAAGACTACTACATTGCATAACAGTAGTATAAGAAATTGAGGGGTATCATTGACTAGGATGAGCAACAACATCAGTAGGCACATTTCAATAAACACGACAATAGATGGGAATATATACAATATAGGAGTAGCCATTGGTTGCTAAAGTAGACTAGTATGCAATTTTTGAGAATTTCTGTATGGAGAAACCATTTGTAAGTAGTTTGTATTGGATCCAAGTGATTCTGAATTAGTGGAATTATGACTTTCATCTCCTGTAGAAGATATATTGTGCCATAATAAGTCATGTACTATTTGAATAGAAAATATCCAATTCAGCATAAATAATAACTGACAAGGTTTTTTTAGTAGAAAATACATCCTAGTTAGGTATGAACAAAATTAAAAAAATAATTTGCTAAATTGACTGTGAATCTTTGAAAAGAGACATATAGATTTAGGAACAAATCATGTATTGAAAACTTGTATAAGTATAGTATTTGAACTTTTCAATAATGGAAAACCAAGCCTTCAAAATGACAACTCATTAAGGAATTTTTTTTTTTTTTTTTGTATAACGTGCATCTTACCTAGTTAGTGACATATTGGTCTAATAATAATTACATTGTATATGTTATTTATTTGGAAATAATATTATCAATACTATATATATGTATTCATGTTATTTCTAATATACCTCATATTAATACTATGATAAATATGTACTTTACAATTTTATATTATAGTTGGAAATTATAAGTTGATAATATTGTTAGTGGGTTGACAAAATTACAATTGTATCATTTCGTACTGTGCTCTAGTAATTCAATTTAAGCATGGTTTCATTTGTTGAGCGCAAATTTTTTTATAAGGAAGAAACTCTGATTTTAAATAAAATTATGATGGACTTTAATGTATTTTGATAATTAAAAAATATTTATATATGATTATAAATTAATAATGTTTTAAAAGTATTTCCGTACTCACGATATTTGGAATATGAAATAATCCCTACATCTTAGGCAAGAATACAAAGATCTCATCATACAATCTTAATGTCATCCCCATTCATATTAATTTCATTTCACCTATGGGTATAGCACCTGACATAGCCCCCCAAATCCTAGATTTACATGTGTCCATAATGCACCTTATTATTAGGTAGGAAGGGAAAATGTAGAGCCACTTTTGCATTTGGGGTGGTAGATATACTTCATGATTAATATAAACATTGTAATAAGGTACGTTATTTGTATTAGCAACATAAAAGATTATATCACAATCATTACACCTGGCTGTGAGAACTAAGGATTCAACCATGGTTGTTTGCATGTGCCTTGAGACAAAGTGTACTTCACTCGACGCATGTACAAGAAAGATGAGGTGTTGCAAGACTGATATTTGCTCCTTCATTTACGATAGAAAGTCATTAGAACTGTTAATGTACGCGCTCATATTGAGGTAGCAATCGGACGAGCAAAGTCGATGCAATCGAGGGTGGCAATAGGGGAATACATAACCCTAAGAAAATTGATCTTTTTTTTCAGAGTTTCCAATGATATGAAGGAGATATCTATGGTGGCGAGCAATCAGGGGAAACATCTTCTGCAAAGTGATGTCCTCCTAGTTTGATTTGATATTGCTTTGCAAAATAACTCATTTTGTCATATGAATTATGCAATATTCATCGTTCTATAGCCAAATTATTTTGTAGAATATTCTTCAAACAAGTGGTTATTCCCGAAGATGTTAACCACAATGGGTCATTAACTAGTTAAGCATTAGTTTTCCTAGATAGAGGTGAAGCATAGAAAAAATGGTAAAGAACAAAGAAATTTTCTTAGTTTCATACACCAATGAAGGGTCTGTCACAGATGATCATGTCAAGATCAGAGGAACCCAGTTGAACTTAAATGCATGCAAGGAAGGAGAAGTTGTTGTGTAGAATTTGTAAGTGTCAGTGGATCCATATCTCAGATGGCACATGAAGGAAGAAACCAACATGGGGCCCTATTTTGAAAACTTTGAATTAGACCAGGTTTTGTGTTTAGTTCTCAGCATTGGCTAATTCATTTTCCAAATTTTTATGCAATTGATATAATCTCTTAAAGATCATTGCAGTAGAACTTATTGTGCAATTGCATTGTACAGTTTATTGCTTTCCTTATGGTTGACAAAGTAGTTTTAAATAATCCTGAATAAGCAAACAAATGAATAAATGATTAATTTTTTTTATTTGAATTTGTCCATTATAAAATAAATTTCATGTCCTATATTTATATAATATAATATATATTTTAAGGTTTGTTTTATATATAATATATATTGTCAATTTGAGATGTGAATTACAACATAGCTTGGCATAAAATTCGTTTCGCAAACCAAGTCTTCCAAAGGCTATTTCATCATAGTAGATTAGGTTTTATTTTGGTAGTAAATTATATGTATTATATTTATATATTGTAATATATGTTGTTAAACAAAAATTATTATATGATATATACTTAATATGTGTAGTATACTTTTGCATATTATATTTTAGAAACATTAAATTATAATTATGTGGTTGACAATGTAGTAAAATAACAATTATTATTTTATCATTATATATGTTATTCCATACTTTTTCATATTAATACTTTATAATTTTCAAAATTTAAATATGTTACAAAGTTTGGCCACAAGGTACCTATAAATACTCTAGACCTAAAGAAAAAATACAAAATAAGAATATAGATACAACAATATAATTTCTAACATTAAAATATTGGAAATCAAATCTGTCAACTAAATAAGCATATCATATTATAAAAAACTTATCTAAGTTAAAGCCAATTTATTTTAAAGTCCCCCTAGTAAAAGAATTAGTTATCATACTAGGAAAACCTAAGTACAAGTCCCCATGACTGTTAGGTGGGTGGTCTCGAATTTGGTGTTGTCTAGGTGATGAGTGTTTGCAGCATAGTTGCTAGCTGGCATGGTATGGGAGCATGGTGGCGAGTGAGTGCATTTATGAGATGTCTACTCAAGCTATGGCAAAGTAGTGAGTTAGTTTTCTGAGGGCGTTGGGCAAGACAATTCTCTTGAGTGATGTGATATGAAGCATTAAAGGCACACATTTTATGGGTAATATAGGGTGGTAAGGTGTGGCATTTGACATCATTTTGGAAAATTTGGTGAAGTGTGCTATGTGGTGGTCGAGATGGAGACACCAATCAAGTTGAAAAAGACTCAAAATTTGTGGGTGTTCCTCGATAAGATCACTGAGAATCATGTGTTCATGTGAAACTAAAATCCACCAAATGTATAAAATATCCAAGATATTGGTGTCATCTATCTATATATCTATAAGATAGTGTCATGTGATATGTACTTTTTGTTGTGGGGAATCGAGCCTACAGATGGAGGACGCAACAAAAACTAAGTGTATGGTACCTGATTTGCATAGTATCTAGCCTCGATGTTTCATACTCGCATTTAATTTCATTGCATTTCATTCATTTCGTGTCGCATCGACTGTGAATACATGTCCTTTGCTTTTAGAGCAATCAATTTCACACACCTTAAAAATAGGTATTATCTAATATAATATAATATGAGAGAGATTTGTTCTCCTAGCATGAAATCAGTGGTTCAATGGTTTGGTTTCCACCAGGTTTCACTTTTAAGATGCCAGGATTTTATTTGCTTTTGGATTCTTTTACAGATTTAGCCATTTTTCCTTTCATGCTTTTGTTTTATCTTGAAACTCCATGTTTTTGTAATACAGATTAAGATGCAACTTGGTTCTTTAACATGCTCATCACCTTAAAGCTCTACTATGGGAATTAAGCATATAAATTTGGGGTTTTTAAGAATAATTTTTGCACTTTGTTGGTTTGCAGGTGAGATGGAGAATCTGAGCAATGATGAGATGGGGTTAATACTGAAATGGGGTTGGAATCTTAGCTCTCGTATTCATTTTTGCCAAGGTAAAAAAATCTTCTTACTCTTCAAACAAAGGGAGAAATTTGTGTTTCTGATTTGGAATTAGTAGCAAAAACTTGCGCTGCTCTTCAAGTCTTGAACTTGAATTTTGATATATTGAAAATTATAAGGTATAATGATAATGCATTTCTAGAAATTCCCTGCTTTAGACACACCCTATGATGTATGTGTTCAATTTCTAATCATTGTAGGGAATTGAGAATTTTTAGATAAGTTGCTTTCCATGGTAAAGCATAGACTTTAATTTTCATGTGATGAGAGACTTTATTTAGATTTCTACACCCTAGCATTGGTAAAGATTTAAACCTAATTGCCTACATGGAGGAAACCCTATCTCATCACTATCAATGAAGTGTGGAGCCAATGTAGGAAGAGAGGCGTGGGGAGAAGAGGTGTGGATGAGAAGGCCCTCATTCTCTGCACTCCATACGCCCTCTTAATCAACATGTCACCATTCTCGTGCTACAGTCCTGAGGAATCGAAAGGATAGAGTGGTGTGAGGGTTTTGAATTGACTAAATTATTTTGTTTTTTTAAAAACTAAAGCTTATCTCTCTAAATTTATTCATTGAAATTTCTGCAGACCTCATCATTTAACAAAGGTTGTTATGGCCGACATTATCGGGTGCTTGATGCATATTGCATAGTTTTTTTCCAGATCTGAGTTTTGTTTAATCTTATTTTATGCTAATTTGAGGAAGGATTCGGCCATGCTATGCTGGTTGAATCCTTTATGTTTTATTTGATGTCTTTTGTGTTCTAATTTTTTTTAATTTTTTTCCTAGGAAAGCTGAATTTTTTTCCAGAATTAGGTGAATAAATTTAAATGGACTAATTATTTTCTAATGGGAGTTCTCACGAAAGAGATTAATTTTTACTCTTATTATATTAGGTGAATAAATTTAAATGAACTAATTATTTTCTAATGGGAGTTCTCATGAAAGAGATTATTTTTGGCTATTATTATATTTTGTTTAAGCCCAAGTGAAATAACAAAAGATGAAATGTTTTTATGACGAATCTTTATCTCTGTTTGTTTATATAATCATCTTACCCAAGAAATATTCACAACCCAAGGTCAGTATTGGTTCTCTTTCTGATACATTTTACTTTCTTCCAGGTATCAAAATTCTTTACAAGCTAAAGTGTCAATGTAAATGCTAGTTCCCCATTAATGAGTGGAAGATATACTAACAGATCAATTTTATCTTATTTTGTGCAAAATGCTTTCAAACTTGCTTTCTTTTTATGGATATGGGTAAGTACCATACTTGGTCGAGAATAAACAGTTATCTAATTACTCTAAATAAGATTTAATACAGTTGAATAGTTTACATCCTCCTGTATAAATGCGGGTTATTTAGACTTACCTTTTCGCAACTACGGTATGAGGTCTGAGCAATATTCAACATTCTTTATACCTATGTTTTTTAGAGTGCCCAATTTTTTCTAAATTTTGTTTGGGAGCTAGTTCTTGATGATATTGGTGTATACTCATTTGACTTGAGTGTTAACAGAATTTACCAACAACATCTCAAACTGAATAGCTCAATTCCAATTTTGCTTACTGATTTGATTCAACTGGGTACGAGAAACTGCGTGTATGTGATAATAACTTTATGAAAAAAGTGGAAACAAAGGAGAAACAAATCAAGACCATTCCAATTTAACTATAAAATGACCCCTAATTCCTTAAAACGTCTAATGTCAAATCGGGTACACTGGTAAACAAGTAGATACATTATTCTTTTAGCTGGGAAATGGAACCTTATATGGTTTAAAAGAGTATTAAAAGTATTAAAATTTCATTGAAACAGTTAATAAACCAGATTCTAGTCAATTTTCTCATTAGCATAATCCACGTTTCTTCCTCGGATTGGAAAACTTGTCATCTCCACCTAATTTCCATTGTCATCATCCTCATCAAGCTTAACTATTGTGGGATTCAGATCGAATCCAAATTCCCCATTTGAAAAATAGTCTAAAAAAAACTTTTGAAAGTGGGTAGAAGCTTCTATGATTTGGCCTTGACCCCTGCCAAAAGCAACTACTCAACTTTTAAATAAAGAAAGGGTTTCTAACCATTTAACATATCCAACAAAATAGGGTATGCTCTTCCTTATGTTGTAGCATACGAGCATTAGATTGAGGCTCATTGTTGTGGTAGGTGTGGCACAAGAAGAAGAGTAACTTGGCAGGGAGAAGAAGAAAAGGGTATAATGGGGTTCCCAAGCTTTTATGCTGTCTCTACTAGGCTTCTGGTTATAATATTACGAGACAAATTGGTGGACATAATAAACTTTGTTATAATCTACTAAACAAAAATTTCTTTATTTAATAACCTTTCCTCACAAATATTTGGTGTGCAAGGAAAAAACACAAGGATACAAACTATTCTTTAAATATATATGCATAGTCTTGGATAATTACCTATTTATCAAAAGAGCACACTTATAATCTGTTTATTGTAGGCCTTCAAGTCCCTGAATCTTAATGCTCCTCCAAACTTGTAAATATGTGAAGTAGATCATGAAGATTCTCACATTAGCAAACACCTAACATAAGAAATCAAACAAAATAAGACACAATACAAGTCCAAATTATTAGTACAAAGGAATGAACCCTTACCAATGGACAACTTTCAAGTGTAATTGCTCCTCTGAACTGTTGAAGCTATAAATGATGAAAAGAGATTTATGATTTAGTCAGATAATTAGAACAACATATGTAGGAAAACAAATAAAAGAATTAGGATTTTCAATATTTGGAAAACTCCACACGTATAAACTAAGGATTTATAATACGTTTTTCCTATGTTTGGATAGCTTTGAAGCATAACTGCTCTTTTGAATTGCTCCTCTAAACTACTAAGCTGTAAATAGTGAAAAATAATTTCTGATTTTCTAAAATAATTAGAACAAGTTACATATAAAAACAAATAAAACAATATTTGATACACTTTACCGGGTATGTCATTCAATTTGTTGGAATTTGTTCTATATGTTGGACTTGTTCTATATTTTCTCTTTCATCGTAACAAGTAATTTAGTTTCTAATTTTCTGCAAAATTCAGACATATGTTTCAATTGAAAAATGGAGAAAAATATGTTGCCTTGCTTTCTTATTCATTTGAGAATCTAAACTTTTTTTGCTCAGTTTTTTTCTCAGGTAAAATAGTGTTGGTGTAAAGAAAAACCACAGTAGAAAATTGCAGGCAACGAATCACATGCAAAACACATCTGATTAGATCAATGTTTTTTCAGTGCTTTAGAATGAAGATAGAAGATTACACCTTGTACAACTAGAATGCTCTTCAGTGCTTTTAGAAAGGCACCAATGCTTTCAGAATAAAGATAGAAGATTAGACCTTCTTTAGTGCTCTCAGAATGCTCTTAATTGCAATTTTTAGACCTTGCAATACTTGTTCAGCGTATTTTTGCAGTTTATGGGGTTGTCCAAATTGTACTCTTCAATTATTGTCTAACACAAACTATGGCATTTATTTCATTCCATCAAATATGAGATAAGATTTTGGTAGATTTTTCACAATAGTAAAATATTTTCTGCCCTCGATGTCTTTTCCAATGCAAGATTTTATTGTATTTACTCTCCGTTTGTCTGCCACTCAATGCTGAAATAAATGCTCGCACATTATTTTACTTATTTACCATTGACAAAATTGGCATGAATGAAATAAGCTCTTTAAAATGCCTTGAAAATGCCACTTTGGAAGATGTGACCATAACTTTTGCTGCTCAAATTTATTGTTAACAGTGAAAACATCAACTCTTCTATTTTTTTAGCTTTGAAAAATTTGGCATGTATCATAACTTTTCCTATTCACATTTAATGCTAATAGTCACAACAACAACTCTTCTATTTTTTATTAGTTTTGACAAGCTTTGTCAAATTTGGCACGTATCATGACTTCTCCTGTTCAAATTTAATGTTAATAGTGCAAACATCAACTTTTAGTTTTTTATTTAGCTTTCACAAGCTTTCATAAATTATTTATTTAGCTTTGACAAGCTTTTAGAAATTAATTAGGTATGAAATGATCATTTCAATGAATAGTGTAGGTGTCACTCATCGCTATGAAAAGCTTTCATAAATTAATTAGGTATGAAATGATCATTTCAATGAATAGTGTAGGTGTCACTCACCCAATTAATAGCTTCCACATTTGCTTTCAACCAAATAAAAGATGTAATAAACGAATATAATTCTGGAATTTTGCTACGACTGTTCACAAAACCAACCAATAGAAAAAAATATAAAGCACATTTCAATTATTCTCAAAAAAAGAGACATTAATATAGACTATAGAGAATTGGTGGTCAACTTTTTAATTCTAGTTCCTCGTTGATGTGGCTGTCTATTTCAAGCCAATAAAATTGTATCGAATGGATGCATAAGATTTTTGCCTGCGGCAGGAACTAATAAATGAAAGGGAACTTAAATCAAATTTGTAGTAAAATGTACATATGTGGAAACATACAATTTGTATATATATAGAATGGTGAAAATATAATTTTTTTGGGATGAGAATTTATATGTAAACATAGTATGCAATTGAATAAAGTAATACTTAGCACTATAAGATCCTAACTAGTTATTAATGTTTTAAACTTCAACCAATCAAAATTAATTATTTTTCATTTATACATTATATTTGAAGTTTTTTTTAAAGTTAAATGCATGTTTTTTAACTTTTTTAATTTTGAAAATTATTTTTCTTGAATATCATTGGTTCAAAAATTTTGAGCGATAAGGGCGATTTTCCCGGCTCCATTGTCACAGTTGCAATTTTTAGGGCTCCATTATCATAGTTGCGATTTTTCCGGCTCCATTATAGAGTTTGCAAAATAGTTCCGTTTCTTTTAAATAAATTTAATTTCACTAGTGTATTTACTTTCCCAACACTACTTTTATATATATATAATTTATTATATGATTGGTTATTCAAATTTAAAGAACAATATATCTAATTGAACTCAAAAATATAAGAGTAGGCATGCAAAATAATTTTTGATTTTTTTGAAGTAGAATTTAATGTAATTTTAGAAAATAAAATAATTTGGATGCAAAGAAAAAAATAATACAAAATTTAGTCATATATATATATATATATATATTCTTAATTTATTCTAAAATTATAATTAATAATTGTTGAATTATTTTAAAAATTAAATTTAGTTTTAATTTAATTAATTTGTAATAGATAATTACTATAATTTAAATGATTATATTCAAAACTAGATAATAAATACTTTATAAATTTTAGAAATTAAAATTTAGTTTAATTTTATAATTAATTCTAAGTTTTACAAATATTATTGTGATTTGATTAATTATTTTTTATGATTAATAATTCTAACTCTAATAATACTTCATTTCACATACAAATAGAATTCTCCATAAAAATACTTATTTTTGTTTGTAATATTTTTCATTAATGTCAAATTTATAAACAAATGCTAAGACATTAATAATTCTAATCCTAATAGTACTTAATTGCACATACCAATAAAAATATATATTAAATTTTCTTTATTTAATATATTTATCATTAATGTCAAATTTATAAACTAATATCAAAAAATAAATAACCTTAATCCCAAGATTTATACTAGAACTTTAATTGAACCCTAAACCTAACCCTAATTCAACCCTAATAATAAGATTTAATTAGGGTTAGGCATAGAGCGAGAATTTAATTATGGTTAGTGTTAGGGTTAGAATTAGGGTTTAATTAGGGTTAGGGTTAGGATTCAATTATGATTATAGTTAGAGTCAAATTTATAAGTTAATATTAAGATATTCACAACTCTAATCCTAACTTAACTTTAATCTCCATCCTAGAATGCTAATTAAACCCTAATTGAACCGCAACAATAATGTTCAATAGGATTTAGGGTTAGGGTTCAAGTAGGTTTATGGTTGGCGTTAGGGTTCAGTTACCTGGTTAGGGATAGCATTCAATTAGTGTTATGATTAGGGTCAAGTTCAAGTTATAGCTAGGGTTTAGTTAGGCTTATTTTGGTCAATCTTACAATTGGGGTTTAACTAGAATGCTAATTGAATCCTAATTTAACCCCAACAACAAGGTTCAATTAGAGCCAGGGTTTGGGTTCAATCAGGCTTATGGTTGGAATAAGGGTTCAATTAGGGTTAGGGTTAGCATTCAATTAGTTTTTTCATTAGGATCAAGTTTAAGTTATAATTAGGGTTTAATTAGGCTTATTTTAGTTAAGTTTATAATTAAGGTTTAATTAGAGTTAGTTTTATGGTTCAATTAGGGTTAGGGTTAGGGTTCATTTAGATTAAGGTTCAAATTGGGTTCAATTAGAATTCAATTAGGGTTATGATTACTGCTTAATTAGGGCTAGGGTTAATGTTAAGTTAGGATTAAAATTATTAATCTAGAATAAAACTTGGAGCTAAGGTTAGGGCTATGGTAAGTGGTAGGGTTAGGCTTAAATTAGGGTTCAATAAAGGGTAGGGTACAATAAGGATATAATAATATTGATCTTTTTAAGTCATGACCATGCTAGATGCCAATTTGGTTTAAAAGACCCCTTGTCAAATCCCACAAGGAATTTATTTCTATATACCTTATAGATTGTTCATATTTTTTATCATTGTGTTTGACCTCATGAGAATGCTTCAAAGTAAAGTACACCTTGAAGTATCTGATGTGTCCACCACAATATTGAGTAAAAATTTTCAAATGAAGAGCAAGTTATTTAAGGATAAAATATTTGCAATCCAAAGAGTAGCATCAAATTTTGAGCTACAAATGATAATTTTAAAGTTTATATGGTTATTTAAAAAACTAAAAACTTATGCTTGAGAATTAGTTGTGCCATAATTTCAGCTTACACTTTATTTTGAACGTAAGGGACAACAACAATAACAATTAAATGTCTTAAAAAAAAATTTATCAGACAAAATGGGTAGATCTAAATTTTCATAGATCACTTTTTACATACTCTACAAGAAATATTGTAATCTTTATTTTCATCTGAAAGAGGATATGGAAAAATAAATATCTAAAAATTTATAAGTACAGAGGTTTAGTCTGCAAAAAAATACACATTGATTAAGGGTAGACTGCATTTTCTCTTCTTAAAAAAGTGTTTGATATGTTAGAATATGGACCATATTCTATTGAATAACTCTCAAATTTGAAACATAGTAGACAATATTTACTTAAGTATTAATTTAAAGTTTTAAACCATGTTTCCACTAAAGAATTTTGTAGACCATACCTACTAAAAAAAAAAGAATTTCCTATGGATTTTACTCATGAAGAAGATATTCTTGTTGTTGTAGCAAGTGTGCCGAATTTTGTTCGTGGTGATTGGCTAAAACTTGGTGTAGTACTAATTGATCTTGGCTTAAATGTAGTAGAGGTATGGCACCTTCTAACTGACTTTAAAAAAAAAAAAATTGTAAGTAAAAGATGGTTAATATATAACGAATTAAAACTATTACTTCCACTTTTGCAAGATCCTAGTGCTAAATGTAAACCCCTAAACCTGCAAATGCACAAGAGCAACAAAACAAATTAGGTTGTTAGATCAAATGCATGCAAACAAAAATGAGAGATTCCCCATAAAATCCATCTATTTAAACTAAAATTAGGAACATGAAGAACACAAAACAAGAAATTAAATGAAATCCTAATTAAGCCAATAGATTAAAAGATCCCATAGGGGAATTTGTGACAATGAAGTGTTGCAATTGGCCCTTTCCCAATTCCTAAGTTGCAATGTAGATTGGTTGAGCAATGGTCAAATCTCCAAAGAGATTTGAGCATAACCTTGTTACAATTTATGAAAATGGTGAATGATTGAGTGCAATGGGCAAAATTAGCTCTCAATGTGAAGAGAGTAACTTTGCATGAAGATTTTGAATGAGAAATGAGGAGAGAAATCTCTAATTTATAACTTTAAATTTGGAATAGAAAGTAAGATTTGAGCAATGTGGGACTAACTTTCAATCCAATGGTTGAATGCCATATGTCAAGATGTGAATGGTTAGTGGTTGTGCACATTTTGGCCAAAGTGCTAATAAATGAATTTAGTTTGAGTTTGAATTTGTGAAATGACTTGTTGAAGAGGGAAGAGAAATGAAGTTAATGTCACTTGGCTCAAGGCCAAGGACATTTAAGAGGTGTTAAATGCTTTGTTGGAAGGACCAAGTCCACTTGGCCTTTTTGAATTCAAATAAAGGAATATTCTCTTTTTGATGCCATGTGCAGGAAAATATATGAATTAATAAATCAAAGTAATTGATTTATTGTGCAACTTGCATTCTCTAGAGGTTTTTAATGAGAGGGATTAACTTAATCATGGTTTTGATTAATTTAATGAAGAATTAGATGATGTGACAATTTAGACTTAAATTTATGAATTGATTTAAATGAAATTGAGAGGAAGGGATTAATTAAATAAATGATTTGATTTATTTAACTAAGGAGAAAAATATTAGATTAAATCAAATAATGTTTAATTTATTCAATTTAATAAGAAGACTTTAGGGATTTAATCAAATAAAATGAATTATTTAATTAAAAGGAGTTTTACAGAAAAAATTAAATAAAATTGATTTATTTAATTAACAGGAGATGATGACTTAATTAGATTAAAGTTTATTTATTTAATTAAGAGATGAAGAGTGATGAATTTAATCAAATACAAATTATTCAATTAAATGATGGGCAAAGGAGATGATTCGGGATGAAATGGTGTTAGTAAATCAAGATCCAGTGTGTCGGATCGAAATGTACATTTTCTGTGTCTACATTTTTCCCCTTTTTGAAGCAATGTGCTTGTTGTATTGTTTCAAAGAATAAACTATTGTGATCAAAGTTCAAAATTTCTCGATTTTTAGATGCCCCACTACTGCCCCAGCAGAAGGATTATGCTCGTATACTGCCCCCTCGAGAGATCAAGTGGAAATGTACAATTTTCTGATCAAGATCATGATAAAATGTGAGAGGAGTGGTTATATTGATCAAAGGACGAAAGATAATTTTTTGATGTAGACAATTTTGATGATGTATAGACAGTCATCAGCCATGGGTAGCCTTGTGTATATTTTGACAACACACCAATTTTAGATAAAAATGTTAGTAAAGATAGAAGAATAAGATGGATGGAAGGAGGATCCAACAAGCCTACATTATGAATGATGATGATGATGATTTTCTTACTAGGAGTTGGGATTTTCAGAGGGTCAATTACGTTATATTTGATAACACACATAGGTATGATGCATCAAGGTATAAACGACCAGTATGGTGTCCTACCTAGTGTGATGGACTTTGATTTGTCAAACAGATAGGAGTAATCTTTTTCACACTTGACAAATGAAACCTTGTTCTGAATGCAATTTAGATATTCCAGACATCTCGAGCCAAAACATAAGAAGGCAAGCCTTCTTATGTGGTCAACAAGACACCTAAAACATCCTCCCTACAAACAAAAAAAGTATGCATGATGAAGTTATTTTACAAGAGTAACCAACAAGCACAACAGATGAAAAAGATAATAATCCTTGCCCCATTCCTTTCTCTCTAAACCTGTTTTATTTTAGGCATCATCGAGAGGTCCTTGGAATGAGCACAAAATAAGATAAGTCAATAAAAGACCAAATAAAGCAAACCAAACAAGCTAATGTTCTTCATACCGCTAGCCAAGACTAACTATTATGAGGGGTACCCGATGCTTATGTCCATTGCAAGAAATTTTAATCCTAGGACATGTTGTGATCAAGGTTTTCATGGGACTGACTGGGTGATAAGCTATTGATACTCCGAGTTGACCAACTTGCTTTCTTAGTGACTTAGACTTTCGAGACTTTGATGATTAGAGTGTTCACTTTTGAACCTGCTAGACTTGCTTCTGAATGACCTATCGAAGGGTGAAGGCGATGATTGATTTATTAGGAATGATGAAAGTCGTAGGTGAAGGCGAGATGAAATGGATACACCATTTTGGATTTTCAGATATTTTGAGGTTTTTTTTGGTATTTTGAGATTTTATAAATGTTTTTGTTATTTTGGGATTTATGATAAAGAGGCTAACTTAAAGACCTATCCTAGGGGTCTCAGGAGCTGATCCATAGATGAGCCTTGCCTACGTTATACACGCAAAGACCACGAAGTTCAACTGACGACCAACTGACTTACTGATGAGATAGATGGGCAAACAGATTGCCATTTTATTGTGACGGATGCCTAAAGGACTGACCTAAATGTCTTGGGGGATGACCAAAGATCAACCTTGCCTGCCTTCAAGCTCAGAGACAACGTAGTTTGACAAGATGACTCTATTTTTGATTTTTTAATTTTTTGACATGTTTTAGATATTTGATATGATTTGGATGTTTTTGGATTTTTGATGAATTTTTGAATGTTTTTGGATTTTTTGATGTTTAGGAAGATCACAAGAATATACATGAATCCAATCCAATGCAGATAAAGGGACATGCCCCTAGCATGGTGCAATAGACTACCTCAATGAAGGCAGGACAAACTGTTCTTAGGAATATGCCAAGTAGTACCATGGTGGAATATGATATGGACACCAGCTCAGGCTATGGTATGGATGCGAGTGGATGGGTGTATGGATGATTAATGAAATATGATGGAATGGACGAGTGAGTCGTGTAGATCTTGGTGGATAGAGAGTGCTTTATTTATGCTTGGCGCTTGTTTGCTAGGTTTTAACTAAGTTACTTGTCCAAAGTGCCACCGAAATGGTTTCACTAGAGGACGCTTTTTTTCTTTACTATTTTCAATCCTCTTTCTAATTTTTTTTGGATTTTTTTTTTTTGTCACCAAGATGCATGTTTGCTAGGTTTTCATCAAGTTAACCATTTTTTCAGGACTTTTTCTGATTGTTTTTGTATTTTTTGATTTTATACCTTGCAAGTTCTTTAGGCATAAAACTTTTTGAGATGACAACTGTTCATGGGCTCTTGCAGAGGTTCGCCTTTTGGTGTTGATAACTCATATGCCCCTGATTTGTAGCTTGCGGTGATGATGAAAGGTCCCAGCTAGTTGGGTTCAAATTTTACTTTGCTATCCAGGTTTGGTACATTCTTTTAGTTCTCTTTTAGCACAAGGTCACCAACTTGTAAAGTGTGTTGCCTGATCTTCTTGTTGTAGCTCCGTTTCAGGAGGTTCTGGTAGACCTGTAGATGATTTAGGGCATCCATGCACTATTCATCTAGTAATTCTAGCTCATTTAGTCTTGTAACCCTGTATTCCTCATCCGTGATGAGGTTTTGCAAAGATATTCTCAAGGATGGGAGCTCGATCTCAATTAGAAGTATGCTTTCTAATTCGTAGATTAGGGAGAATGTGGTGGCACTTTTTGGTATGTGAATGCTGGTGCGGTAGGCCCATAAGGTGAGGTTTAGCTATAGATGTTAGTCATGACCAGAGTCATTGACTATTTTCTTAAGGATTTTCAGAATGGTTTTATTGGTAGCCTTTGCTTGGCCATTGCCCTATGGGTAGTATGGGGTGGAAAAGTGGTGTTGGATTTTGAATTTTTCACATAAATCACGGACATCCTGATTCTTGAAGGGTGTCCCATTATCAGAGATGATAGATTGGGGAACACCGTATCGGTAGATGAGGTAGTTCGGGATGAACTTAGATATCTGTTTCTTGGTTATGTAGGTCATGGGAATTGCTTCGACACACTTTGTGAAATATTCGGTGGCAGTGATAATGAAATTATGGCCATTGGATGAGGTGGGTAAGATTTTACCTATGAGATCAAGCCCCCATTGGGAAAAGGGCCAAGGTTTAACTATAGGATGTAATTCTTGAGCTACCACATGAATGAGGTCTCCATGTTGTTGGCACTGTAGACATCTTCTGACAAAGTCATGTGCCTCTCTTTCCATTGTCAGCCAATAGTATCCAGTTCTCAGCAACTTCTTAGCCAAGGTCATACCACTTGAGTGTGAACCACACATGTCATTGTGTACCTTAGTCAAGGCAGTTAAGGCTTCCTTAGGTTTTAAGCAATGTATCAGGGTTCCATCGATGCTTCTACGAAATAGGGTTTCTCCTAAGATGACAAAATGCAAGGACCTTTTGTCAAAGGTTCATTTGAGGTTCGGGGTAATGTCAGCTAGGAGGATTCCTAATCTTAGGTAGGTGTAAATTTCATGGTACCAAAGATCACCGGGACCAATGAGTTCACATGTGTATTCAGACTCTGGTACCTCAAAAGTTGGTATGAGAAGCTAGTCTACTAGGAATTCATATTTTGAGACGTTACGAGGGATGTCTAGCAAGGATCCGATCATTGTCATTGCATCAACTGCTATGTTGTTTTCCCTTGGTATTTTCTGAAAGGTGATGTCGATGAATGATTCCTTGAGGTTCTCTACTACCTTCTTGTATGGTGTGAGCTTATCATCCTTAGTTTGGTATTCACTGTTTACTTGGTTAATGATAAGCTGTGAGTCTCCATAGACTTTTAGTGCCATGATTCACCACTGTGCCACAATTTTGAGACTTATGGTTAAAGCCTCATATTCTGCAATGTTGTTTGTATAGGGGAATTCCAACTTGTAAGATCTTGGTATGCAATCCCCTTGTGGGGTGATGAAGAACACATCGGCTCCTAATCCATGTTGTGTCTGGGAGCCATCAAAATACAGTTTCCAGTGGTTAGCTACACTGAGATTGAAAGAGACTCATCTGGAAACTCCGATACGAGCGGGTTGTCTGTGTAGAGAGGAGCTTTTTCTAGCTCATCTGCAATAACTTGTCATTTGATCTCCTTTCGCTTGACATGCACAATATCATGTTCAGATAGTATCATCACCCATTTAGCCATTCTGCCTATAAGCATTGCTTTTGACAATAGATACTTGAGGGGCTCTATTTTAGAAATTATCTTAATTTGATGAGCTAGCATGTAGTGTCTGAATTTTTGGGCTGTAAATACCACTGCTAGGAAAGCTTTTTCTATTGATGTGTAGTTGAGCTCATGCCCCACCATTATTCTCCTGATATAGTAAATAGCCCGCTCAGTTCCCTTTTCATCATGTTGGGCTAAAAGGGCACCAAGGGTGGCCGTTATTGCTAATATGTATAGAATCAATGGTTTCCCTATGATCGGTGGCATTAATACAAGTGGTGTAAGTAGGTATTCCTTGATCTTTTTGAATGCTTGTTTGCATTTTTCATCCCATCTGAATACTACTCCCTTGTGGAGTAGGTGTGAATAGGCAATCTGCTTATCTGCCAGTTGTGCTATAAATCTTCTGATGGACTGGAGCCTACCTTGTAATCCTCTGAGTTGCTTTAATGTTCTTGGTACTTCCATATCAAGGATTTATTTTACCTTTGTGGGATCCACCTCTATCCCTCTCATTGAAACTATGTATCCTAGCAGCTTTCCCGATTGTACCCCAAAGACACATTTTTTTGGGTTGAGTCTAACTTTGTATTTTTCCAACCTATCAAAGATTGCACTTAGAGTCGCTATGTGATCCTGTCTCTTCTTTGATTTGGCCAATATGTCATCCACATAATCTTCGACTATTTTGTGGATCATGTTGTGGAAGATCAGTGTCATGGCTCTTTGGTATGTAGATCATGCATTCTTCAACCCAAACGATATCACATTCTAGTAGTAGGTGCCCCAAGGGCATGTAAAGGTTGTCTTGTGTTGGCCCTCTTTTGCGATCATAATTTGATTGTACCCTTAGAAGCCATCCATTACGGATATCATCTCATGTTCAACCGTCATATCCACTATCATGTCAATGTTGGGTAGTGGAAAATAATCCTTAGGACATGCTTTGTTAAGGTCTTTGAAGTCTATGTAGATGCGAATGCCCCCATTCAGTTTTGAGATTGGTACAAGATTAGATACCCACTCTAGATAGTCAATCGGGTGTATGAAGACAACATCTAGGAGCTTCTACAACTCTATCTTGACTAGCAAAGCTATTTGCGAGTGCATTTTCCTTAACTTTTGTCTTACTGGTTTCGCTTTAGGGTAAACAACCAAATGATGAACTACTACCTCAGGATCAAGACCTAGCATGTTAGCATAGGTCCATGCAAATTTTACCTTTCTTTCTTTCAGGAATGCTGCTAACAGTTCATGTTCTTTAGTCAGGAGAGACTCAGCGTAGAAAGTGATTTGAGGTCTTCTTTCCGTCCCAAGTTGATAGGATTGCACTGCTCTGCCAAGACTGTTGATTTCTCTTGATGTAATGTAGTAGGGGGGAGATTGAATCCTTCATCCTCTGGCACCTCAAAGAGGTTTTCACCATTGGATGCATCCTTTATTGTTATTGGTTTGTAGTTAGAGAGTGCCATAGTGTGGTTTTCACTCAATAACTTTGAGCTTATTTTCGATATTTTCCTTTTGTGGTTGAAGGACTCAATCGTCTCCCCATAGTATGCCTGGGTGTCTAATGTGATATTGAAGCCTACCTTGTGATACCCACATAGAATTGTGTCCCTTAGTCCCATGAATTCTGAGAGCGCCTCATCATTTTCGAATGAGTCTAGAATTGGTGGTCCACGTTGGTCATGATCGATGAGTTGAGGGTGCACTAAGGTGATTTGATGGGTTTTTTGGTTTGAATCAGCTGGGGAGGCACTAATCATCAGTAGAATGGAATCCTCAAAGAGCTTAGGAAGACCTGCTATGGTATCATTATCATCACTACTGGCACAAACATCAATGACGTCAAAGGTGAAGTTATCAAGCGAGATACCTAGGCATATAGGTGGTCTAAGGGTAGTTGTGTTACTTGAGGAGAGTTCCTGACTGCCCTACTACGATTACCTCTGCCATGTACAGTTATACTTGAAGGAGTACAACCGAGGCCAAGGTTCAACATTATTCTTTTTGCAATGATGGGTTCCAAGTGTCCATCACTATTTCTTCCCAGGTTTTCATTCCTGTTATAGCCCATACCAAAAATCATTTGTAGCCCTCTATTTGTTTCCTCCATTGGCAAGGTGGGTATACGTCCTGCATCATGGTATATTGAGCTTGCAATATCTTCCTCGTCCACACTTTCCTGACTTAGATGTCCCCAATGGCAAAATCCAGAAGGGTCGGCCCTAAGGGTGCGGATGGATGTTTCTTGTGATTGAGGTTGCCCATATGATCTAGGAGATCGTGGTAACTCTCCTACAACAAATGAATTCCTTTTCATTCGATAATCACCGCAACCATTGTGTTGGATCATGTTTTTGATGCCGGATATGTCAGGAATGGTAGGTGTCTCTGTCCCAGAGATGGAAGCGAGGTTGGCTGGGTCTATATATGAAGTGGATGGTCCTTCATCATTCTTTGGTACTTGGGGGATCTTATAAAACTTGGCTTCCAATTTTTTACACTAGGTGAAAGGTTCGGCATCCCCATATATGGTGACCTCCTCATTTTGGCATGAGAACTTGATACATTGGTGATATGTCAAGTCCACTGCTTTCATTCCATGGATCCATGGATGTCCAAGGAGGATGTTGTATGGAAGGTCGAGGTTGAGGATCGTATAGGTGGTTTCCATGGTTGTCAGTCCCACTTGGATAGGAATTTTGATAGTGCCTTAAGACACTCTTTCTTGGTCATCATACGCCCTTATTGTAATGCTCTTATTCTTATTAATGGAATCCTCGGTGAATCCCAATTTCTTTATAAGTTTCAAAGAGAAAATGTTAAGACCTACACCTCCATCCACCAGGACTCTTTTGACTTTCTTTTTATGGACAAGAACTTGTAGGTGAAGTGTATGGTTATGAGATGGTTGCGGGGGAAAATCTTGGTTAGAGAAAGTGAGGAGATTTGGGGTAACAATGTTACCAACCATAGCCTAAAACTACTCTATGTCAAGGGTGGCAGAGATGGTGGATGCAACTAATGCTTCATCAAGGATCTTTCTATGGGCTGCGGAGATTTTTAATAGTTCCATGATGGAGATTTGGGCAAAGGTCCTCTTCAATTTGTCAATAAAATTGTATTCATAAGGGACATATTTGATATTAGAAATGGGGGTCTTAGCTGGTGTCCTTGCAATGGTGACCTTTCCGCCATGTGTGGTGACTCCACAGTCATTGTTAGCTTCTTTGAAATTTATGACTTTGATCATTTCATCGACACATCTGACTATCTCGTCATACACTAGATTGGCACTAGCATATTTTTTCTTGCCCTTGTTATTGCCCTGATTGTTTCCTTGGTTGTGGTTTGGCATCGGATTCATGTATATTTTCAAGTCTTGGTTTTCGGCTGGCTGTTCGACATTGATGATTTTATCCTTGATGAGGTCTTGGATGATGTTTTTTAGTCTCATGCAATTGGCGGTGGTATGTCCTTTGACTTTGGGAAAGTCACAAAGGAGGTTTCCATTATACCATGGCGGCTTGGTCATGGGTTCCGTGTATTGCTCAGAGTTAGAGACTTTGATTAGGTTCTCCTTGACCAATTTCTTCATGATGGACTCGATAGGTTTGCCAAGAGCTATGAACTTCCTTTTGGGGGGATATTTGCCTCGGGGAGGTGGTCCTCCTTAATTACCCAAGTTATTTATTTGATTGGTGGGGGTCGGTTGTTGTTGTGCTACTACCGCATTAGTCTACACATTGTTACGATTATGATTTTTTGGTTGATGATGGGTCTGGATGTTCTGCTTAGGGGCATTGATGACCACTTTGGCATCGACAATGCCGTCGTTCATGATATTTTTGTTCCTTGACTATGTTTGAGGTTTATCATTGTAATTGTTGGACGGGAAATTATCCTGAGGTGGAGTGAATGATGAGGTGCCTCCTTGTGTAGTAAGGGCTCTTTCGATGTTGAGCGCCTTTGGGATCAGTTGATCGTATGATGTGATGCATTGCATTTTCAAATAGAATGCCAAGTTTTCATCTAGGTTGGATATAATGGTGCAAACTTGTTGTTCCTATGGCATGGTCCATTGTCCTTTTCTTTGCAAGTATTTTGTGAATAACTATCCTTTTCTTTGTTTGAGTGTGGATAGTTCTTCCAAACTAACATCCACACCCATGTTGAAAGCATAGTTCTTAAGGAAAGCTTCCACGATTTCCTTGAATGTTTTAATGCCCATGGGTAGGCGAGAAAACCATTCCATGGCTGGACCAGTCAGACTACGAGGGAAGAGTCACATTAGATATGTGTCATCGTATGCGACCTCCATCCAATGCACCTGAAATTCCCTGACGTGGTTTTCAAGGTTACCCATTCCATTATACTTGTCAAATTTGGGGATCTCAAATCCCTTTGGGAACGATATCATGGTGAGACTTTTTCCAAAAGGATAAGGGCACAAGTTGCCTGGTGTGTTTGTTGTTTTCCCTGCTTGTAAGTCCAACACTTGCTACAAGAGAAGTTTGATTTGTGTTGCGACATCTTTGCTTGGGTTGGGAGGTGGAATGAATGAGTTGTGAGGTGTTTGAGGTATTTGATGGGTGGGAGGAGTACTAGTGGGAGTTTGTTGCAAGCTCTATTGTACGTTCAAGGCTTGCTGATATGCCTGCATTTGTGCCAACAATGCTTGTTGTTGGTCCATTTGTTGTTGTTCCCATAAAGACTGCTATTGGTCAAGCTACTGTTGCACTATCAAATCTTGTTGTTGATCTAGCTGCTGTTGTGCCAACAAAGCTTGTTGTTGGTCGAGTTGTTGTTGTGCCAACAAAGCTTGTTGCTTGGCTTGTTGTTGTGCCTGAAAGTCTTGCAGGGCTTATTGGTATGCTTACAAATGGATTGCTTGTAGTTGTGCTTCGTATTGTGCTTGCACTTGGGCTTGGGCTTGAGCTTGCGCTTGGGTTTGAGCTTGGGCTTGAGCTTGCACTTGGGCTTGAGCTTGGGCTTGCGCTTGTTGCTTTTTCTTGAGTACTCTTTGTTGGTTGGCCTTTTGAATGTTTTGGATTAGAGTGGTGAATGAATTTTCCATGTTGGCTTTTGGTGGGATTGGTGGTGGAACGGGAATGACAACAACCATTGTGACAGGTGAAAGAGGTATGGTGGTGGTTGGGATTTGGGTTGTTGGTGGGGTGGTGGAGATGTTTGGTCCTTGAGAAGGCATGCTCTGGGAGATTTTAGGACCGATTGATGTATTTTTCGTGGTGGTTTGAATGGTCATGATTTGTTGTGAGGATGCGAGAAAAAGAAGAGGATTCAATGAGGTGGTCAAATTTCTTGGATTGGGGAAATTTTCGATGGGCAGGGGTGGAAAACCCACTCCAAGAGGTGATGTGGATGTGAATGGAAATGGGGGAAGGGATGCTATGCCACCTTGGAAAGAAAAAGGATCAAAAATTCCTGTTGTTCCAAACAAACCACCTTCTCCTTGTGGTAGAGAAGTTTGTATGTTTGATTGACAGGCTGGTGAAGCATGTAATGAAGATGAACATGCAGGATTATGGAAGGTGAGTGGGACGTATGGATGTAATGGATTTATCAAGACAAAATTATCTGGTGTGGTGCTGACAGCCACCTCTTTGTTGGTCACAAGGTGATGCTTCTGTAACTCTCGAAACATGGCACTCCCCTTGTTTACATTTGGTGAGGTTGGTGTGATAGCCGCGGTGGTTTGAGGCATTTCTTGATTGACATTTGATATGGGGGATGTGTTTTTAAGAGGCATGCCCAGATTGGTGCTCGCGTCAAGGTCGGAAGGGAATTGGACCCCTCCTTCCGCTAATGTGTTTAAGTACTTGAACATGGCACTAAAAATTTTGTGTTTCTCTGGATTTTGAACTATTTTCATCATTTCAGATTGTGTCATCCATATGTCTTTTTTCGTGATGTCCTCTTCATAGCTCTCCTCTTGAGGATTTTGTGATGGTAGAGGAGAGTTGCTTGGGGGATTGCTTGATCCTGCAAGGTTTATTTCAGAGGTTACTTGACTCATGTCAATGGAAGTTGATATTAAGTTGATATTATCCATGTTCTTCTTTTATTGTGATCTTTTTTGGAGCATAAAAAATAGGGATTGCTTGATCCTAACCTTTTAGGCCCAAAAGAGAAGAACTAGGGAAGTTAAAGATCAAAGAGGGTGGAAATGATGATGAAATAAATCAATGAAGTGAGTGAGTGAAACCTTTTGAATAAATTTTGAAGGGTTATTCTAAACTATTAGGACTTAGATTGGTAATGATGGTTTGACTATGTGCATTAAGTCAAACAAGATTGGAGTGAAGTTGTAGTCCCTAGGAAGTTGTGTTATCCTAGGAAAACTTCAAGAGGGTGAATTGGCTAAGTGTGTTAAGCCAACGTGATTGTGAACTAGTAGGCTTTAGGAAGTTGCATTATCCTAAAGAAAATTCGTTCAAGAGAATTGACTATTTTGGCTAGGTGTGTTAAGCCAAGATAGGGTGATGTTGGTTTAGCCCTTTAAGCTTAGCATGAGTGATTTTTCGAGAGTTCTCAAAAATTTTGATGATGTGATGAGATTTGATTTGTTGGAGAGATGGATGAGGATGACAACTTTGATCTTGGACCTTAACCTAGATGCAACTCCTTATACAAAACCTCGGTGTTGAAGAACATGCTAGACTTCCTATGGGAGGAAAGAAAACCTTTCAAAGAGTTCGGGATTTTGTTGATAGTAAAATGCATACAACATAGGATTATTTCTTGAAGCCTTTCTGTAGAAGTTGTATACTATTCTTTCTCTAAATTCAAAGAGTCTCTCAAGATGCTCCTCACAAGCTTTTAGACTAAGATTCTTGAACTTTGGTTTTGGGATCTTGATCTTACGGGAAATCATTTGGAACAACACATATGAGGTTCAAATTTTGTCTTTTATCTTGGCTTAATGAATTCTTTTTACCAAAGACACTTGCTTGCTTTATGTTTCAAACTATATGTCTAATGTCCCATTTTCTTTCTCATCCCACAAGGTCCATTGTGTGGAAACCGAGGAAAATAGGGCAAAAGTTCCTTATGTTTAACCTTGTTGAAAGCAAATGACGATAGAATCCACACACTTAGAAACCTCTAGGGATATGATCCCTAGGGAAAGAAAGAGTGCCTAAATTCACCAAAGGTATTTGTTTCCTAAAAGGGGTTTGAAATTCAAATTTCTTGTGTATGTTTGTTTTCAAATGTTTTCAAGAGCTAAGCAATGCATTTTCCACTTCCAAGCACTTTTTACAATCCTAGGATGATGAGACAATATTCTGTTGGGTTCCCACTTGGAAGAATCCAGCTGCGCATATTTTGTGTGAAATGCTAAATACTTGACCACACTGGCTCCCCTCTATGGCACACTTCTCGGGTCAGCCAAGCATTAGTACCCATGAATCTCCCGTGGCATACCTTCCATTTCAACAAGAAAACTGCATGTATAATGTGGGGCAGCTTAAGAGAATATGACCTCTTGCACCAACAACATAGACAAGGTTTTGGTCTTTTCTAGACAAAGGGTTTTAATTTGGGCATTCTGTTCATGGGGGATTATCGAATGTTGGCGAGAGCCCATTTTTGTCCATCTCATTGGAATAATCCTCATGATTCTTGAAATTTCCTCAAGAATCCACACTTATATACCGGTTGGAAGTCACTTGGCTTTAGCGTGTTCCCGGTTGGGTCATTCCCTTGGGTGATTACTTTCTCCCACAAGGAAGGCCCTCTAAGATAAACAATAGTGAGCTAGCATATCCCATCGTTCAACCAACCCTTGTTGAAAAACAAAGGGAGAACCTCCGCAATATGTCATGCTCACACTCGCATGTTTTGTTCAATTGTTAAGTACCCAAATTGAAATGTGGAGGCAATATTTTATGCAACTTAGGGTCACCAAAAAGACTTTTGATTCTTAAGATCGCTGTGAAGCGCGAGAGAAGTGCATATGCTTTTTTAAATGACACTAACTTTTAAAAAAGATTACAAGAAACAAAGAACATATGTTCATTTTAAATCCCTCAAAGCAATAATGAGTTCCTTTTAAGCACCAAAGGAAAAAATGTGAGTTTGCCTTGTTCAATTGTTAACCATTAAACAAAGTCTAGTATGTTTTTCTAAGGTTCTTTTTAGCCCCTTGGCAACTTTTTGAAAGAAAATTTGATTGTTTATTTTATAACCCAAAAGAAATTTAGTATTCCTAAGGCAAAAGATTTTAACAAATTCCCTTTAAATAAGAATCTAAAATACTTTAAAGAGTGTTGAAGAACACTTTAGTGTTTAAAAAAACTTTGTGAAAAATGAGCATGGTGTCATAATGAATCTCCTACTTTGCCTAAAAAAAGTAAATTTGCTTGTTCTTTTTAAACCCAAAATAAATCTAGTGTTTCTAAGGCCAAATGAAATTAACAAATTCCTCTTAACAAGCAGAATTTTAAGAATCCCTCAAGAGTGTTGAAGAACACTTTAGTGTTTAAAAACACTTTGTGTGTGATGAGCATGACGTCATGATGAACTTCTTCCTTTGCCTCTTCCTTGCTCCAACCTGCAAAAATGACAGAAAACAGAGAACACCAAATCAACAAACAGGTCCAAAGATAGAATATCCGAAAAGCAAAAAACACATGTCAAAATTTAAAACCAAATTGTTCTGTGCGGCAGAGTTAGCGGGTGCAGTGCAGTTTTCGGGTGCGGTAGAATTTGGTAAACCGATGGTGCTATATAGCACCATGTGGTGCTCTATAGAAACAAAGATCATAGGTGCAGTGCAATTCAGAAGGCGACGGAGTTTGCAAGTGGTGAAGTGTGCAGAGCTTTGAAATTTAAAAGTGGGAAGCAATTGCGGTGCAGTATAGTGCCATAGATTTCAATGGGTGTGTTGCAATACAATGCCGCATCTGAGTAGGTGGTGCAATACATGACTGCATGAACTACCCACTATGCAGTTTCTTGTGTACAAGCAAAAAACGTTAAAAATCACGGAATTTTGAGAAAAACATGATAAATTCTTTGAGCTAGCCCTCCTTCTAGCACCAAAATGTGAACCCCTAAACCTGTAAATGCACAAGAGCAACAAAACACATTAGGTTGTTAGATCAAATGCATGCAAACAAATATGAGAGATTCCCCATAACATCCATCTATTTAAACTAAAATTAGGAACATGAAGAACACAAAACAAGAAATTAAACTAAATCCTAATTAAGCCAATAGATTAAAAGACCCCATAGGGGAATTGGTACCAATGAAGTGTTGCAATTGGCCCTTTCCCAATTCCTAAGTTGCAATGTAGATTGGATGAGCAATGGTAAAATATCCAAAGAGATTTGAGCATAACCTTGTTACAATTTATGAAAATGGTGAATGATTGAGTGCAATGGGCAAAATTAGCTCTCAATGTGAAGAGAGTAACTTTGCATGAAGATTGTGGAAGAGAAATGAGGAGAGAAGTCTCCAATTTATAAGTTTCAATTTGGAAGAGAAAGTAAGATTTAAGCAATGTGGGACTAACTTTCACTCCAATGCTTGAATGCCACATGTCAAGATGTGAATGGTTGAGGGTTGTGCACATTTTGGCCAAAGTGCCAATAAATACATTTAGTTTGAATTTGAATTTGTGAAATGACTTGTTGAAGAGGGAAGAGAAATGAAGTTAATGTCACTTAGCTCAAGGCCAAGGACATGTAAGAGGTCTTAAATGCCTTGTTGGAAGGGCCAAGTTCACTTGGCCTTTTTGAATTCAAATAAAGGAATATTCCCTTTTTGATGCCCTGTGAGGGAAAATAGATGAATTAACAAATCAAAGTAATTGATTTATTGTGCAACTTGCTTTCTCTAGAGGATTTTGATGAGAGGGATTAACTTAATCATGGTTTTGATTAATTTAATGAAGAATTAGATGATGTGACAATTTAGACTTAAATTTATGAATTGATTTAAATGAAATTAAGAAGAAGGGATTAGTTAAATAAATGATTTGATTTATTTAACTAAGGAGGAAAATATTAGATTAAATCAAATAATGTTTAATTTACTCAATTTAATAAGAAGACTTTAGGGATTTAATCAAATAAAATGAATTATTTAATTAAGAGGAGTTTTACATAATTAATTAAATAAAATTGATTTATTTAATTAAGAGATGAAGAGTGATGAATTTAATCAAATAAGAATTATTCGATTAAATGACATGCAAAGGAGATGATTTGGGATGAAATGGTGTTAGTAAATCAAGATCCTGTGTGTCAGATCGAAATGTACATTTTCCATGTCTACAAAAAAAGAGAATACCAATTAGTCGGTCATGTTTCCTATGAAGAGGCGTCAAGAATAGCTTCAGAATTTAATCCTCTACCTTGTGGTCTTTGTCCAATGACTATTGCAATGCTTCTTTCCACTACTCTACAATCAAAATACTCGCAAAATGGAAAAGACCATTAGTACAAAACTTATACTAGCGAGTATGTTACACAAATTTACATGTCTTCGAATTCTAGCAACACAAGCCAGTACATACAGTTTGAAAATGTTACTTGACTTACAAGATAGATGAGTTTCTGGAGGAGATGCAAATAAAGATGACTTTTCAAATTGTTTCAATGCCTAGTGTGGAGTATCCAAAATTTATTATTAATTCTGAATCTGATATATACATATATCATTGAACTAAGATTAATACTATTGTTTTGATTCATTGGCGATAATTATTGGATCTATGTGTAAAATATGGAGATTTGTGTTTGACTGCAAAGAGTTATCTCTTTTGATTTATCAACAAATTATTATTTTTGTTTGTGGGCTTCTTACATAAGACAATATATTTATGCATCTCTTGCTTAGTCTATTCCAATTGATCATAACAAAAAAACTTCCAATTTTGAAAAGAATATAACATAGAACTAAATAATAGTGAAAATCCCAAACAAAGATTGTCAAGAATGTATCTCATTTATCTTTTATTTAATAATTACTTTATATCATAGAACTTTATATTAAGAAATTCAATTTATGTATTATTATTTTTTAAAATAAAAGGTGTAACCATATTTTCTTATAAAAAATGAACTTTTTAAAAACAATAATATTATCGCTAACAATAGCTAAATAATTTATGCTATGAACAATTTGGCTTTCTTTCAAGTCAACAAGTAGATAAATTAAGGTTTAAAGATTTAGAAAGTTTAAAAGATTATAATAAAAGTACAGAATCATGTAATATATTCTACATCAATATGAAATCCAAGTTTCTTACTTGTTACAAGTAGTATTGCTTGAGAAGTTTTCAATCTTGCGAATTTCCAATTCGAAAGCTAACTGATAGAGTGATGGTCAATGGGGCAATTTTTTATGGAAATTGGAGGTGGTGATGGAGAGCGGCAAATGAAATTGGTAATTGATAGTAATGCAACATTAATACCAATATTTTTTTGAAAGGACTGAATGGAAGGTTGTTAATTGATATCTAGTGGGTTGTTTTTAGTTGAGATTAGATATGTGCATTCAAAGCCACCTATATTTGTAGCAGATATTTATGCAACGATGTGAATTGAATTCTATGATATCCCTATTATGGTGAATTGAATGCTATGATATAAAAAATATTAGATATTATGCAGCTCTATGAATCAATGGTTGAAAGAGTTTCAATAGTGGACAGATGATTACCAACCATTGATTGTAACTTTTTAGCTTTGTCTTGTTCAAATTGGATACGCCTTCGGCCTAAATTAGTAGAAATTTCTCCTTACTCTTGAATGTAGTATTGTTTATGGTTTTATTATATAGTCATGTATCAAGGTTGAGATAGAATATAATCTTAGCAGAAGTAAACAAAAGTGATGATAATAGTCCTTCCAATCCTTAATGGTTGAACACAAAATTATTTAATATTTCGTAATTCATCATGAATTTAGATTATATTATCTATTAGTTGAACTTGTTAGTCAAACATGCATCTAGTCTACACATAGTTGAGTTCTATAGGACCCACATTCCTTCACATACCATCAACCATTTCATGTGTAACTCGTTATTTTTAACATGAAACCCATGAGAGAAGTTATAGGTTCAACATTTTAGGGACCATTATTACAATATTTGGATAGCAAGTGAGCACACATGCCTCTATCCATATATAGGTACAAAAATAGTTTTGTATACTTTTTTTTGAGTTATTATATTATAGAAAGAGCCTAAATTTTAGATATCTTATCTACCTTGTAGATAAGTGGTATATTTTTTACTTATAACCTAGATCGTTTACTAAGGTTTTGATATATTTTACCATTTTCAAGTCATATATACTAGGCGGGTGCATGGAAATGGGTAGCAATTCTGTGGAAACCCTAAAAAAAAAATTTGAAAACCATAACACACTCACGTTATGTCTCCATTAAACATAGGTCAGGTCTCGCTAGATACAAAAAAGTAATGTGAGCACGTTATAACGCGCTTGCATTATAATGCGCTCGCGTTATTAACTATTAAAAGAAAAAAAAACAAATGCAAATCTCTCATTTGCAATTCGATTGGTTTTTTTCTTGCACCCACAGCCAAAAACCCTAGAATATCGCGCTCGTGTTCTAGGAGGAGATTTTCTTCACCAACAATCTCCATTTCTTCACAAAGATGGTGCCACGACGATGAGGAGCTCTAAGAGGTAAGGATTCTATGGTTTTTGTTTTGAATTTGTTAGTTTTAGGTTGAATTTGATATCTATTTGTTTGAATTTTTAGGAGATGCAAATCAACCTACAAACCCTCAAAATCCTCAACAAGAAGACCAACCAAATCCTTAAGATCAAAATCAACCACAACATCAACCTCCCCCACCAATCACTCAACCCCCTCGTGGCACTCAACAAAATTTAATGAGTGAAATTAAGAACAACAAAAAACAAATTGAGGATTTGATCAATAGGTTGAGTGATCCAAATGGTTCAACCACAAAAAGAATGACCCTAGCAGATTCATTGAAAGATATGTTAACAAACATAGATTCAATTAGAAAACACATAACTAGATGTGAAGATAGGAGGCAGGCAGCTAGGGACTATTATGCAAATAAACTATCATACAAGGATGTGAAAGATTTAAAAATTACAAAAGGTGATTTGTGCTCATTATTCACCGACCCACACACAAATCAAAATCTTACCCTCAATGCGAAGAGGTTTCCTATCCATTGTTGCCACCACCAACAGATGAAGGACCAATTTTATGATAGGTGGTACATGGTCTTTGATTACCCACTGTGCAACAATTGTGAGGTCCCGCAATATTTCCTTAGGAAACTATACAGTGAGTTCATATTGAAAAAAATCCCAAATTATTTTGGTATGAGGGATTTATAGGGGAGAGGTGGGGGGTCAACTCAGGATAGACTTGGTGCACAGCTGGATCCTACGCAGCAAGGTAGATGAGCTCTCGCTAGGCCACCTCATGAGCATGTTGTTATGCATTTCATCATGAAGGAAAGTACTGATGTAGAGACATTGCAAGAAATCAACACTTTGACCCAGAGTGTCATCCATCATACTAGGCCTATTCTACAGTGCCATCCAGGGGAGTCTTTGAGTGGTGGCCTTCAAACACATGTGTGTCAATCTTGTGGGGCTACTTGTTCACATGACCCCACCGACCCTCAGGAGACTGGTACATAGGATCCGTCTGCAGCGATGGAGATGGAGAGGGCAACTGGCATTTTGCATGAGGCATATGGCATTGATAGTCAGGTAAAAGTTAGTGCATGTGTTCATTGAATTAAATTTATTAAATTTTGATTTTGAAATGCAAGATTAACTAATTTTTTTTACGGTTTTAATAAAATTGCAAGGTCACAGTGTTGAGACTGGATACACTGGCCCCCCACCAACCTATTTTTGTAGTACACCTATCGCTAGGGTATGTAACTAGTAAACAATTATAAGTTTATTATATATTAATGGCATTGTTTTAGGAATGGTAATTTAATATGCAATTTTGGATGTTGAACAAACTAATATTGGAGGTTTTGATGGAACACTTCCCAGTGGCAGTGGATTTACTCAAACCTTCATGCAGGTAATAGAATAAATATTTTAAATAATGAATCATGTACTTAATAGATTTGTGTAGTTTATACACGCACATTGTTGATTAAGTTGAATAATTTGCTGTTTTATTTTTAGTTGTTGCGAGATGATACACCTTTGAATGTGATGAGGGCAATGGATATTGGTGTGACATCTGCTATACAATCCTTGATGGTTCCGATAGAAGAGGTATGAGGCAAACTAGTAAATTTTAATTTAAATTTGTTGTCATAGATGTTAGTTAGTTAAAAATCAAACCATTATTGATTCACATCATTTTTGTCTATTTGTATGGTTTATACAGGGCTTGAGCATGCCTGAGAATGGGCGTGAGGATATTTCCCTCATGGAGAGAGATCGTGAGATTGCTGTAAGTGATTATTTTGTCAAATATATCTTTTTTTATAATTTAATATCTATATATTCATGTCTTTACTTCTTATTGTAATAGTTAAAACTTCACCATGAACTAAAGCCTAGGAGGAGTAGCAGGAGCACTCCAAGAGTGCAGAAAAAATGAGGGACAAACCTATCACCATCCGAGCGAAAAGGAAAGGGAAAGATTTTATTTCCTACGCATGGAGAGCAATGACTTTTGATTCCAGAGTCCTTTGTTGTATGCCTGCATGGAAGTTTTGTACATTTTTTTTATTGGACATATTAGACATTGTATGCCTAGATGACATTCTTGTAAGCCTATATAGCTATTTTGTACATATATTTCATACTTATATCGACATATATTGATGTATGCCTACATGGCTATTTGGTTAATACAAATATCTTTTATCGATGCATGTCCATATTTGCATTCTAAATTGATGGTTCAATAGATATACGTTATGTGTATTCAAGAGTATACTTTACAACTTATGTGTATACTTTGTGACTTACGTGCATTCGAGTGTAAACTTTGTGGTTACATTTTTTCATTCATATACCTTTTATTTGTGCATATACTTTGTTTTAATTTGTGTATACTATGTATTTGTGTGTATAATTTTTGAGGCTTACGTGTTTTTGAGTACTTATACTTCCCTTATTGACATGTACATGTTTGAATTATTCATGTGTATAGTTATTAATTGGTTAGCCCTAGCATTGATCTATGTCATCATCAATGCATGATCCTTGAGATGGAGTAAGAACACCCTCAAGTTCAAAAGGAGTTTCACATGCATTCTTCATAGGCTCATTTTGGTAGTGAAACCAAAAACCTCTTACATCATTGAAACAATTTTTTTTTTCCTTTATAGTAGGTCTGAAGCCATTATCATTCTCCATCAGTTCTTAATGTATCCACTCCCTATTAATGGTTGTCTCATGATCTTCATGAAACCAAGCAATTATCTCATTTGTGATAGAAGAAATGTATGAAGATTTATCTTCCTCCTTATGAACCATTCATTATTATGAGAGATGGGTTCTTGTGAACCACTACTGATGAATCATGGGTCAATGAGTTTGACTTGTAAAACTACACGATTGAATCCTGATAGCAATATCACAATATTTATATATCTAAATGTGTTATTTCCTTCAACTAAATTTTGTGCTTATATTTATGTGATTGATGTATGTTTGTGTATGGGATCATAGTAATTTCTATTTGATGATGCTATTGTGTCTTTAAGGTTTCTTTATTAAATGGTGCATGAAACAAGTTTTAAATCCTTAAAAATATTTGAATTTCTTAGGTTTTTCTATTTGCCGAGTTTGGGCTCTGAGCCCAAGTCCAAGTCAAAAAATGGCTTGTCAAGTCTGAGGCGAGTCCTACTCTTATAACATTGGTGTGAACACATCGAGCAATAAGGTATATGGCGATGAATAGAGAACCCATCCTTGTTCCCAAACAAACCATGGTATAGATATGGTTGGTCGAGATAAAACATCACTCTTCTAGATAGTTCAAACCATAATATTTCATGGCTACAAACACACCTTCATTACATGTGTGTTCTTGATCCTATTGAAGAAATGGTGGAACATGTTGTAGATCAAATATTGCAACCCTAAGTCCACAAGAAGGTTACTTGTCCTGATTTCCACAAATGTCTTTAAGATGTTCATCCTTCTTGAGTAAGGTGAACTATTGATGTCATCTAGATCTTTGAAACTATCTACAATCATGTGCAATACTCTAGAAGCTAGAGCTATATCTAATACTACAAATGACTGCTCAATGGACTCCTGATAGCAATATCACAATTTGACACATTGTAGAAAATACCTCCTACTTATCAATTGATGAGCTAAAGGGGCTCTATAATGAATGTTTCATAAGGCACAACAATTGCTGAAGGTTTTGCAAATGGGGTTGCAAGCTAAGTGGGCTTAACCTTGGGGAAAAAAATTTGTGGTTAAGCGCTTGAGCTGGAGTATATTGGAATGGGTGACCTCCTAGGAAGGCCTAGTGCCTAACCTCTCTGAGCATCACCTAGATGTAATGAGTGCTAACTGGGCCATTCAATATCATTTCAAATTTGTTGCTTTAAGCAACTTACAAATTTGCAACTTTAGACTCTTCCAACCTAAGGGATCGATCCGGTGGAATATAGCTCAGACTGATTCCACATGTTTTGGTGCAAAGGAGGACCATGCCTAGCATAAACATACCTATTTGGATGTGTTGGAATAGTCCGCTTGGTCACACAAGTTGCAGAACAAAATTTGCACCACTTTGCAACTTTATACTACTTGCATTTGATGCTTTTTTCATCAAGTGAAAATCAGCCACCACTAGAAAACCACTCCAAAATAGCCAAAACCGAGAGAGGTTTTTGTAGACAGCCTCAACGTGATCCTATAGGATTAGACAATAATTTTATAAGCATCACGGTATTTCAGTAATAGCATGCTGAAGTTTGTAGCCATTTTGCACTTTGGACCCTTAAGGGATCGATCCGATGGAACATAGCTCGGAGCGATTCCACGTGTTTTGGTGCAAAAGAGGACCATGCCTAGTGTAAAAATACCTACTCAGATGTGTTGGAATAGTCCAATTGGTCACACGAGCTGTAGAGCGAAAGTTGCACCACTTTGCAACTTTGCACAACTTGAATTTGACACTTTTTCCATCAAGTGAAAATCCGCCGCCACGAAAAAACCACTCCAAGATAGCCAAAACCGAGAGAGGTTTTTCTAGAGGTGTCTAGCACATTTATTTAGGATCAGACAAGAATTTTCTAAGTGTCAAGGTATCCAAGTAATATCATGTTGAAGTTTGCGGCCATTTTGCACTTTGGACCTTTAAGGGATTGATCTGGTGGAACATAGCTCGGAGCGATTCCACGTGTTTCAGTGCAAAAGAGGACTATTCCTAGTGTAAAAATACATATTTAGACATGTTGGAATAGTCCACTTGGTCACACAAGTTGCAAAATGGAAGTTGCACCATTTTGCAACTTTGCACTGCTTGCATTTGATGCTTTTTCCATCAAGTGAAAATCCGCCGCCACGAGAAAACCACTAGAAGATAGCCAAAACCAAGAGAGGTTTTTCTAGAGGGGCCCAACACCTTTCTGTAGGATTAGAGGAGAAGTTTTTAAGTGTCACGGTATCTAAGTAATAGCATGCTGAAGTTTGCAGCCATTTTGCACTTTGGACCTTAAGGGATCGATCCGGTGGAACATAGCTCAGAGCGATTCCATGTGTTTCAGTGAAAAAAAAGACCAAGCCTAGCATAAAAATACCTATTCGAATGCATTAGATTAGTTAGCTTGGTCACACGAGTTTCAAAGAGAAAGTTGCACCACTTTACAACTTTGCACTGCTTGAATTTGACACTTTTTCCATCAAGTGAAAATCCGCCACCACTGGAAAACCACTCTGAGATAGCCAAAACCAAGAGGGTTTTTTGTAGATAGGCTCAACGTAATCCTATAAGATCAGATGAGAAGTTTCTAGCCATCATGGTATCTAAGTAATAGCATGCTGAAGTTTGCAGCCATTTTGCACTTTGGACCCTTAAGGGATCGATCCGGTGGAACATAGCTAGAGTGATTCCACCTGTTTCGGTGCAAAAGAGTACCATGCATAGCGTTAAAACACCTATTCAAATGCGTTGGAACATTCCGCTTGGTCACACGAGTTACAGAGCAAAAGTTGCACCACTTTGCAACTTTGCACAGCTTGAATTTGATACTTTTTCCATCAAGTGAAAATCCGTCGCCACGAGAAAACCATTGCAAGATAGCAAAAAATGAGGTTTTTCTAGAGGGGTCAAACACCTTTTTGTAGGATTAGATGAGAAGTTTCTAAGTGTCACGGTATCCAAGTAATAGCATGCTGAAGTTTGCAGCCATTTTGCACTTTGGACCCTTAAGGGGTTGATCCGGTGGAACATAGCTCAGAGCGATTCCACAAGTTTCATTGTGAAAGAGGACCATTCCTAGCATAAACATACCTAGTCAGACATGACAATCCACTTGGTCACACAATTTTTAGAACGGAAGTTGCACCACTTTGCAACTTTGCACTGCTTGTATTTGACGCTTTTTCCATCAAGTGAAAATCTGCTGCCATGAGAAAACCACTCCAAGATAGCCAAAAATGAGAGAGGTTTTTCTAGAGGGGCCCAATGCCTTTTTGTAGGATTAGATGAGAAGTTTCTAAGTGTCATGGCATCCGAGTAATAGCATGTTGAAGTTTGCAGCCATTTTGTAGTTTGGACCCTTAAGGGATCGATCCGGTGGAACGTAGCTTGGAGTGATTCCACGTGTTTTAGTATGAAAAAATACCATGCCTAGCATAAACATACCTATTTGGACATGTTGGAGCAGTTAGTTTGGTCACACGAGTGCTTGAATATGACACTTTTTGCATCAAGTGAAAATCTGCCACCACTAGAAAACCACTCCGAGATAGCGAAAATCAAGAGAGGATTTTTTAGAGAGGCTCAACATGATCCTATAGGATTAGATGAGAAGTTTGTAAGCATCACGGTATCTGAATAATAGCATGCTGAAATTTGCAGTCATTTTTCACTTTGGACCCTTAAGGGATCGATCCGGTGGAACATAGCTCAGAGTGATTCCCCTTGTTTCAGTGTGAAAGACGACCATGCCTAACGTAAAATTACCTATTCGGATGCGTTGGAACAGTTCGGTTGGTCACACGAGTTGCAGAGCAAAAGTTGCACCACTTTGCAACTTTGCACAGCTTGAATTTGACACTTTTTCCATCAAGTGAAAATCTACCGCCATGAGAAAACCACTCCAAGATAGCCAAAACCGAGAGAGGTTTTTCTAGAGGGGCCCAACAAATTTCTCTAGGATTAGATGAGAAGTTTCTAAGTATCACAGTATCCGAGTAATAGCATGTTGAAGTTTGCAGCCATTTTGCACTTTGACCCTTAAGGGATTGATCTGGTTGAACGTAGCTCGGAGCGATTCCAAGTGTTTCAGTTGAAAAAAAGACTATGCCTATCGTATAGATACCTATTCGGATGCATTGGAGCAGTTAGTTTGGTCACACAAGTTGCAGAGTGAAAGTTGCACCACTTTGCAACTTTGCACTGCTTGAATTTGACACTTTTTCCATCAAGTGAAAATCCGCCGCCACAAGAAAAGCACTCCAAGATAACCAAAACCGAGAGAGGTTTTTCTAGAGGGGGACTATTCCTTTCTATAGGATCAGATGAGAATTTTCTAAGTGTCATGTTATCTGAGTACTATCATGTTGAAGTTTGCAGCCATTTTGCATTTTAGAGCCTTAAGGGATCGATCCGGTGGAACATAGCTCAGAGTGATTCTATGTGTTTCGGTGTGAAAGAGGACCATGCCTAGCGTAAACATACCTTTTCAGATGTGTTGGAATAGTTCGCTTGGTCACACGAGTTGCAGAAAAATGTGTACAAATTGTTTACATGACCTTTATATGACCTTATTCACATTGTTTACATTTCAAAATTCAAAGTTTGCAAATTTTCTTACTCAAGGCATTTACAGAACAAGGTGCTACTACACCAAACATGAACTCCAACCTTACAATATTTGAGTATATCTCATTATGTAATTAAATCTTATTACAATGCCTCTGGCACTTCGTTCCCTTAGATCTTTTACAATGTCACTCATACATTCAAGATTCTCTTTAAATGTCTACATCATAGGTGCTCATTATGAGGTTAACTTCAAATGAGTAACTTGAGATTCACTCTCTAAGCTTCACATGATCTCTTATAATGGATTGAAATCAAAATTGTGATTTGTTAAAATCATCAAAATAAGTATGTTGCATTGCTTTTTTGGCTAAGATTCTCTTTGATGGCTCTTAAATCAGCATTTTCTGCAACGAAAGATCAATCAACCCTTAGTAGTTTACTTACAAATACGCAAAGTAAAAGAGAAAAAGAAAGAGCATCCAAAATGGAAATGAAATAAAAATAGATGGAAGGCACTTACAGATGTTGCATGCAGGCATCAAAATAAGGATGTTGCATTGCTTTTCTGGTTGACATTCTCTTCGATGGCTCATATATCTGCATTTTTTGCAAGGGGACACCAATCAATGTAAAATAAGATGATAGCATTGGCATCAAACATATTAATGTGCATACAAGTATAAATTAATAAGAACCAATGTGCATATACTTACAAATTAATCTAACGAACCATCCGGGTCTGCTCTACTCTTTATTGTGTCAAGTATTGCCTCATGGTCAAACTCATGGACCTTCCATGATGTCTTGCTCATAGGTCTACCACCATATTTGGTCAAATGAATAAGGTTTGAGTAATGAAGAATCTTACGATGCATGTCAAATTCCTAAAATAGCCAATGTTTAACACTTGAATGTGGGTACCTTCTAAGCCATGTTCCAGTAACCACAACTGAGCCTATAGGGTATTCGATGTTTTCTCCATCTATAACTAGGGCCTCCAATTTATTTTTGGTCTAAACACAATGACACAAGTAATATTTTGTTCCCTCTTCATTGTCTTCATCTGTAATAACTACATAAACATGCCCTGCATTGATATGTGCAAAAAATATTTTGAAATTTGTCAACATTACGAATACAGTACAAAGTAAGATAACGATATGGAATTTCAACAACTAAGAAATGTAGATATATCACCTGGTTGAACTAGATCTAATACATGGTCAAATTTGACCAATGATTCTATCTGTGTCAGTTCCAATGTCATCGGAGGGTGATACATGTGAAGTGGGCTAAGATAACTTGTGAACCATTTTTCAACCCACTCCTCTAACTCACAATCATTCCAGGCTTGCATTGTACATGAAAAACAAAAGCATACCATCTTTCATGTATCGATACTCCATGAACCTGCATTTGAGCTAAGAAAAGAGTGTACCTCACTCGATCCTATTAGTGTGCAACAGTCTTCATATGGTGCAATGCTAGTATCATCCATCAACCAAAAAAATCTACAAACTGAAGACATTCCTTCATTACCTGGAACCATCAAAGCATTACACCACTCGAAGATTCATTTTGCATCTGTCAACTTTGCACTATCTTTATACTTTAACTGTTCTCATGCTAATGCTCTTTTCACGCATGCTCCTACACCATCATGCTCCCCTTTTCCATGTCTGGCCTCACAATAATTCCACATATGTTGAACACCTATAATGACATGCATCCTGCACAACTAGTAGAATATGTGTGAGTTCTTGAACTATGTTGCACAATTATCAGGCCATATTATATGTTGATCGTATTCTATGCCCCTCTAATCCAAACCACTATAGAACATCTGGAAGCAACCTTGCATGAAATCTGGAGAATGTATGTGATCATCACTAATGTAAAAGCGGTACTCCCTCAATACCTTCCTTTGCTCATCTGTACTATCAGATGCATGGATGAATGTTATGTGCACAAATATCAAAACTTTTGTGGAGTTGTAATACTGTGACTACACCTCATGTTGTGGTTGTAGAGTGTAGTTCTTTGAAAATTCAACCATGGATACTATGCTTCCAACTAGAAAGGTGTCCTTGCATAGCTTGAACTGCGTGTCCAACCATCCGGCTCTGTGGGTATGCATTGCATACTCAGACAGTATACTATGATGAAATGTGGTCATAAATTGGTACACTAGAATCTTCTCAATATTCAAATTACACCTTTTTCCTTGAGACCCATCTTTTGTAGCATATGCCACTATTTTATACTTCCCGAACTCTACTAGTTTATGTCCCACCTCATCTGTGCTTTCCATATGTTGACATATTGGCATATGTTGGAAGCCACTGCAACGCTCGCATGAACCATCCAAGCATGTTGTCCTATAGAATATTTTCCCATCCTCTATTTCACATAATTTTTTTGATAAGAACTGTCTTGAAGATTTTGGTGGGGTTTCTATGCCACAATCCTGCAAAACATCGTTAGTATGCAAATCTAAACATATAGAACAATAAACATCATAATGGTTAGAAAACTCAATATGTAGTCTAAAACAACAAGTAGTGCATGTGTGATTTATCTTGACATAAAAAGGTTTAATAATTTTTAAAAATATTTGAGAAATACTAATTTGAGGATAATCATTTTCAAATTTCCGAAAAAATTGGGTTTGAGTCATATCCAAATAATGCTTTGGATGTGGCTCACGATTCTGACTACTGATTCTCCTTCTTACCACATCCCTTTGATTTGAAGACGGCCTTGTGTTATTCTTCCATTACTCTTCAATTAGTGTTCTCAAGGATTGGACAACTTCTTTATCTTTTCGTGACAGTCTCCCCGAGAATGCTCATAATTCATTTGTATCATTTCCATCAATTCTTTTTCACCTTTGAATGGCTCTTGATAAAGTTTTTCTACGAATTCCCGTTTGTTCACTGGTATTTTTAATTAGATAAGCTCTCCTTGTTTGACAGCTTACCAAAGTCGATGTAATGACACGTTGGATGACATTACTATCCTTTGAGTGTGAGGTCTTACCAAAAATCTCATAAGAATCCATTAGATTCTTCACAATAGTGTCTTCACTCGATGCATTCAATGTTATCAATCCAAGAGTCTTCATGATGTTCCTATACTTTACACCCCGCATCATTTCAACAAATAGTTGACATCTTGCAGTCTCATTTAGCCTTTCAAAGAATCATTCCCAAATGTTATCAACATATCTTCTACAAGTGTGTCTTGAAATCTTACCTTCCATGTGCTGCAAAATCTCATCATCAATATTAATCAAATACTTTGGCTTTCTACGCAAAATTCTAGGTGGTGTTCTCCTAGGTACATACATCTCAACATTAGGAATTTCATCAATATTTAATTGAGGTGGGCTAGATTGCATACCTTCAATCGAGGGTGGAGAAGAAGACATACCTTGAGGTTCACATGGGGATGATGGCATACCTTCTTCATCAATTCCGAGTGAGGATGAACTATCAACTTGAGATGTGTTGGATGGTGTTCGACAATATTCACTTGCGGTACATGGTGTCCCTCCATATTCACTTGTAGTAGATGGTGTCTGTCCATATTCACTTGTGCTAGATGGTGTCCCTCCATATTCTCTTGTGCTTAATGGTGTCCCTTCATATTCACTTGTCGTAGAGGGTTTGTCTCCAACTATGGTATCTGAATTTGAATTACGACGATGCTTTCACATTCATGCGTGTTATGCTGCCAATTCCCATTCTCTTTTTGACAGTTGAGATTCCTCTACAATCGAGTTGTTTTCATCAATTGTTTCCAATTTATTCTTTTCATGATATGCCTCCACCCGAACTCTCTCCTTTTCTTTCAAGGTTTCGTTCTCTTCATCTATTAATTTCCCCTTTGTCTTTTTCTTCGGCATGGTGGATAATTTTATCTATACCATGGTAATGAGACGAATATTAGTTCCTAAAAAATGTATCCATTCAAGTTAATTGAAAAATATATGTCATTGAAGGCATCAGTTCTGAGGGCTTAACATTATGTTTGAAGGGAGCAATTGACAATTTTCTGAAACTGCTCATTTCAAGCTAGTTAAGCGTTTGAGTAGGATTTAATTATGAAATGACCACCCTAGCTACTATTATGACTTGTTTCTCGGTGTTGATTAAGTTGAATCAGTGTGTCAAGAAATGTGTTAATTTCTTCCTCTGTACTGCATCAGTTTGTGCAGAGGTATTGGAAGGTGTTTGGAACCTTTGGAGGAATGGGAGAGGCTTGGAGTTGTCTTAAGAGATGATTTTTTTGTGAATGGTTCTGAGTTTCTAATCAGCTTTGTGCTATGTTACAATAAATTTTATGATGTTTAATCTTATTTTTTGAGTCTAAAAAAGAGTTGAAACCAAGTTCTAATGTTTTGATGAAAAGTTGATTGTGTTTGTTTGTTGATCTTCTTCAATTTAAGTTAGGGTCAGAAGTACCCTTGATGATTTGTGGATCCTGGTTATAATGACAAACAAAAATGAAATCAAGCCATAATAGAATGAAATAAAATGTGTAAAGACTTCACATACCTTAAAAACCAGAATTTCAAATGGAGGAGTTCAACCTAATTATGTAGCCCTAGCTTCTTCTTTCTTCAAACTCCACAACAATTTGATTTGTTCAAAAGCTTGTTCCCTTCCACACTTCAATTGTATATCAGTTTTCAATGAAATTCAAACTACAATTGATATTATGTGTCTTTCAACATGGAAAATCTACTATTTCTTGCAAAGGTGGTAAAAAGATCATGGAAAAGGTGATGGAATGTGAAAAAAATGCTTGCACACTTCACAACATAATCAAAAATAATTTTTTTCTTGGAGCATATGCAGAACCAAGGGAATATGCAGACTATGGGCCTTGAAAATCATGGTAATATTGATTTTTTATTGTTGTAATGGAGTACAAAATGCGCACACATTATAACACGAGCGCATTATAATGCAAGTGCGTTATGTGAAATTTGGTTTTCTTAGTATATTTCTGAGAGTGGGAGGGAGAGAGGGGGAGAGTTGGAGTGGGAGAGAGTGGGAGAAGGGGAGAATCGGAGAGTGGGAGACTGAGAGAGTGGGAGATAGAGAATGAGGGAGAGAGGGTGAGAGTGGGAGAAAGATAGAGTGGGAGAGAGTGGGGGAGAGTGGGAGAAGGGGAGAGTGGTAGAAAGAGAGAGTGGGAGGGAGAGTGGGAGATAGAGAGGGAGAGAGAGAGGGGGAGAGTGGGATAAGGGGAGAGTGGTAGAAAGAGAGAGTGGGAGGATAGAGGGGGAGAGTGGGAGATAGAAAAGGAGAGAGAGAGGGGGAGAGTGGGAGAAACCTTAAACCATAAACCCTCAACCCTCAAACCCTAATCCCTCAACCCCTATACCCTCTTAATCCGTCAACCCTCAACTCTCAACCCTTAAACCAAAATCCATCAACCCCTATACCCTCTTAATCCCTCAACCCGCAAACCCTAATCCCTCAACCCTTAAACCCTAATCCCTCAATCCCTATACCCTCTTAATCCCTCAACCCTCAACCCTAAACCCTAATCCTTCTACCCCTATACCCTCTTAATCCATCAACCCTCAACCCTTAAACCCTAATCCCTCAACCCCTATGCCATCTTAATCCCTCAACCCTCAACCCCTAATCCCTCAACCCTTAAACCCTAATCCCTTAATCCCTCAGACCTCAAACCTCAACCCTTCAACCTTAATCCCTCTACCCCTATACCCTCTTAATCTTTGAACCCTCAACCCTTAAACCCTAATCCCTCAACCCTCAACCCTTAAACCCTAATCCCTCAACCCCTATACCCTCTTAATCCCTCAACCCTCAACCCTTAACCCTTA